>VWZW01006712.1:857151-881278 GCA_013397115.1 Edolisoma coerulescens
CCCCGGCTGTCCCCGGCCCGTCCCCAGGCCCGCGGCCGGCCCTGTCCCAGGCTCTGCCCGCTGGGCCCCGCCGCCCCGCGCCCTTGGCCTCGCCTGCCCCCGCGCCCCGGAGCTCCCCGTGTGTCTGCCCTCGCCGGGCGGGGCTCTGGCGCTGCCTGGGGCGAGCATGGACACGTTAACATGAGGCCGGGAATAGCGCGGCGCTCGGACCTGGACGTACACCCACAGCGAGGAAGTGCAGCAGGGTATCCTCGGGGGCGAGCAGTGCATTTTAGCAGAGAAATCCCTTTTCCCCCAAATGCGTGTGAATACACGACTTACAGAATTGGTTCTCTCTTGTCAGCTCTGTCTGTCGTATGTCCTGCTACTGCAGTACCGCCGTCTGCCAAGTTTTGGGTTGTCTGTTTGTACAATAGCTTTTGCTGGTTTTTTAAAGGGAAAACCTCTCTGCCCTGTGAGTCTGGGAAAGTCAGTCTCCTCAGATCTCTTATTTATAATGAAAATGCCAATAAAGGCCGAATATTCTCTTCCCTTCTTCCCTTTTGTGGGTTGTCATTACAGCTGTAAAACTGGTGACTGCACGTCATGTAGGGAAACTTTAAAAGCCTTGGCAACGCAAACACCATGGCCAGGTGTTCACTGGACTGTAATGAGCTTCACAAGATACTGGTGTCTGTCAGATTTATCAGATAAATGTCAGATTTATCAAGAAGAACCACATCATTAACATGGATGGCTTGCCCACTGCAAAATCCTTTAGCTGCTTTTAGCAGAGGTATAAGCCAGTGATTCTCAGACTTTAAAAAGTGGCACATGCTCTTGAGGTGCTTGACACTTTCTCATGTTTTTTCTTGAAAACTATCACTGATAAAATGTGAAGCAGGTGTAGCTTCAAGGGGCTGACAGGGAATAGTTGTCCTAGGAAGGCAAGGAAGGAAGGTAGGTATTTTTCTGCTGATTTTGCCTGCAGTTAAGACATGAGATTTCTTTATTGATACCCTCTCTTCGGCAGTCACAACCACTGAGAGAGATGCACTGATGGTCATAACATGAACTGAGCTGTTCTGCTTCCAATTCTTTCAGGTTTCTCATCAAAGGAGGCCTGGCTGGAGCTGCTGTGTACGTGGCATATGACCAGGGGCTGCTGGGCAGTGGCACACAAGGTGCTGAAGCACTGAAAAAAGCTCAAGAAACGCTGCCTCCAGCTATCCAAGAGTGGACAAATTACCTGGGCTGGGAGGTAAGGGCTGCTCAGGTGATCCCTGCAACACAAACATCTCCTCTGAAGGAGGAAGAGAAAATATGGGGGTGATATTCTGATTCTGATGAGGCTGGCAGGAGTTTTACTGTTGAAACTGGATTTCACATGGCAAATATTCTGAAGAGGATTGAAATGGAAGGTGAATACAATTCTGAATTTGGGGCAGACACATTGCTCACAGATGTTATTTCAAAGGAGAGGGGGTAAGCAGCCCTGTGCAGGGTCAAGGAGGGGATTGCACACATGCTCTGGCAGATATTTCACTATGCTATGGTATTCCTAAGCTTCTTTTGACGGTTTCTACATGTTTAAAAAAAACCCAGTGAAAATATTATCCTCCCAATTTCTTACATTGCTAACAGTTCATCAAGTTGAATTTACATTGCCTGAAGAAGCCCCTCCTCTATGAGTAGTTCCTTGTTTTTAAAATCCTCAGAAAACAAGAGGCCTTTGCTTAAAAGTTTGAAAAGATTTTTCATATTACAGACAAATATAAACGAACAGGTTGCTGTAAGGAGACAACCACGGAGATGTTTTTTTCAGCAGCACCTAAGTAATATGTTCTACCTTTTGCACCTACTTTATATAGCAGGAAAGAACAAAGCCCTGACTTAAAGCATCATGTTTGATCCCTTTTGAGGCTTACAGAGAGAAGGCACCTAAGTATTGTTGACATCTGAGGTCAAGAGGCTTTGCCAAGGTGATGTGAATTCCAAGAGAAACCCCTCGAGTGCTGATATTTTGTCTCTCTTCTCTTTCTAGCTCCCACCCACTCCAAAATTTGACTTTTCCCTCTCCGATTCCTGGAATAAAGGTAAAATAACTGCTCATTAACTGAGTCTGAACTCAGCCTTTGGCTTTTCAGAAGGGATGAGCTTTCCCATTGTTTCTAGAATTTTAGACATTTTTGTTTGAAGGCCAAAGCATGTTATAAATACCTAGTAATAGATAGTTTTTATGGTGCAGCAAAGTCTTCATGTAACTCTGGGGAAACAATCCACACATACTGTGACACGTCCAGCATCACCCATGGAGTCTGTGGCAAGGCCAGAAATAAAATAGGACTTAAACAAAGAACTCAGCTCAGTCTTGTAATTGTCTTGACTCACGTACAGGCCCTGAAGTTGGAATTTCTGTGTCACAAATGCTGTTGAGACAATAAAGCTGTGCTGGAACCACGGTTCATTCAGGCCACAGCGTGTTCAAAAGCTGAGTTAGAGCTCAGGGTTTAAAGAAATCTACAATGCTGGAGTTGGAAATTGGGAAATTTGGCTTGAATGATGGTGATCTTGGGGTAATTCTTCTCTGCTTTCCTTGCAGGAGTGCACACAGTCATGTCTGCCTTGTCTGTAGCTCCCACCAGGGCCTGTGAATACACGATGGAAGGCTGGAAATACGTGAAGGATCTTGTGAAATGAACACGTTCTCCAGGGTTCAGGATTCTCTCAGTCCATCCCTCTGGAGGGCAGCTCAGCCGTGTAAGGGCTACAATAAAAGACTTGGGAACTTCCATTTGTATTTGGGTTGGTTTTAGCCTCCGAAGTGGAACAATTGCTTTGTCTTAGCAGTGATCAAAGGCTCCAGGGATCACAGATCAGGTGGAATGAAGTGATGGCCATGTGCTGAGGAACAGCCTCTGTTCTAAAGCTTGGAAACTAAATAGATTATTCTGAAGCTTAATCTTGAAGGTGAATGCCATCTAATCCAAACCAAGCCAACAAGAGTTAAAAAAAAATTAAAAATCTAAGGTAACAGTAAAAGATGCTGTAAAAGATGGCCTAGAGTGATTATATAAGCACAGGGGAAAGTAACTAAGCAAAGTTTATCTGCATGAAACATTTTGTTAGCTTGCACTATGCCCCAGTTGGCAGACTGCAAATTTTCATTTTGACGTGGATGAAAACTTTCATGAGGTCACTTTTCAGTCACAGCCAAGGCAAATGTAAGGGGCACCCAGTGGGCTGGAGGGCATCAGTATTGTAAAATAAAGTTACAGCTTGATTCTGTCTTTTTAACCCTTTTTGATGGGATTGTTGTAATTACAGAAAGAGCCAAGCCACAACTGCAGAACAGGAAACAGCAGTAGGAGGGGAGAGCAGGATCAGTCCTCACTCAAGTCAGGAAGCAAATTAAAACAGGAGGATGAAGAAGGATTTGCAGTTTTGTTTCCTTTTTTAACAAATAGATAGATGATGAAGCCAATTGCCGAGAGATTTCAGAGGATTTGCCTAAGATGCAAATGGCTTTAAAAAGTGCTTAAGTTAATTCCTGAAGGATGGGTCCATCAGCAGCTCTTAAACCTGATGGTCCAGATGGAAGCTTCAAGCTCAGTAAACCTTGGAGTTGTGTCCTGCAGGGGGCCAGGTGCTTCACCTCACTCCAGAACCCAGATAACCTCTATCAATGCCCCATTTCTTCCCTAATTTTCCATTGTCCACTGCTCTTGAAGCAAAACAACTTTGGTTCCAGGTCTGCCCCCTTCTCACCGGGCCAAACCTCCCACTAAGAAAATTCTGACACTCATCTGGAGAGTTCTCCTCTCTCTGGCTTTTGCTACAAACCAAATGTAACCACGCTGAACCAAACACACTGGGTACAAACAGAATACTGCACCTCTGGTATGCTTAGAACTTGAGTTCTCCGAGCTTTGCAGGATCTTCTCTACCACTTTTTTTCCCTTTAATGATTGCTCTCCAAAGCTTCATTATTGTAATACTGATGAACGAAAAAATATCTTCAGGCAACTCATAAAAAACCCCTTCTCTAAAGATGGAAAAAACCCCAGTGACCCTACAAATGAGAGTAACAGGATTTTTTATCATCTTGGCATCATAAAAGCCATTTTAGGGTAAGGCTAAGGTCATGTTGGCTCCAGAGATATCTGCACAAAGACAAATTATAATTTGGATATGACAAAGCAACAGATCATTTGCACCGATCTCAATCATGTTAGTTCCTCAACACATTCTTAAAATGATGCTACAGCACAGCCAGTGGCTGCTTCTAAGGAAATTATGGATTACTTTTAAGGAAATTACGGATTGCTAGGTAAAATTACTGGGCTAAAACTGGTGGAGTTTTGGACTACCCTGATCTAGCAGAAGCCAAATGAAGTGATTGTGACAAGCAGCTGCAACAGGTTCACAAGCACCTCTGCGCTGTCTTACAGAAGCTGTGCTGCTATCACAGAATGTAACTCCTTTTTCAGACATTATATTGCACATCAGACCAGATGAATTCTTCACCACTTGCCCTACAAGCTCCTGTGGCAGTTTTGCAGTGGCAGGGTGTTCAGACTTGACAGCTGTGATCCACTAATGTTCTCTCATGGTGGCACATGGGCTGGTGGTTGTTAACGTTGACAGCTCTGAGGTACAACACAGTATTTCACTCTTACCTGGGAGTGCAAAGGGACACCTGTAAGGCAATTTGACACTTCATCTTTGAAACAAAGTTATCACATACAGCTGAAGAAATCAGTTTGACAGGAACTGCTGAAACAAAGCAAGTAACTGTAAACTGGTGTTTATTTATGGAAAATGGAATGCTTCATTAACAAACATTTTTAAATGGGGTATGAACAACACCTTACAAAACAAATGAGTTCACATTGGATTGAGTGACATAATATGGCAGCAGCTTAAAAAAAATTACACTTACAGTAGCCCATGAGTTACAATTAATGGTAACCCTGGGTAACAGATTTGTTTCACTTGCCACCTTGCATTAAAAACCAAACACAATCAGTAGCGACGGTTGAAACGAGGATCGTTCGGTCTGTTTGCTCTCTCCTGGCCAGCAAATCCTTCTCCTTGCATTCCTCCTCCGTGCATGATCTGACTCTGATTGCCACCCTGCATGAAACTGCCACGCCTGCAAAGGGATTCAGACACTTTAATGTTCTCTCATGCTGCTATAGCCATGTTGCCAGAATGGGTGCTCTTTTTGCACGATTTTTAACTCTTCCATAAAATGCACTACGTAAAAGCCATGGGGATATTTTATTATTCCTTGATATTTAAGTAACAAATTAGATAACTGATACTCCCATGAAATGTTTCTCTGGC
The DNA here is from genome assembly GCA_013397115.1 of Edolisoma coerulescens. Classification (NCBI taxonomy): domain Eukaryota; kingdom Metazoa; phylum Chordata; class Aves; order Passeriformes; family Campephagidae; genus Edolisoma; species Edolisoma coerulescens. The sequence continues at coordinate 862,480 of VWZW01006712.1, forward strand.
CAATTTAAATAGAAGAAATGCCCCTTAAAAGGAAAAAAAAACCCACTTTGCTGCTTTTAAAGTTCTTACCCTGACATGCCTCCACGATGCATCACATGGCCAGGTCTGCCTCTACCGCCACCTAAAAAAGTTCAAAATTCAAGAGTTTTACTTCATCTCCAAGGATAATGTCTGTATTTTCTTCTTTACACAGCACAGCTAAGGAGCTGTGCAAGGACCATACCTTGCCATCTCTCATGATCCCGTCCTATCATCCCTCCATCCACGCTGCTCTGCCAGGAACGATCTTGGTGCCCTTCAAATTTTCGACTGTGATCTCCCCAGTCACGTCCATCCCTGTAAAAGCATGAAATTCCCATCTTCTCACATGAGCCAGAGCACATGAAATAGTTTTAATATGTGAAGCCAAGTCAGAAAGTTACTCAAATGCTTTACCAAAGCTCATGTGAATCTATTAATACTGCTATCTGCTAAGTCAAATCTCAGAAGAATCTTTCTGCTCAAACCAACTAAGATGACAACTAAATAAGGTATTGGGGAAGAACCACTAACCTGAAAATAGCAAGCTTTGATAGGAATGTTAGTTAAAATTAATGGAAAGCATGACTTTAAGATGTGAGGTTATTAAAAAAAATCAGGTCAAGTGCACGTTTTGATGCATAAAGCATCAAAACATTTGTAGTCCATCCAACGCACCTGTGATGAAAGCTGGAAAAAAAAGAACTGTACTTCCAAAAACTGACATATGGAAATACTCCTTAGGTGCACAAGAAGGGATGTTTTTAGTACTAACCGTGACTGTGGGGGTATCCCTCTGCTCTCACTCATCCTTCTGTCGGAGCCGTAGCTTCCCCAGCTCTCCCGGGAGTCCCGCGAGTGCCGGTCGGGGCCTCCGTGGCGCTCGTCTGGGTAGTGCTGGAAGGCACAGAGCTCTCACAGGGCTGCCCAGCACAGACCTGCTCAGTGTTCAAAGCTGCTCAGCTCTAATTACTCCATCTCAGAATCATCTGGGAGGGAAGGGACCTCCTGACATCTACTCGGGGTCAGCCAGGTCAGGCTGTCCAGAAGAGTCTCCCAGTGGGTTTTGAGGATCTTCCCAGCTGGAGACTTCACAGGTTCTCCATGCAACCTGTTCCAGTGTTCCCAGTTAAAGGGGATTTGAATTGTCTTCAGGTGGAATTGTGTTTCAGTTTGTGCTCACTGACTCTTTGTCAATGGGCACCACCGAGTGTTACCTGGCTACACCTTATCCACATCCTCCCTCCCATCAGGAGCTAAAGCACATTGGTAAGGTAAGCCCAGGACTTTGCACTTCCTGCTCTTGAACTTCACGATATTCCCCTCAGCCCAACTCTCCAGCCTGTCCAGGTCCCTCCAAACTTCACAGTAAAGGCCACTGAGGATTCTGTGACTCCCTAAAATTAATCTCTCACTGCTTGAATGAGCCCTGAAGGTCTTTCCCCCAGCCCTCAAACACCAACATCTCTACAGTTCAGCTGTTATTTCCATGTAACCTCATAGAGAGAATATGTATTTTTGTACTTTTACCTCTTCTATGCAATCTTCTGGAATACTCTCTTTTGACACAACTCACTTGCTTTGATTTCTATCAGAACAACTATATCTAACTTTTATAATAAACAAGTCTTTGAATTGAATTTCATCTTATTAAAGTACACAAGACAATCTGACTATTCAAACATATTTTGGTGGATATCACGTAATTCTCAACTTCTGAAATTTAATCTCACACACACTATAGAAAAGCAGGTTATAAAATGTTAAAATATTTCTGTAGCTCTATAAAGCAACTCACTTGTCCATCTCGGTCTCCCATAATTGTCCTGGAGCCATCTCTCCTAGAAACAGACAATTAGAATCAGACTGTGATAGTAAAACACACAGCAGTCTATAAAAATCCATCTACGTAACAACACAGATGAAAAATCCTGCTCCCACATCGTGCCACATTATCCACAAAAGGCATAAACAGCTGGAATATATGGAAACCATGACACATTTTGGATTCCTGGAAAACCCAGGTAGTCCTAAGGCATAAATCAAAATATTCTTGTTAAATTCTAGGTGCCTACAATATTATTTAGAAGTTTTCCAGAATCCTACAGATATGTGAAACGGCATTATAAAAATACTTTGCCCAAGCCTGCCAGAAGCTTTAACTCATGTCACAGCACAAATCTTTACATGGTTTTGGAAGAGAAAGACCACAGCCACTAAACAGCCCTTGAAAAATAAAATGCAAACCAACCACACAGTAAAGGCAGCAAAATGTGACATTAAATACATATCTTTGTCTTTTGTTTTCAGGCACCAGTGGAGGTAAGACACCAACCTGTCTATTGAATGCTCCTGGTAACGCCCACGATCCCTGTGATCGAAGTCATGGAAGCGATCCTGGCGACTGAAGTCTGAGTGGTACCTGTCGTTCATGGCCATTCGTTTTGCCTCTGGCCAGTAGGGGTCATCCCTCCTGAAAGAAAGAACAGACTCATTTTAGCCCAGATAATGCCTTTTGATATTGTTCCTCCTTCCAAACCAAAAGAAGGGCAATTAAGTTCAAAAGGGCCTTGAAAAACCCGGGCTATTAAACACGATCATCTCAATGCAACCAACAACTGCTGAGAGCACATGCAGGGCTTTTTCCAGCCCAGGCTGATGAGACAGAACCTGGCAGTGACATTTCCCACTGGTATCACTAGGATTTGGTGGCTTTACCTGCCATCTATGTCATAGGGTCTCCTCATGGCAGAGCGCCGCTCCTGCTCGTAGCGCAGCTGCTCGTGCTGGCGCCGCAGCTCCTCCCTCTCGCGCTGGATCCGGTCCTGCTCCCTCCTCCTCTCGTGCTCGATGTGCATCCGTTCCCTTTCCAGCCTCTCCCTCTCCATCCGTTCCCGTTCCAGGCGCTGCCTTTCAATTTCCAGTCTCTCCCGAGCAATCTCGAGCCTCTCCCTCTCCTCCCGTTCGCGGATGGTCTGGAGGTGCTGCTGCCTCTCCCGGCGCTCGCGTGTGCTGCTTGAACAGAGACAAAAGTTCCACGTGTAACGCTCCAACAAATAAAACAAGTTAAAATCAAAGTGTTAAAAATGCTGCCAACTTGCATCATCTCCTTGAAATTACCTGGGAAGGGCATGGAGGGAAAGATACTCAGTGTACACATGAATTTATTTAGAGACTGAGCAAATGACCCCCCACAAAACCCACCCTGGGGGCAAATACTTCTATATGGTCAGGAGAATCTGAATCCAAATGCCCACAGCTCATTTCTTATAATGAAATAAAGTATCTGCAAAGAATATTTTATTTCTGTGAAGAAAGCCATATGATGGATAATGACTCTACTAAAGCTCAGGAATTTAACTATGAGGGAGAAACTTTTTCCTCTCCAATAAAAATAACAAATGCACCTTCTTCCTGTTCAATCGGACTACTTTTAGGTGAGAAACAGAAGCCTTGTAATGTGTGGAAAACATGGCATTGAGGTCACAGTTCTAGCAAGGAATTTGAAGGATAGCAATTATCACCTTTAAACATTATGAAACCTATTAAACATATGAAACAAAGAAAAAGCCCCACCAAAGAGAATTAAATACCTAAATTAAGTTCAATAGATACCCATAAATATATAACAAAGTTACAAGTGGGGAAAAAAAAAAAAAAAATCGAAGGCCTTTTCCTCTCTAAGTCTTATTTTAATAAAAATGAAAATTATATATATTTTAGGGAAAAATCCCCAAACAATGTCAGTGCTGCTCTTACCGGCGCTGCTCTGCCTCCCTCATTTTTCGCTGTGCTTTGATTTTGTCAAAGGGGACAATCCCTTGTCTCTCTCTGCTCTCTGATTTGCGGTCCTGGCTCTTAACACTCTGTATTTAAAAGAAAAACTTTAATTTATTAAAGGACAACCATCACAAACAATACTCTAAGCTCTGTTTCCATTTGTACAGTTTATATCTCCGAGGTTGGTCTCTGCTTTTTTCCAAAAGCTGTTCTTTTTTAAACATTACAGACACCATATATTAATACAGTAATACCTTCCCCTGTTTGTTTGGCAGGATTTGAGTACTGAATATTGTATCAGCCAAATGAGAGGTATTTTACTAATTAAGATCTAAATTCCTGTTATAGAAACTCTACTTGGACAAACTGACAAGACAAGTGTGGGTCACGTGTAGCCTGGCAGGATTCAGGATTTGTTTCGAAGGAAGATGTTTCCCATGCAGAAACATTACTTACTCTGTCTTTTGATGTAGTGGATGTTTTCACACTAATAACAGGTTCTCCTTTGGATTTATCCATGACTACTGTTCTCTCTGTTCCTTTACTTCCTAAATAAATCAGAAGTGGAAAGAAACAATCAAACTACACAACATATGCCACTCATTGCTATGCCAGAAGTTCTGTTCTCTAAAATGTGAAAATGGGCATTTAACTCTCTTCAAAACCAATTATTTCACTCCACCTAATCCAGGTACTTCTTTTAAGGATTGCACAATGTCAAATATCTCCCTTTTGCCTTATTCATTCTGGATTTCCAACTAAGAATCAGAAACAATCCTAGAACATTTCTTTGGACAGAACTACCTACAATTAAATATTCCTACATCAACATATCTGCTACTCTTAAAAAAACAACAGCCAAATTACCTGATTTAATAGTTTTAGGTTGATCTGATGAACCAGACTTCTGGTCATCTTTATCTTTTTTCTCCTTTTCATCTTTGTCTTCTGTCTTTTTAGGGTCATCTTTTTGGTCAGATTTCTCGTCCCTTTTAGCACCACCAGGTCTGTGGATAGATATTGATACAGATTAGACTAATACAGACTAAGAGAAAAGAAAATTTAAGGAAAATGCAACCAACACAGCAACAAAGTAGAATTCTTATGTGATAACAATCATAATTAGATTTCCAAACTTTTCCTTCCACAACTTCCTGCTCCATAAAACAAGATATTTGGACCATCCCATGCAGTTGTCAAAAACTTGGCCAGGATTCAGGTATCTCAACTGGAAGCATGAGGACAAATTCACACCACCACGTGCTTAATGCCCACAAAGTTTCTTATACAACATGACAATGAACTATTTTTGTCAGGCAACTGGGTGAAATAAAAGCAAGAAGTTCTCAGCAAGTAGCATTTAATAGAAGTTATACCTCAAGAAGATAATTAAGGCAAAGTGCTTAGTGTTTAATTCACTCTCTTAATGCCTCATTCAGCTACTTTCAGTAATGCTAGAGAGGAAGAACACAGTGCTCAAGAGGAACATGATCTGGGAACAGATCTCAGGCAACTTTCTTTTAACTGTCTGGGACCTGGAGGAAACTCTATTCCAATGAGAGACACAAGGTAAAGAAGAAAGTGAAATTCTCAAATGGTCTTTCCTACAGATTTAAGACATGAAAGCTCCACAATCATTACTAAACCCCAAATAGGGCTAAATTAAAAGGTGTGTTTAAAAATGCAACTTTCTAGTGCCTACTTTAAAGCATGCAATAGAAACATTTTAAGCTGGGCACTGAACATCAACTGAAGTTTATCTTGTAGTAAAAGCTGAAAAAATCCACGTACTCCTGTTTTTGAATGTTTGCCACAGAAATTCTTACTGTAACTTTGTTTTTCCTGACATCAACACAGACTGAAGAACAGCAAAACACCTTTGGTAGGAGAATTTTTAACACAGTACCTCTCACTGACTGTTTCTCTCTTTGCTTCATTCTCTTTTTTTTCACTTGTCTTCTTCCCAGCGGGTTCATTTTTTGCCTGCAATTTATTTTGCACATCATCAGCTGAGAATGTGGCCTCGATCGTTTGCACAATCTGGTAGGAACTCGGTATCTCTGAGGACCAGTACTCACTTTTTCCACAGAAATGATCTTGCCATGCAGCTCTGTCTTGTGCAGGTGAGTGATGCACTTGGTGGCCTCCTCGGCCGTGGACATGGTGACAAAGCCGTAGCAGCGAGCGCCGGGACTGCGAGCGTTGGTCACCACCTTGGCACCCACCACCTTCCCAAAAACACCAGGAATTACTCTCCCTGTCACAAATCCCTCACGTTTAACAGCAAGAACTACAAGCTCCTTTTCTGCTCTTTTTAATTCCTGGCCATTACCACGCAGGAAAGTTCTGGTTTTGAGAGATTAACAAATACAAAAGGAGCATTGCTTGGAGCTGGCTGTGTTTCTGTTACCAATGGAATGCTACAAAAGCTGAATCAAGAGGTGGGAGCCAAAGATTGAATTCTCTTCTGGAGAAAGACCACAAGGGGACAATAAAACAAAAAACAAAAAAGGCATCTAACTTTACATCAACAACATCACTTTGTTTAAGTATAAAATAGTAAAAACCAATCCAAATTTTTAAGCCAATTTCCACATATATGCTAATGCTCAACTGCTAAGTGCCAGCTTCCCTCCAAAAAAATGTTTGTATGTCACTGCTCAGGCAGATCAACAATGTTATCTGAAATCTTCTTTACGAAACAGGAAGTTTCCCCAAAAACTAGAGCTTGAAAAAGCCACATAAATGGTGTTTATTTATGCTCAGATATTCAATACAGCTCACTTTGTAACAGAGAAATCAATCATATTTCAAGTGTGATGTTTCAAAGTACAGCTGAATGAAGAACCTACTTCTGAGCATTTAATTTATTGCACACGTACATCTATTTCCAGGAAGCTTTGCCTCTGCTAATACCCTGAAGAAAAGAACAGTATTTTATTTAAATGACTAAATGGCACCACGGCATCTATCTAGAGCCAAATACTAGGCTGGCTGTTGTTTAGTTTTTAATCACATTTAAAATTTTGTGGCACGTCTCTATAATCAACATTTTTGGTTACCAGTGGAATTCTAAGCAAATAAATGGAAGTATTGCATTACAAGGAGCATTAAAAAGCTTTTACCAGTCCCATGACTTTAAAACTCCAAGCTGCTACAATTAATCCATTTTTGTACCTATTTGTAAAGTCATATTCAAATTCCAGAGTATTTTCATCAGTAAAACGTTCAATGGCAGATTCTCAGCATATACAATTTGCTTTTACTACAGTCTGCTGATAGTAATCTGTAAATAGGCTTCAGAGGTCTGACAAAAATCCTTACTGAGGGCTCTGATACCAGTCTTTTATTGAGCTCTTTCCATTTTCCAGCTGACAGGGAGATTTAATTTGACATTTTGTCTGTCCTTAACAGCAACTGCAGGACCTCCCCTGCCAGCAAAACCAAACAACACCTCCCCATATCCCAAACTACCCAAACAAGTGTTTTTTAAAGGAACTGCCAACTCTTGATAAAAATAAAACTTTAGGTACTAAGGCAATTCCTAAGATATTCCCCAGCAATTCTGTCTCAACATTTACTGCATATTTTACTTAGTCTTAAGGAAGTCTTTAATAAACATTAAATTCACAGTTGACTGTGAATTTTCAGCAAGTGAAGATACCCTACAGCAGCACAGGAGACAGAAGAATGTGTAAAGTTATTGACTGTTTCAAATAAAGGATCACAAAGGGAATTTTATATTTGTTTGGAAGTGAGCAACAGAATAAAAAAAACCCCAGTCATTCAGTGTTATTTTTTCTTTGATATCCCACAATATTCTTGATAATTGGATTCCTTTCATTGGTACTTTAAGTGATGGGAGCTTAGTAAGTCTTATTAACACAGTTTCTAGCAGAAAAAAACAAACCAAACACCAGAACAAAACCAAACCAACAAAAAGAACCCCTTACCTTCCCATATTTGCTAAACAGATTCTTCAGATCTGTAGCTCTGGTGGTGGAAGCCAATCCACTCACCCAGAAGTTTCTACCAGAACTGCTAGCACTGCGACCTAGTTGGGAAAACAAAGAGACAAAACCAAAACATACCCCAAATCCTAATTATTTGAATTAATGACTTGAATCATTATGTGATTTAAAACGGAGCAGGATCACAGATTTTTAATTTTTTTAAAATCACAGAGCAAGTGAAATGCATTGTGTGACATTCTCCTCCCATGATTTGCTTTGCTGAAGGTAAAGGAGCATTACAAGTCCAAAAACTGGGGTGGAACTACGAGTTTTGATACAGAAGTATTTTATATCATTCTTCAAGAAAGCAGTTGAATTAGGGCACCTCTGAATTCCTTGAGGCCCTTCAAAACATGCCAGGATAGATCCCAGCAACTTACAGAAGACAGAAGCCCTGCTGAAGTTGCAGGAGCTGTGTCTGCATCCCAGGTGTGCTCATGTCTTGCCTCCTTATCTCAACTCCAAGGGAATGCTGATGGGATGCAGAATTCCTCTCAAGGAAAGCCATTCACCATCAAGAAACCAAGGAAATGTCTCTATTTCTGCCCACGCAGATCCATGGTTGGGATACGGAGTCTGACTTCAGCTGCAGGAGTCAGGAAAGACCTGGCCTGCTTCAGCCATGCAAGAACTACAGAACACCTGGCCAATTTTACATCTCAGCTACAAAGGTGATTTCATAAATGCTAAGGAACTTGCCAAGTCTGAAAACCCAACATCAAGTGATTAAAGACTGACCTGAGCTCCAAGGTTCAGTGTTTGCATGAAGCACTTACACAAGGATACTGTTTCCAGTCTCCTCTGAAATGTCTTTGCTGTCCTTCTCTCAGTCTGGGCAGTTTCAAGGCCTCAGTGAATGGGTTTCACTCCAGCTCCCTGCTTCCATACTTCTGTTTTGGTGTTTTCTTGGTGATATATGGAATTTTATAGAACCTTTTTCATCGAGGGAAGGAATTTTTCCCAGAACGTTTCCAAAATGCTATTTTATTTGGGTGTCTTTCCATCTTCTACTTCCAGATAATTTCGGTCACTGGCACAAGTAACTGAGTTATTAATATTGACACAAGCTTCCTAGGGAAGGATGCAGTGATTTGTATCAATCTCTTACAAAAACACCCAAACCAAAGAGAGGTTTTTTGTATAAAGGTGAGTATACACCTGCCATCCTCTGTCTCAAAAGTGCATGGAAAAAGGTATGTCATGCACACAAATACATGGGAGATGCACTGTCTTGGTGTTTTAAAAAGCTGAGCCAAAGGCTTTGATGCTTTTACTCCACATATTTCTACAATTTAAAAATTACTACCTGCAGTAAGTCTGGCACCAGAATCCTGGAGAAAGAAGAAAGTGCTCATTTTTCTCTTTTCTGCTATTTTACTGATGAGTTTTTTAAGATTTTTTCAATTATGTAAATGTCCTTTTTGATTAAGGATTGATCAGTCTTAACGTCTCCAGGTTTTGCCCTCCCATAAGACTTTAAAAAGTGCTCCTGCAATGGTACTGCACTTTTAAGACAAAGAAATACTGGGACTTGATAATATTTAACTTAGAAACAAGAACAATGCAGACGTTGGGAGCCAACCATCAACACTGGAGAGGTCTTTCAGACGAGCATCCACTGACTGCCAAATCCACCAGGGTGAGCTCATGAATTTGTTTTTCTGCACTCTTGTTGACACAGTTTTCAGAATAAATGCATGGAACACAGAAAATTCTTCATCCTAAAATAAAATCCTTTCCTACAGGAGGGCAAATAGCAATATATGAGACAGAACTGACTTGTATAGAGCTTTTTAGCTTCCTTCTGGCTCAGTCACTTTGCTCTGCATGCAGAGAATGTAACACAGTCAAGCAGCTCCCTCTCACCACTGCTGTTCACTAAGCCAGAAGAATAATAAAATAAATGTTGTGGACCACAGCACATCCTTTGGAGAGTGGGATGCAGGAGCAAGGTGGTTATCAGACACCCAAGCTCCCCAAGGCTGCTTTGAAAGCAAACTCAGCTAAGAGTTTTCTCAGTCCACAAAAACAATACACTCAAGTCCTTAGGTAAATAACAGCATGCACAGAACACTCCCTGAAATATTGTGAAATAAGAGAACACAAGATTACAGACTGAATCCAAACTGACCCTACCAAGGCTGACAGGGAGGTCCAGCAGTTTCTGCAAACAGGTATAACCCAGGATCTTGGAAAAAGCAGCTGACAGGGAGGTGAGTCTGGGTTGTAAACCCCAATTAAAACCAACCCAATTCTTCCTGCCCAGTTGGCAGGCAGACCTCATGAGTTTCTAGTTTTTTACAGGAATTGCTGGTACTTCCAAACTTAAAAGTGCTGAACTAGCTGCCATGTAAGAAGAATGTTAACAGTCAGATCTAAATCTTCTGCCCTGGGCAGGCAGAAGAGAACAGAGAGGTGGGGTGAGCTGCAAAGACTCAGCTGCCTGGTGTATTAAAAGCAAGAAGTATGAAGGCATCTGACACTGATCAAAGTATTTTCTTCTTGCTTATGATGCATATTTGCACCATTAACAGGATCTGCACGGACAAAGATTTAATAAAATCAATGTAATTTGAAGGCAACATTAAGCTGTAAGATTTGTGGCATTTAAATATGTGAATACTAGATCCCAAATTACTTCAGCAACACAGAAGATGGGAAGGAGAATTCCAAGTGTATAGTAAAGCAAACACAATTGCAAAAGGCTCCTGACTCACTAACAGCTCTTAGTGGGCATCTCCAGTGCCAAAAAAGATATATTTGCCATGTACTAACATCTACCTTGAAAAATCAAGACACAAACAAAACAGTGCAATGCACATGTTTTGAAAAAAAGTATGAAAGTAAAATATTTATTTTGACAGGAATAAAGAAAATCCAGAAAGAGTTGAATTTATGCTATTTAACAACTGCACGGATTGCAATCAATTTCTGCTGAAATAACCCATCCAAGACAAACAGCTATCCAAGCAATCACTGAAGTTTTACATTTGAAAACGAACATACTTACCTTTCTCATCTTTTGAGATTATCTTTGTATCTCTGTCCTCCTCAACAGGGCTAAAGACAAAACACCACATTATTCAAGTCAGAAAGAAAAGTGACTAAATGTAAATTATGAAAAAAGCTAAAATTAAATACCTACCAGAAAATATGTTGCAAACGAAAACACACCTTTGTATACTTGATTTAAGAAATCTGACAAGAAATAACGAAGTCAGATTCTTAAACAGACTTACATTAAGATGATGATTACAAACAAGAGTAATTTGGGAAAACAACCTTTGAAGGTTGAGGAAGGAAAGAAATCAAACCCACTGCGTTTAAAAAAATAAAAATATCTGCACATGGAGAAATAAAAGAGACCTTTAGGAATAGGCTACAATTTCATCAGTCTCGGAGGCCAATTGAAGGAAACAGCTTATTCGCATCACTTAAGGACCAATGATAAAAGATAGCATCTGGTCTATAACGGAGAAAAAACAAACCTCTTTTTCTGATCACCGCCCTCACTGGCTGAGGACTCTTTAGTGGCAGGGGAAGATTCCTCTGAATTAGCTTTGTCTTCTGTTCTCTTGCCATCTTCTTTGCTATCTCTGGCTTCGGCACCTGCGCCTTTCTCCGCTGCCTCCCCACTAGAGGCTTCCAGGCCTTGGGAGCGTTTGCTACTCTGATCGCTTAGGGTCTCTACCACTACACCTTCAGAGTCCGGGGCCTCTTCCTCGGGGCTCTGTTCACTTGTCTCCCCTTTTGCTACCACTAAACGCTTTGCTTCCTTCCTTGCCAAAGCTTGGGCCGATTTGCTGTCCAAAGCTAAAGCATCTTCCTCCAACTGAGCGGCAGCGAGAGCGTCCTCTTCCTCAGCCAGCCTCTTGCCTGGCCCCGCGTTACTGGCTTCCTGCGCACGCGGCCGCTCCGCTTCGGGAGGTTCTTCGTTAAGTAGCTCAGATTTACAAGTTTCCCCCAAAATGTCGAGTATTTTCTCATTTTCTACGGATTTAACAGGAATAGAATGGCACAAGATTTAATCACCAGGGAAATACAGCAATCACAAATGTGGAACTGGCATGGCTGCCACACTAACACCAAGAGAACTGCTAAGCTACACAGAGATTGGAAAACCCTAGTGTACACAGTGTTACAGCTACCACGCTAACTGCTCTCTCACACACTGCCAAATCAGCCCTACCACCTCAACAGCCAAGAAAAATGCCCCCACAGATTTAACAAAAAACTTCGGGCTCAGCCTTCATATTCTTCAGCAAATCGTTCAGCTCTGTTTCTTCTCTAGTTAGCTTCCAGAGTCCGAGATGCTTAACTGAACGTATCAAGGCACTGAGAGTTCAATTTTTAAATTTCTGTGAAATTCTTTTAGCAGAGACAGTCCAACATGAGAACTGGGCATCTTCTGATGGTGCATGAGTGTGTTTGCAGTCCAGAAAGGGAAAAGTATCTGTATGAAATTTCCATGAAGAAACTCTCTTCTTTCTTCTGTATCCAGTAACTAATCTTTACATTTTAATGCCCTACAATATCTTTTTACTGCTTTTACTGCTCTCTACTTAGTAACAGAGTTAAGGTGTGTGCAATATCACAAGATCTGTTTACAAGTAGAATATTTAGCTTTTAAAACTGTGATTAAACTTCTCTAAATCCATTTATGTAGTTTAACAGGTTTTTAAACCATTTCATTTCACTGGAAGTATTTCAAGCATCACTTCACAGATCTGGGGATATGATTGGGTTTCCAATCTCTATGACCCTGCATGATCTGGATTGTCCATTATAAAAATAATGCAAATTATGTTTGTTTGCTTGGGTTTTTTAATAGTTAATGGTTTAAAAAGTATTAGTTGAAAAGACAGGAATATGTTTTTCTTTAACAGTACCTGGCTCCAAGTGTAGCTTCTCCATTTTCTGTTTGGGAAAAAAAGACCACAGAATGAGGATTTTATAAAATGTTATTATCTAACACAGAACAATAGCAACTCCCTGCCCAATCCCAAAATGGAAAACTACACAAATCCATCTACTACATTTAGCACTTTTTTTCACCATCCACTGGAAATGAGTATTTTATATAGGTAACTTTTCTGGCACATTAAAGCCAAATCAAAATATCAGCCACAACTCCCTTCTCCCAAATAACCCTGAATTTTAAAGAGACCAATAACGTATCTTTGTGTACCACCACACCAACTACAGAGTAAAAAAGAAACCCAGCTACTACTTTATATAATCAGTGGGAGAGAGAAGAAATCAACAGCACAAGACCCTTTTTATCTGCCATGATAGTGAAGGAAGTCTTGAGAGCTGACTGAAAAGTAGGGAAAAAACCACAGAGCACCCTCATTTCACAGACAGTGCTGAGCAAGGTTACCAATGTCTTGGATTCTGTTACAATTTCATATTATGGTCACATTTTCTTTTTTGTAGTATGAGAACTGAGTAAATATTAATAACACAACATACTGATAACATGACGATCTGAAATACAGCTACATTTTCAGTTTACCTTCATTTCAATTAAATCAGAAGAGGAGGCTTCTAAATTGTTTTCAATTTCATCATAATCTTCCTAAAAGAGTAAGAAAGGAATGAAAGCATTTCTTACCAGAAGTAGCTTAAGGAGAATATACCTGTATTTAATTTTCCCTTTCAAGAAAACCAGAAATATTTTAAAGTGTTTGACAGATCTCAATTGCTACTTCAGTGTGACCCAAAAATGAGAAGCAACATGTAAACATACCTGATATTTAAATATCTTTCTCCAATAACTTTTCATTTTAATTTCAACAGGACATTGTCTATTTCAAAATTATTCTTAGAGTCTTATTTCACATTTCTGTGGTTACCGAACATGTTTTTTCATTTTCCCACTTTTTAACTTTAGTTTCTAAATGAAAAAAACAAGTTAGAAATGAAGCTGACTTAGGTTTACATTTTTCCAAACCGAAAACATATCCCAAAAATCTTGCTTCTTTAAAGACCTGAGGGTAAGATGCAACCGAAATTCATTGGTTACATGAGATTAATTTACAGAACACCACAAAATTGCCTTTCAGGTGAAGTGGATGCTGTTGCAATGACTCTGTGCTCAGTCTCATGAAAGTGGAGATTGTCTTCAAGCCTTTGTGTTTGATTGCTCTGTTGGGGTGCAGACACCAGAGCCAGGCTCTGTTGAAATCCCTGCAAGAGGGGGGACTCAGTGGTACCTTGTAGCTGGTAAGCCACAGAGTAGCTGCCAAGCAAAGGGAAAGAAAGAAGATTTCTTGTTGTTGAAGCAGCAAAATGCACAGCTCTGTGCCAAGGGTTCCCTCAGATGTAATGCTGATGTCAGCCACCTCCAAGGTATGACCACCCCTCAGTGAACAGGATGTACAACTAGAGTCACTCAAGCTCCACCTAAATGTAAAAACATTATAAAAGTAAGTTAAAATTGTGGAGAAGTTAGGGAAGGCTCCACTGTAACAGTCCGAACCTGTCTTCTCCCCTTTAGGGATGTCTGTTGGGTAAGAATTGTACTCCAAGCATGATGAATGAGGAACTCCAGCCAGCTTATGTTAGGAATTAAAGCTGGTTAATATGGTGGGGGTTTTTTTGCAGACAGATACTACCAGCAGCAATCCTTAAGCTGCCACATTTTTCCATTACATTAATGATGTTATTCCATAAAAGGTTCAGTTTGAGTCCTTCAAAGGCACCACCAGCTGCCTGCAGAGAGTAACACACTCGACTGAGGAGACCTGGGACAGGGGTCTCTGCCATGCTCTGATTGTGTGACCCTCCCCAAGGCACTGGAACCCCTCTGATCCAGGGGACTGCCCAGTGAAGGGTCCCCAAAAAAGGATGCTGACACTTTTGGGCCCAAGGGTCTTGGCTTTCCTGTGGCACTGACAGACCAGTCAAACACAAAGGCTTTGAGAAAATCTCCCTTTTCAGGTGACAGATGGTAAATGATAAAAAGTTGAAGCAGATATGCAGAAGGCAAAGAAGGAGAATATGTTCTGTGAGTGAACAGCCTAAAATAAATAAAAAACCCAAACCCATAAGGATCCAAGAAGGGTATTTGAGGAGTGAATGTGACATATGGTCACCCTGTGCTGTTTGCAAATGACACTGCAAGCTGCTCTCAAAACCAAGTCAATAGCCTGGCAATGTCAGACCAGGGCAACATAGGAAGTTCTTCTTCTTTTATTAATCTCTATGAGAAAACAGAACAACACAACTTCCTTAAACCAGAGCATTATTTCTGCAGAACAGATATCCATATTACCCAAGTTGAAAATTTATTTTTCTCTCTTCCCATATATATAAATACCTAGATGGCTGGGTAGATGCATATATACACTTTAACACATAGAAAATATAAACAGGAAGAGAGAATACAGAAACTAATACAGCATTTTCAGTTCCAGGCTCCTTTCACAGCAAGCAAAGATGATACGGCAAGGGAAGGAAGATGGTGACTTGTCTATTGAGAACATTTCAAACCTTAAGAATATTTACCACTTAAAAGACTAGGACATGAGAGCTGTAAATGGGAAATAGAATCCAGATCACATTCAGGTCCTGTATTCTACTGGACTGAAATACCTTGTTCATGTGCCCATATCCCTATTAAATATCTTCTAAAAAATTACGAAGACCTCTACTCACTCACCTCATTTTCTGTTAGCTGATCAGGAAGTTCTTTCATTTCTGCTTCGACATTATCTTTATTATCAGACAGAGAATCGAGAATATTGTCAGGACTATAATCTTCTCCACAGTCTACAGCACTGCTGTTATCTATTTCAGCTTCATCTAATACACTAATATCCATCATGTCAATATCCTGCAAGGTATCCAGATTTGCTTCAATATCCTCCTACAGAGAGAAAAAGGGTAAATGTGTATTTATTGCAGGTTACACGATGCATATTCTTAGTAACTGCAATCATGATTTCACTTACCTGCCCATCTCTAGAGTTTTCTTCTAGACCATTGTCTTCTACACCTTCTTCTTCTGGTTTTCTGCCTACAAACAGTATCACTGCAGTGAGATGTAGCACTACATTTTGCAACATGTTTAAGCTTCGGTAAATTATCTGTTGAACACTCTGTTTCAACAAGTAATCGTTAGGAAGCTGATTCAGAAGTCTGCTGGGTCTGTATGGATATAACTGAGGTCCATAAAAGCAAGCAGCACGAGCATGAACTACAAGTAGCACAGTATTTTTCTAAAGCTACAGTCTCATTCCACAACACTTCAATACCTAAAAAGACACAACACCCTCTGGGTAATCCATTTAAAAGTAACATCTTAAAATTGTTACAAAAAGAGCTCCCTTAATTCAATGGATTTGGAATTCCTGTTCACTTTCAAGATCTTGGACACAAATCACGTTTATGCACATCTGTCACCCCCAAACTCCTACTGCTATTAAAGACAACAGCTCCTTCTCTATTTTTAGCCAGTCTGTCTTAAAAGAAGCAGCTTAATAATCCGTTTCGCTTCAGAAAATATTCTTCAAGAACTGGCTAGGAGCAATTCAAATAAGCCACATGTAACACGGCATGCAGAACATTTAATATTTTGAAGCAACATATAGTTAAATATAGCTACAGTTTAAATATAGTTAAAATATAATTATAGGGGCTACCCATGGAACTTATGCTGCAGCTGCTTGCTCTGTACCTGACATAATTCTACTCATGGTCACAAACACAGAAACACCTGCAATTTACAGTTTCATCTTCACATTTCAAGACTTGCTAATAAAATACAGTCAGGTATCATATTACCATTTAAAGTTGTTATTACTCATTAATGCAAAAGAGTTTTACCATTTTCCACAAGGTAAAAAGCAATTATTTTTTTTAAATTAAACTAATGTAACAGGAGTAATCAAGTCTGTATGCCAAATTCTAGCTACATGAAACAATGGAACTGCAAGTGTCCAGACACCATACCTTTGCTAGTTCTTTTTGGCATTCTTTTGGTGGTCAGCTCTGAGGCCACGGGAATTTCATCAGGATCTCCTCCTTCCTCCTCAATGGCCTGTTGGAGACAGCAGGATGATATCCACTGCATTATTTGCTGGTGTGCATTTGTACTGGATTGGGATGGGGCAGTTAATTCTCTTCACAGCAGCTGATAGGGGGCTGTGGTTTGAGTTTGTGCTGAGAACAGTGCTGATAACACGGGGATGTTTTAGATACTGCTGAGCAGAGCTTACACAGAGTCAAGGCCTTTTCTGCTTCTCTGCCCCAGCAAGCAGGATGGGGGCCACAAGGACTTGGGAAGGGACACAGCTAGACAACTGCCCAAAGGGTGCTGTGCTCAGCAATAAAACTGGTGGGGCTGCCATTACTTGGGGGCTGGCTCAGCATCAGTTAAGCTGGTCAACAGTAAGGAATTATTTTCTTTCACATCACTTGTTTTTCTTGTGTGCTTTAATAATTTCCTTCATTTATGTTGGTCTTTTCTTTTTTTTTTCCCCTTACATTTCTTATGATTATAAAACTGTCTTTATCACAATCCAACAAGTTTACTCTCCCATTTACCCTTCCACTTCTAGCCCCCAAACTGAGTGAGTGGCCATGTGGTGCTTGGCTGCCTGCTAGGGTTTAACCACAACTGCATTTTTAAGGATTTATGACATGGAAACATTGCTGTCTCTCCCTAGTTCAGATCATACAGCCAGGCAGCTGTATCACTTGTCATAAATACTAAATAATAAGGTGCAACACATCCCCACAGCCAAATCAAGCTACAACTGGGGAGCAAAGCTCCCTACTCTGCAGATAAGCACATTAATGGTATAAAACTGGGAGAGACTCTTACAGGAGCTCAGGTGCATGAGTTTTTTCTCAATGTGCAGGCCTGTTAGAACCCATAAAAGGGCCAAGGCTGACCGCGCTGTCCTGGCCTCATGGAAGTCTGTGAGAACACATTCCAGAGAGGTCGGAGAGATGGAGTCGGGTGAAGTGTGGTGGTGCCAAGCAATAGGGCAGAAACTGATGCACAGAAAGTTTCACCTAAACAGGAGGATAAAATTCTTTACTGTGCGAGTAAACAGATTGCCCAGGGAGGGTGTGGAGTCTCTCACTGGACATATTCAAGAACTGTCTGGACGAAATCCTGCACCACGGGTTCTAGGACAAAACTCTGCTGGAGCAGATCACCCACTGTGATCCCTTCCAACTTTACCCATTCTGTGAACGGTATAGAGAGAAAACACGAGAAGACATAAGAGAAAGGGGCACGTGCGTGTGTGTCGGGGGAACGGGAGAACAAACCGGGGAAGGACGCGCGGACGTCGGGGTCAGGCAACGACGGAAAGGCCGGGGCCGTATCAGATTCCATCCAGTGCAACCTGAGCCGCGCTCCAGAGCAGCGACGGAGCGCGGGCGGCGGAATGGGCGCCCACACCGCAGAGCGGTGTAATGAAACCGCGCAAAGGCAACAGCCCTGCAGCGCTCGGAGCACAGGGGACACGCTGCTGCCCAACAACAACCCGCAGGTGCCCGGCAGCAGCACCGGAGCCCCGCTCCCCTCAGAGCCGCCCCGCTCCAGGCCCCGGCCCGGCCCCGAGCGCGCAGGCGCCGAGAGCGCCACAGACAAAGGACCCGGATGGCCTCACGCCGCTGCCCCCCCGCCTGCCCCCGCCGCGCTTTGCCTCACCTTCCTCAGCCGCTCCATGAGGACGCTCTTGTTGCCGCCGCTGTCCAGGTTACGCCGCTTGAGCTCGGCCCGCAGGTCGATGACTCGCAGCTCGCTCAGCCGCCGGGTTTCAGGTTCCGAACCAAAAGCCGCGGCCCCGCCAAGGGATGTGAAATCCCCCAGTCCGGCCGCTGATTGACTCTCCGCCATCAAGGCCCCTTCGATATTTCGCCTCGAGCCCGAACGCGCAGGAGAACACGGCACAACCCAGCAGCGAACCTTGCGATCACGGCACAAAATGGTGGGGAGCGAGAGGCGCCGAGGGGAGGGGGAACGAAGC
>VWZW01006712.1:882075-899312 GCA_013397115.1 Edolisoma coerulescens
AGGCTGCAGGCGGGGCCTGGCGGGAGAATCGCTCCGCGCAGGCGCAAACGGCGTCGCCCGCGGCCAAGGACGGCTCGCGAGCTCTCGCGCGTGCGCCGGGCGGCCCGGGGGCCGGCTGGCCGCGTGACGTCACCACCGCTCCGGAGTTGGCGGCGCCGCGGCGCGCGCAGGCTCCCCGGGCCGGGGCGCGCATGCGCGCTGAGCATCCTCCCTTTCCCGCCCCCTCGCTTTCCCCTGCGTCTCGGCTTTCCTCCATTTTGTGCTGCGGCTGCGGCTCCCCGCCGTTGTTTTTATCCCGCGCGCGCGAGTCGAAACCACGGCCCATGGCGGAGAGTCACTCAGCGGCCGGGCTGGGGGAGTCTGCGGCCCTGGGTGGGCCTGGGGTCCCCAGTTCGGAGTCTGAAAGCCGGCGGCGGCCCCTGAGCGACCTGCGCGTGATAGACCTGCGGGCCGAGCTGAGGCACCGCAACTTGGACAGCGGCGGGAACAAGAGCGTCCTCATGGAGCGGCTGAGGAAGGTGAGAGCGGGCGGGCACGCCGGGGCTGCCTCAGGGGTGGGTGTAGTGGGTGCGACCCCGGCCCGGCGGGCACGGCTGAGGAAAATGGCGCCAAAGAGCGGCGGGGCCGGGGCTGGTTCCGCAGAGCCCGCCACGGTCGGTGCGAGCGTTCGGTGCCCGGTGAGGCTGGGCCTGCTCCGGGCCGTCCCACGCTCGCCCCGTCACCGCCGCTGTCACGGAGTGTCATCGAATCCCTCTCCGGTTCCCTAGACCTGTCCAGCGCTCTGTGTCTGCCGTGGCCCGAGTATTTCTCGTGCACCACAATCTTCCGCTATCCTCCGAGTTCCTGGGTTTGCAGTTCTGTCGGGCTTTTTGTTGCCTACTGATGTTTTTCTGGTTTTCTAGCTGGCAGCCTGTTCGCTGTATCCTGAGCACAACGTTTCGTGTGTTAATAGCGTGCGGAACCCCTTCCCTGAACCGCTGCTTGCTGTGTCCCAGAGCCGAGGTTTTTACTCTGTCCCGTGTGTCTGTGCAGGGTCACAAATGCTGTAGGATTGGCTTTTTTTCCTGACTGCTTTCCAGAAAACTTAGACTAACGTGTTACAGCCTTCTGCGTGCTTGTTGCTCCGCTCTGGTGGTTTTTCGTTTGTGTGTCCAAGTTGCTGATTCATGGTTTGGAACTTCTCAGCCTCTGATGTCCAGCTCCTAAACTCAACAAAAATGCACAAATGAAATTCTTTATGTCTGTGTTTATATCTGTCTTTATCTTTTCCCCCTCTTAGGCTATTGAAGAGGAAGGAGGGAATCCTGATGAAATTCCAGTGATTTCGGAAAATATGAAGAAAACTCCAAAAAGAAGCAGCAAAGGTACAGGGCAGTTAGAGAGGCTTTTCACCCTACCATCCTTGAGTTTTCAAGCAACTGCGCTCGTGAAATAGAACCTTGCTAATCTTTTTTCTGTTATTGGTACTCTTCCCCACATTTGTGCTCAGGATTTTAGGGATGGGTGATATAATATTCATCTTAGTAGTAATTTATTCGCAGAATTTAATGTGATTTAATAAGGCAGGAAATGTTGAAGGAAATGTTGGTTTGTTCTCAGAGTTCCCTGAAATTTGTATTAAGAATTACCAAGTAATACTGAACCAGTGTCAGTGTTTTTAATAGATACTTTTTAAATGTAGAAATACAAAGTGTCTAGCAAGTGCAAAATAAGGTCTGTGGTGTTACGGTTCATAGCTAATAGCAGTTGCAATTTTCTTCCCTGAAGACAAGTTTTTAATCAATTTCTGAATGTTTCAAGATGTTTTCAAGGCCTTATGCTTGATTTTTCTAGTGGTGAGACGGTCTTATGTAATCCTTATTTTCAAAAAATATTCTACTGGTTTTCTAAAATTAGTTAATTAGCCCAACTTGATCTTATTTTGTAAGCAAATAGTGTTTAAAACTTTGCATTGGAGCTGAGCAGAATAACTAGTTTGGATTAAGTATTTTCTTTACTAAATTTGATTTACATGAAATGTAAGTTTGTGAGATGAAATTCGACTGTTTTGCCGGCTAATTTGTTTGATTTTTGTCATTGCATCTGATTTGGAGTGATGGTGCAATTGCTTGCAGACTGAAATGTGAAATCTTGACCAGATAGAGGGCAAATATCACAACTCTGGGTAAAAGAGATACTTTTAATCATATTTATTTTCAAGTCTCAGAAAAATACCTAATGTCTATTACAGCACTTTTAGTGTTGGGATGGGAATAGACAAAATGCTCCTCTTGGCTCTAAAACCCCACTCACTTTTCAGTTGTAATGTGCTTGTAGTTTTTGAGGAAAATAAAATTCATAAGACATAAACAGCTGCTTGGCTCTGAGTTTGAGGAATTGCTCTTTGGTGCTGAAGCTGCTATAGTGTTTTCAGTAATGCCAGTTGGGATAATTCATGTCCAGCTGGTGCACAGAGCACTGCAGTAAAACTCCCAGGTAGAGTGGGGTTTTTTCCGTTATTTTGTGCTGTGTTTTTTCTTGGGTTGCTTTTTTTTCCCCTTCTAGTAAATGTCTGTAAACAAATGAAAAGTTGAGGTAATAAATTGCTGCAATCTGAGCTGAGCCAAATGTTCTGGGGAGGTCACAGAGCTTGAGCTCTTGCCAGGTGTTGGACTGTGGCATGTTTGTCACTTACTGGGGTGGTAAACAGTTGTGGGAAACAGGGAAGAAATTGAAGGGAATACCAACTCTGATGAAAAAGTAAAGCTTGAAGGATACACCTATAATTCCAGTTTTCATTCTAATGATGATAATGTTGTTAGGACGTAGACCAGATGAAGAGGGAGTAGAAGACAATGGCCTGGAGGAGGATTCTGGAGATGGACAGGTACACGGGGCTGGGGTTGGAGGGGAGTGATGGCAGCATGGCTCTCGAGTCACCGTGACTATGACATGTGCTTTCTTTCTTTTCACAGGACGATATTGAAGCAAGTTTGGATAACTTGCAGGATATTGACATGATGGATATTAGTGTGTTAGATGAAGCTGAAATAGATAATGGCAATGCAGTAGATTGTGGAGATGATTACAGTGCCCATAATATTCTTGACTCGCTGTCTGATAGTAAAGAAAATGCTGATGCAGAAGTGAAAGAACTTCCAGATCAGCCTGCAGAGTATGCTGTAGGTAACTTGGAGGCATCCCCACAATTTTCAGAAATTAAAGAAGAATCAAGAGAAATACCAATAGTGATGGTATGCATCTCTTATGTGTGTGGAATCAGGGTTTTCTTTTTTTTAATTTATTTATTTCTGAATTAAATAGCAAAATGGTGGCTAAAGAGTACTTGGAACAATTTGGGACTGTACTGATTCTTATGGTCATTGCTCTTCTTTTTACGTATTTGTGGAAATATGAGTCTTAATTTTAAAATACTTAGATGTTGTTTGCATACATATGACTATTAATTAATAGAAGTTTACAAAGCATTTGTTTTTCATCGTGCTTCGAATTCTGCTTCACCTTATGTTTACTATTTTCACATCTTTATTTTAGAGAACGTGTGAGGCATACAAATAGAGTAGCTTACTTTCTTCTCAGCTGAGCAGCACCATTCAGGGAATTATATTCTAGGTTATTTTTCTGCTAAGATGGGGTCTTGCAGTTATTCAGTTGTTGAAGGTATTTTTATGTTGGCTTTCTGTGTTCCTCTGGGTGTTGCACTGTTCACATGACACTGGGCTAGGGGATAATCCCTTCCCCCAAAATTAAGTGTTTTATCTCCTGAAATGTACAACAGAGCATTTAAAAAAGTTATTTCTGCCCCATCTAATGGAGGAGTATTGCTCTTTGTTGTGTGTGCACATTGACTACAAGGTTCTAAAGTTGTGTGGTTCTTTTCTAAAGTTGCAGAGATAAGCTTGGCCCCCTATCCCCAAGCATATCCCTATCCTACACAAATCAAATGGAAATACTCAGAAAAAGGGTTTTATTGAGTGACTAAATGTCTTGAGGCCAGGTCAGCTCCCATGATCTGCTTTTATCAGTGAAGGAAATAATTACCAACTCCCATAGGCTTTTTGGCTCTATTCTCTCTATAAATAACAGTGATATAAATCAGAGAAATTTTGCTGTTGAAATCCCCATACTTAAAAGATTTTTGTGAGCTGACCATCATAGTTAAGAAATAATGAGAGAGCTTATTCAGTCAGTGGGGATCAGGAAGAGTCCTGGGGTTTATCACTCAGTTTTTACCATTATTGGTTGCTTTGGGTGCTGGATATGTTTGCTGAATACCAGCTGTCAGTGGAAATCAAAATCTTCAGTTTCTCATTCAGGTTTCGCTCACAATATTCCTTTATAGATAACAAAATATCTCCCGTTTATTTTTTAAAGGTAGAGTTTGAAGATGTTGGGAACAGTTTAGATGCTTCTTCATCAGATTTAACCGTAATAAAGGTAAATGGTAGCCAGTTTTTCTTTACAAACAAAAAAAGCATAAAATGCACTATATAAGACTGTATGTTGAACAGTTTGTGTACAGTGGGTGCATTTGTACTGTGCAAAGAATGTCTTTATGAGTAAATTAAAAATGCATTAGTTCCCAAAGATTTATTTTTCTATCAGGTCATAGATATATATATATAAATATATGGATATATAGATAGATAGATAGATAGATAGATAGATAGATAGATGGAGATAGATATATATATTTAGAGTGTATGTATCATACTGAGTTTGGTAGTAGATGGGATTCCTTTTATCTGATGTAAATACCAGCTCAGTGCCTTACATTGTGTTTAACTTCCATTAAAAATGGTCATAACCCCGTGTTGAGAAGAAAGCTGGAACTGTCTATTCCTGAAATGCTGGCCTTGTTTCCAGATCACTCCTGGTAGGTTAAGAACTCCAGCTCCAGGAGATCCTGTCTTCAGAAAGGAGACTTCACAAAATACTCTGTAGAGAAGGGTAACATGAAGATAAGCTTTCCTCTGTGCTACTTACATTTATTGATTTATTTACCCATGGGAAAGTGTACCATGTGTTCAACAGGTGGTTTTGAGAGGAATTTGAGAGGTGGTTAAGTTTTCACAGACTTCATAAAACTTTGAGGATGTTTAAAACTCATCATTACCTTCTTCTGAGAAATTTATTTAAAGTTCAATATTTTCAAGGTTGAAATAGGCTAAATTATAGTAATGTTTTCACTAAATTCTCTCCTGTACTGGGTGGTTAAGAGATGTCATTCAGAATAGCATCTTGCTTATGAAATAGTGATATTTCTCCTTTTTAAAATCTTTTTCACTACAGGAACTTGAAGAGTTACCTTTGGAGCCAGGTACTGTTTGTTTTTGTTTGGTTAGTTTGATTTTTTTCTTTTTTTTTTTTAAATGAAAAAAAAAAGTCCTGGGCATTTAAACAGTTTCATTCTTCATTTAGGCTTTTTGCGTCCCTGTTTGGTTTTTTTTTTTTGGTTTTTTTCTTTTTAATGCATTACTGTAGTGTACGTTATTATGGTGGAAAATCCAGGTCATGCAGGGTCATAGAGATTGGAAACCCAGTCATATCACCAGATCTGTGAATAACCACCCTTGGAAAACGTGTTTAATGCCATGAAATGGTTCCCTAGAACTGTTACTGCAGAGTGGAGTTAAGGAATGAGCCTTAAAGATGTAAAGGTTCTGAAAACAGATCTTGTGATATCACACTGTACAGTGGTTCTGTGAATAAATATAAATACGGGAGTGTAGGCAGTGCAAAGCTCTGGTGCAGAACAGAAATTAAAGAGCGACTGGACTTCAGAAGAAGGAACATGCTGCCATCACAGGAATTTGCTACAGATCCTGCTCACTTTCTGGACTGCAAACACACTCAGAACCATCAGAAGATGCCCAGTTCTCATGTTGGACTGTCTCTGCTAAAAGAACTTCACAGAAATTTGGAAAGTTGAACTCTCAGTGCCTTGATACGTTCAGTTAAGCATCTCGGACTCTGGAAGCTAACTAGAGAAGAAACAGAGCTGAACGATTTGCTGAAGAATATGAAGGCTGAGCCCGAAGTTTTTTGTTAAATCTGTGGGGGCATTTTTCTTGGCTGTTGAGGTGGTAGGGCTGATTTGGCAGTGTGTGAGAGAGCAGTTAGCGTGGTAGCTGTAACACTGTGTACACTAGGGTTTTCCAATCTCTGTGTAGCTTAGCAGTTCTCTTGGTGTTAGTGTGGCAGCCATGCCAGTTCCACATTTGTGATTGCTGTATTTCCCTGGTGATTAAATCTTGTGCCATTCTATTCCTGTTAAATCCGTAGAAAATGAGAAAATACTCGACATTTTGGGGGAAACTTGTAAATCTGAGCTACTTAACGAAGAACCTCCCGAAGCGGAGCGGCCGCGTGCGCAGGAAGCCAGTAACGCGGGGCCAGGCAAGAGGCTGGCTGAGGAAGAGGACGCTCTCGCTGCCGCTCAGTTGGAGGAAGATGCTTTAGCTTTGGACAGCAAATCGGCCCAAGCTTTGGCAAGGAAGGAAGCAAAGCGTTTAGTGGTAGCAAAAGGGGAGACAAGTGAACAGAGCCCCGAGGAAGAGGCCCCGGACTCTGAAGGTGTAGTGGTAGAGACCCTAAGCGATCAGAGTAGCAAACGCTCCCAAGGCCTGGAAGCCTCTAGTGGGGAGGCAGCGGAGAAAGGCGCAGGTGCCGAAGCCAGAGATAGCAAAGAAGATGGCAAGAGAACAGAAGACAAAGCTAATTCAGAGGAATCTTCCCCTGCCACTAAAGAGTCCTCAGCCAGTGAGGGCGGTGATCAGAAAAAGAGGTTTGTTTTTTCTCCGTTATAGACCAGATGCTATCTTTTATCATTGGTCCTTAAGTGATGCGAATAAGCTGTTTCCTTCAATTGGCCTCCGAGACTGATGAAATTGTAGCCTATTCCTAAAGGTCTCTTTTATTTCTCCATGTGTAGATATTTTTATTTTTTTTCTTAAGAACAGTGGGTTTGATTTCTTCCTCAACCTTCAAAGGTTGTTTTCCCCAAATTAGTCTTATTTCTGTCATCTGCAAAACAGAATTGTCCGTTTAGGGGTACGAATCCCTATTTCCTGTCACTCTTCTAGAAATTTGCAAATAATAGTGTTTATTTTGGAACTAATTTACTGGTAGGTATCCAATTTTAGTTGTGCTGTCTAGAATTAATGTTGTTTTTGCATATGATCTGTTGAATAATGTGGTGTTTTGTCTTTAGCCCTGTTGAGGACAGAGATACAAAGACAGTCGCAAAAGATGAGAAAGGTAGGTGTACGTTTGGGGTTTTTTGGTTTTTTTTATGTACAAAGGACCAGGAGTAAAAGGAGGACTGTTAATTCAGTGAACCCTCAAAGCAGTTGTCACACACCTCTTCAAAATACAACTTTAAAATTTCAGTTCCTTGTAACTTCTATAACCTTATTAACTAACAAAGTTGGAGGTTTTTTTTTAAATAGGAAGGTTTTTTTGTGAATTAACATTTAATACTTTGTAATTCTCCTAAAAGGGATTGAATTACAGGAAGAAAATAGGTAGCTACAAACTCATTAAGGCTGTTCAAATGCACATTAACTGTGGATTTCAGAAGTTCATTTTTGCAGGGTACAGTGTGTATTGATTTTAAGAATGAACAGAAGAGGTAGAAGTAAAATTGCAGTGGAAGAGTTTTATGAAGGAAAAATGTGGGGAGGTTTAGGACTCTTAATTTTGCACTGCTGCATTTGTGCTGTCCATGGTCTTTTATGTTTGGCTTTTTTGTACCCTAGGCCGTGTGGGGAGTGGTTCTGGCAGAAATTTGTGGGTTAGTGGACTTTCCTCCTCTACTAGAGCTACAGATTTGAAGAATCTTTTCAGCAAGTATGGAAAGGTATGTAGTGGATATGTAAGTTAACAAACCACTCTATCAGTTTAAATGGCTGACCTTAAATTTACCTCTTATTTTCCCTAATGAATAACTGGGTAGGCTGAGTACTTAACTTTGTGTTCTTTGGAAACTCTGTGTCTGAAAGTAGCACAGTTCAGTAAAGAAGATTGAAATGGAAGGGTGGGAGCAGAGATCCAGTTTGCAGAGAATATCTGTGCAGATACCTGTGAAAATGAGGCAATTCTTGACAGGAGAGACTGGTAGATCATTATGTAGTAGTCTAATTTTGTCTTGAGTATCCAGCAATAGTTAATGCTGTTTTAATTCCATTTCAAGGGTATTCCTTGGAGAAATCCAGTCTTTGAGGGCAGGCTTCCATTTGTTTTGCAGTGCCTGCTCGGATACAAGAGCAGAAGTTGTGGAAGGGAACTGTTTGTGTGAGCATCTCCCCTTCTGCCAAATATTCTGAATGTAATACTAGATTGTTTATGTCACTAAGTTCCTCTGGCTGTCAGAGGTTGTCATGTGGGGATACAAATGTCCTGTAAGGAAAGAGAAAGTGGTGGTAGTTTTGTTTATTCAATTTTAATTTGGCTTTTACAATCCCACTCTCCCTTCTCTGTATGTATCTTCCTTAAGGCGCTGACCTGCTCAGCAACTTGAATTTTCTGAGCTGCGTTATTGAAGATGTCCCTGCCTGTGATAGGGGATTGATTGAATTAAATGGCTTTTAAAGATCCCTTCCCATCCAAACTGTTGTAAGAAATGGTGATTAAGTTAGAATTTATTTAGTGACAGACCTGCAAACACAGAATTTTTTTTTTTTTTTCTCCTAAAGGTGGTTGGTGCAAAAGTGGTGACAAATGCTCGCAGTCCTGGTGCTCGCTGCTATGGCTTTGTGACAATGTCAACATCTGAGGAGGCCACCAAGTGTATTAATCACCTCCACAGAACAGAGCTGCATGGTAAAATGATTTCTGTGGAAAAGGTAAGTGGCAGCTATTTCATGGCAGCGTCATGAAAATAAAAGCATGCAATTTTAGTCTCTGTCTCTGACTATATAATTATGTCTGTCTGGACTTCTAGGCAAAAAATGAACCAGCAGGAAAAAAGCCTTCAGACAAAAAGGAAGGTGAAACAAGGAAGGAAAAAGACAGGCACCATTCTGCAGAGTCCAAATCTGAGAAGTAAAGTGTTGTTTTGTATTTTTTTGATATTTAAAGACCACTCATTTGAAATACAGCCAGGTGACCAAGTTGAACAGTAACTGTAATAAATCTTGATTTAATGTTTGATCCTGCATTTGAAATAGAAGTAATGCTTGCAAACTTGAAACTGATATTTTACAGTAGTATGGGCATCTTAATCAGGCCTCTGTTCAGAAATACAAAGCTCTTTAGTGTTAGTATAAAAACCTGTTAGTTACATCAGGAAATACTAAATCAAATTGTTTCTAGATAAACCATTATTTTTACCAATCATTTGTCCTCTGATCTGACTCTGTCTTGGACTCTTCTTTTAACTGACAAATGTTTCTAAGATTTTGTCTGTCTTTTTGATGGACTGTCTGTGTGGTTAGTGAGTGGTACTTCCAACATTCGTTTCTCAAGTGGTTTGTTGCTTTTGAAAGAGGCATTTTGCTTTGCTGCTTTTTGTAGGTCTGTTGGTATTAAGAAGGAGGAGAAGATCGACAAAAAAGATGATGCTAAGAAATCAGAAAAAGATGAAAAAGAAGGAAAAGAAAAGGATGAACAAAAGACTGGATCTTCTGATAGATCCAGGGCAAGCAAATCAGGTAATGCTGGTTGTCTTTCAGAAATTATTTCAAGGATACTTGTATTATATTAGATATGATTGATAATTCAGTAAAAAGAAGCTTACTTAGTAGAACTGACACAGACATCAGAAAATACCTTGAAAATTTTGACTTAGATTTCTAATAGCTTACAACAAAGTTTCCATAATTTTTATGGAACTGTCACCAAGTTTAGACCTGACATAGTGTGTGGTTGTGTGTCCTTTTTTGGGCTTTTTTTTTAAACTCTGGCAAAGGATGTATTTTGTGGACAGGAGAATTAAATTAAATTTGTGTTGTTTTAGCTGTCATCCCTGCCAGAAAATACTGCTGTAATTTTGTGATAAATTTACTGCCCCCATGCTCAACTTGGCCAAATCTTGGCAAGCTATTTAAATCATAAATAAGTTCCATGAGTTATTACAAACCTCATTAAAATAACTTTTTTACTATTTAGTATCTTCACACTTTCAAATCTTGCAAGTATTGTTGAATTGTCTTTTGTACCATTTATTTTTGGCTCTATTTTGTTTCCTAGTGAGCCGAGGAACCGAAAGGACAGTGGTAATGGATAAATCTAAAGGAGAGCCAGTTATTAGTGTGAAAACCTCTACATCAAAAGAGAGGGTAAGTCCAACTTCCAGAGAAGCTTTTATGTAAAAAAATAGGTGTCAAATAGAATGATGTGCTCAGAGTTGAAGGGTTTTTGGCCTTGCATATTGGTACAATTACCCTTTTTATCACTTTCTGGAAAGCATCGGGGTGTTAATGGTGTGACAGAGGGGAAGTGCTTCTGTTTCACCTTCTTACAGTTTTTCACTGCTGACCTAGTGGAAGAAGTAGAGTTTCAATATGGAAGTGGAATTAAGATGATGTGTTTACCTGAGCTTGACATGTTGCTGGTGATGTAAAAGCAGGGTGTTGTTTGAAATCAGTGCAAGTCAGGTTGTGTTCCCCTAGTATTTATATGTATTTATACTATTTAGAAGTTCTAGCCAAATTTGGCTACTTTGGCTGAAATTCCATCATTGTTTACCTCTGGGGAAGGTGTGGTGTGGCCTGTTTTGTTCAGGTTGACATAAAATAGGCAACTGCTTGGGAATTTTCCCTGGAAATGGCACGTTGTTCAGCTCATGCATTGTTCTGATTCACCTCAGAGCACAAAAAGCCAGGACCGCAAATCGGAGAGCAAGGAAAAGCAGGATATTTTATCATTTGATAAAATCAAGGAGCAGCGAGAACGGGAACGGCAGAGGCAGAGGGAGAGAGAAATCAGGGAGACAGAGAGGCGCCGGTGAGTTCCCAGTTCCCTCTGACCTTTAAATGGCATTTTTTACTCCCTTACCTGTTTTGTGTTTTGAACAGGCTGCAAAGAAGTGCTGTGCTGACCCTCCAACAGTGGTATCTCATATTGGTTTCACACTAATTATTGCTAGAACAGACATAATGCCAAATGATGGAGGCTTTTACTGCTGAAATCAGTGTTCTCATGAGACTTCTGTAGGTGCTTTCAGGCTTCATGTTCCACTTGATTGGATTTGAATTTCCTTGATTTTTCCCCAGAAGCTTGTAAATACTTTTTGTCAGATTTATGTTAGGACATGCTGTGTTCTCTGAAAGCCTTTTCAGACCTGACTTAAGAGTAGATACTGTGTTGCTTATGCAGAATTCTCACTTTTGCTTCGTTCATTTGTGTGGAGTTTTTTAATTTCTCCTAAGCTGTTACTTAATTGGGAAGAAATCATTAACATTTAAGCAGCTGGTGAGAAGAACATAGAAACTTTTTTTTAAAAAAAGGCAAAACCAAACAAGAAACCCCACCCAAAACAAAGAAGCAGTAGAGCTGGGACTGAAGCTTCTCAATTAAAACCAAAGTATCTCTTGTAAATTAGAGAGAGAGAGAGACGAGATCGGGAGCAGCGGCTTGCAGCCATTCACGAGCGGGACGAGAGACAGAGGCTCCAGAGGGAGCGGGAACGGCTGGAATTCCAAAGGCAGCGGCTGGACAGAGAGCGCTTGGAGAGAGAGAGGTTGGAGAGGGAGAGGATGCACATAGAGCAGGAGAGGAGACGGGAGCAGGAGCGAATCCAGAGGGAGAGGGAAGAGCTGCGACGGCAGCAGGAGCAGCTGCGCTACGAGCAGGAGCGGAGATCTGCCATGAGGAGGCCTTACGATCCCGACAGCAGGTGAGGAGCGTGGCAGTGGGGCTCCAGCAGGTGAGGAGCGTGGCAGTGGGGCTCCAGCAGGTGAGGAGCGTGGCACTGGGGCTCCGGCAGGTGAGGAGCGTGGCACTGGGGCTCCAGCAGGTGAGGAGCGTGGCACTGGGGCTCCAGCAGGTGAGGAGCGTGGCACTGGGGCTCCAAACTCCTCAGGCACATCCCCTTTGGGAGCCTGTGTAAATGGGGAGCGCTCTTGATAAGGCAGTCATGGGAGCTCACAACTGAAAGACTCTTTACGTGCTGCTTTTAACACTCTAGCAGCAAGTTGAGGAACAGCAAATGCCGTGCTTGTACTCTTGTCAGCACTGTTCTGGTGCAGCAGGTCTACTCTTACTTGCCAAAGAGGAGTGACCAAGAGTAGTGACTGTGTGTATCATCTCTAGATGGTAGTGGGAAAGATACTCATTCCCTTCTCACGTCAGCACGTGCTGAAATTGAGCTGGTTTTGATAAACCAAATTTTCTCTGAAACTGAAATGCAACGCCTGCTTAACACACATAGATTTTTAATTATTGGGTTGAGTGAGGTTTGAGAGAGCAGGAAAGGGGAGATGGTTCTGGGATTGCTGCTGATGGTGACCGTGTGCAGGCGGGATGACCCGTACTGGCCCGAGGCGAAGCGGCTGGCGCTGGAGGACCGGTACCACTCGGACTTCGGCCGGCAGGATCGCTTCCACGACTTCGACCACAGGGACCGGGGCCGCTACCAGGATCACTGCTTGGACAGGTTGGCAAGGCACTGGCTCTTCTTCTTCTTCTTCCTGTGCCTTTAGGGAAATTTGGTGTCTTGTCGTGGCTTGAAGGGTGTCAGAAGAGTAAAAGAAATCACTCTTGTGCATTTCTCATGTGTCATTTCACACGTGCTTGCAGTCCTTTGTTTCTGTGGGTTATGGACATACCAGAAAGAGGCTGCATAAAGATCATAAGCCAAGTCCTAACGTAGTCTGGTACGATGCTGATGGGGATACAGCAGCTTCTCTCAAGGTGTATGGAAGTCTGCTTTATGAACCCCTAAGATTTAGGCATTTCCTTTTGCTTTAAAACTTTCCCTATTTTCATCTTTGCAGCCTGGCTAACACAGGTTTTTAGCACCACAGAATGGAAAAATATTTTCTGCGTGGTGCCATTGAAACTTCTGTTTGCTCTCAAAGGATCTCTGGTGAAAACTGTACCATTTGTTTTTGCTTGTTACTCATTTCTGACAATGGTAGGTTCACTCAGTATTCTTCCTTGGTATCACTGAGTACCTGGCCATCCTCAGTGGTGCCTTTTTTACCCATATTACAGTGATAGATGTTACTTTGATCTCTTTTTGTGCTGTGAAACAAGAACTCTTTTGAGTTATCTTGCCACTGAACATTAGCATCCAGATTTACAGCCTAACAAAGATTAACTTCTCGTGTGTTATTTCATGCAGACATTGGAATTATGATCACTGTGTTGATTCAACTGAAACTTTTCTTTTTTTGTTCCAGGAGAGACTGTACAAGGGGAATTCCAGATCGAGATGGGCAGGTGCGTTACAGCCAAATTACTGCTTCAGTAAAAAAGCCAAACAAGCTGACCCCAGAGCAGAAAGGACACAGTGTACACACAGCCTGGTTCTTGAACACAATCACCACTGGCTTTCAGCTGAGATGTTCAAGCAGAACTAATTTTGTGTGCTAATGAGCATAAAGTAAATTACTATGTTACCTGCTTGCTGGGGTGGTAGCCACAGATACAGGCAAGGGGAAACCTCTGAGGGATGGGAGCATCTTTTCAGGCTGGTATGTGGCAGTAAAAACTTTCTTAGGTGTTAAGAGAGAGCTGCTGTACTTAGCTGGTAAAGGATGCCTTCTCTCACATTTATCTAAATAAAACAACTGGTGCCATAGTGAAACAAGGCTGTGAAAGGACAGGTGTGAAAGTCAACGCCACAATGGGATTCAAAACCCTTCATTTCTGAAGAGAGGCAGGAGGTAGGCAGATATTCTGTGTAAAAACGAAAAATCTGAAACCAAGAATGTAAGCCTTTAAAAAACCTTACCAGACAAAAAAGACTTTTCCCACCAGTGGCCAGCACGGAATCTGTACCAATAAACAAAATAAATGCCTGGAGCAAACCATGCACAGCGATGGAACCAGGAAACAATAAGACAGCTACAATTTTGTTTCCTGACAGCTTACAGAAAGACGACATCCAAAAAGCCAAATTTTTGCAATCCTAGAAGAAAACTTGTGTTGGTTCTTAGCATAACTGGGTCCTGGTTTGCCTTTCAGCACTACCCAGACGAGCGGCACGGAGGGCCTGAGCGTCACTCCCGGGACAGCTGGGCTGGCTACGGCTCTGACAGGAGGATGAGTGAGGGACGAGGGATACCCCCACAAACCCGGTTAGTGCCTGGCAAATCAGGGAAGTGATTGGGGGTTCTTAAAAATTTCCTCAGTGAACCTTTGAAGGGTGACAGCAGAAAGCAGCTTGACAAGTGTGAATCCTCTCTCCAGATCTTGGAGCAGCTGGAGGAGCAGGGAGTTTCCACGTGTAGCTCCCACATGCCTCGGGAGAGTGAAGCTCTGTAGTGAGTAAAGAAGAGCTGCTCAGTTAGCTCAGCTCCTAACTGGTTCTCTTGTAAATAACTTTCATTTCTGCAGATGAGACTCAGTCTGTTTCTACAGATGAGATTTACAGATGCCCCAGTAAGGCCTACACCAGTCTCATTCGTGGCCAGTGGTCAGGTTTTAAGGAAATGGAGTGAAAGTCTCTGCAGTGGTGGGGGTAGAGAACTTAGGCTCATCTGGAATCGTAGTGGTTTCTCTTTCAACCAGTTAATCAAGCTGGGCATATTCCAGCTGCATAATGTTCAGGTCTGCCTAAATACACCAGACAGAGGAGTGGCAGCCAATGAATTGATCCATCCCTAAGTATTTCAGTCCATTGCAACATCCATGATGTCTCTGGATCAAAAAAGACAAGTTTTGTCGTGTGAAGGATGCTGTTCAGCAAGTGTCTCTCTCATTGTTTCTCTCTGACCAGTTTTGATTGCAATGATTGGGTGGCTACAGCTACAGCTTGATTAACCATTTAACACACTTTGGCATGGGGTATGGCGTTTGGCTTTACCCTGTGCTGCTAAGTGGGATGGGGACATACCTAGAAGATGTTCTTTTATTTTTTTAAGAGATGGACGTGACTGGGGAGATCATGGTCGAAAGTTAGAGGGGCATCAAGATCGTACATGGCAGGGAAATGTGGATGGAGGAGTGATGGGACGGGATCATGAGAGATGGCAAGGTACACTTGCTGCTTACCAGTGTGATCGTGGTTTTTTTCTGTGAATTACTGCTGCTGAACCTTCTAGTGGTAGTTAAATTACTGAGAAAGCAAATGAAATTCTGGGAACAAGGTGATGTTTTTATTAGGAAAACACAAAAGCCTGTATTTTTCTTTTTTTTTTTTTTTTTCCCCTTTTTTTCTCTTTTTGAATTAGGTGGTGATAGAAGCATGCCTGGTCAGTCAGGACCAGGCCATGGGATGACTCGAGGAGGGACGTCAGGGTAAGAAGCTCTGTCAGAGTGCTTATAATGTTTTTATAATAGTCAATTAATCTGTATAAAAGAAGAAATTCCTGTGTCAATCCTGAAAAATACCTTCAGCTTCTCCTTAAGCCTGGATTGGCAAGGGGAAAAGAAACCCCAACAAATTAAGGAAACATCTTTCAGAGTCACAGCAGTATTAACTTCCCTGGGCTGTGTCCAATTTGTGTGGTGTTGTTTTCAGGCGTGGAGGCTTCAGCCCAGCTGGGAGCCAGAGCCAGATGCTGCAGAGCAGTGGGATCCCAGGTGTGTTTGGGGGCCAGGAGAGGACAACCAGACTGAGTGAGCCCCGTTTCAGCCGCCGCTACTGACGGCACTCGCTGTACATAGATGTATTTTTTTTAATGCCAGATGACAGTGGTCGTGAGTTTTATTAACCAGGGTCACCTTGAGTTTGTGATTCTAAGAAAAAAAAAAAAAAANNNAAAAAAAAAAAAAAAAAATAAAGCAAGACTGCTGCTGCACTGTAGCCAAATATTATGTCAACTCAGTTTGGGGTTTGTTGGTTTGGTTTTTTTTTTGTTTGTAATGAACATGGTGTTGGTCAAACATCACTTTAAGTTTCTGTAAGTGAAACATTCCATTTTTCAAAAATAATAAAATCGGTTTATGGCTACTATTTTCTTGTTTCTAGAGTCTGTGGCAACCTCATAAGAGGTTTAAAAGTCAGTAAAGAGACAATCTGCTTTTAGCACTGTGAGATTTGAAGAGAACTGATAGATCTGTGCCATTGTGCATGTGGAGGGGCCTGGCAGACTCTGCCTGTCTTTAATTATTTCCTTTGTGCCATTAAGTTTAAATAATCTTTCTACATTTCCATTTTAGTTTTCTGTCATTACGGGAGTAGAAGGAGCAGGAAGAAAAAGGAGGAGGAAGAAGGAAAGCTGGGAGAAAGGGGGAAGGAGAGAGGAGGAAGAAGGAAGGAGGCCTGAAAAGTAGGATCTAGTTCAGTCCTAGGGGTCAGTGCTCACCTTGTTCACCTCCCTCTAATGCTGATAGCCTGCTCTGCTCCCTGCTTTGCATCTTCGACATAAAAACCTAAAAGCCAAACAGTAAAATACTCCCACAGTCAGAAGTCACATCTTCTCCCCCCTCAGCAGCACCACAGACACCTTGGGGGCACAGGTAAGGCAGAAAGTGCCCCACATCCCCCTGGGCACTCGGGGGCAGAGAGGGGATGCTGAGGGGAAGGAGGATGCAGGAGGGACCAAGACCAGGTGTCCCCTGGGGCTGTGCTCACAGGTTTGGGGTGGTGTCACAGTGGTGGAGCCCCTCAATGAGAAATTTTAATTCTTCCCTCTCTTCCCTATGGTCCAGTTTTCTTTCTCCTGCCCACCTCTGGCTTCTTGTCCCCATGTTTTAATTTCTCCCTTTAAAACTTCTCATTCTTACACATATTGAAAAATAATACTGATTTATATAAAACTTGATTTCCAAATAACCCTCTTCATCAACTGTATTATATACAGGATTTTAGAAGGTAAGGAATTCTAAATACAAATATATATAGAGCTTGACAATACAAATATAACTTTTGTGTGCATATAAAATTACACATAAAGGGCTTGAAAATGTAAGAAAATAGGTTCTGTAAGGAGGACATAGAAAGAGGACTGTGCATTTATTTTTTTCCTGTCTAACAAACTTAAGTCTGAGATTTTGGATGGATTTAAATCGCTGCTGCTGCTGCCCGGCCCGGGGGGCGGGGGCCTCGCTCCTGCCGCCTGCTGGGTGAAGGTGGTACTGCAGGTCAGAGACACAGGCACGGTGACACTGGGGGCTCACTGCTG
>VWZW01006713.1:0-57798 GCA_013397115.1 Edolisoma coerulescens
CTCAGTCAGACCCAATACACAGCTGAAAAGCTCGCTCAGTTTAAAAGAACACTGCTATGCCAACCGCACTTTTATTCTAATATTCTATGGTTTTTTAATTTTAACACATTGCCACTTTCCCTAAGTCACATCAACTAATTCAGCTCAAATCTGTCACAAGCTTCTATGCCTTGCTTAGGGTATATTTCTTCAGGCCACTTCTGCTGAATTTCATCTCTGGACATCTGGGTTGGGCTTTTTTTTTTATTTTTCTGTCAAAAATGTTTCCCTGGATTTGACTCAGTGAAAATACACACCAAAGACAACTGTAAGAGACAGTGAATGAAGTGTGGCATTGGAAGGCAAACTGCCCTCTGCACTCCTGACTGTTTTATTTGGACAACTGTATTGATTTGAAAAAGTCAATAAATTCCCATGCATCATCTTGCCTATCTAATCTACGTGGTTAATATTATTGTAGCCATCAGCTACAGTTACAGTACACAGGGTTGTCTCCTTCAGGTCCTTCCTGTACACATACTTCATTGCTTGGTAGCTAAAAATCACCCTCATCCTATCAGTCCTCACTGTTGGTACCCGTTACATTGATGTGTTCCATGCTTGACAATAAAATAAGCTTAATAATTTATTTAGAGCTAGAACCACATAAGGACAAGGCATCAAAAGAGTCACCACTGCAATGTATTGTCTTTTAGGAGGTGCCTAGTCCCCAGGTGGAACACTCTGTACCCCATATGGCACGTAAGGACAGCCAGGCTTGACAAAAGGGGACCCCTCACTGAGAGCACTTCCTGTAGCTCCCCTTTCTGGTTAGGGCTCTATGTCCCTCTGTCCCCTCCTTACATTTTGGGAAGGTCTCCTGTCCAGCCTCTGACACTGCTGGAAAGTGTTTCCCACATTTTTGGACATGTATGACTTATGATGCAGAATCTAGGATAACGTGGGAGATTGAAACTTTCCATGCATCGACATGTGCACCAAGGTGCATCTGGCGGTGTTTCACGAACCCACACTCAGTCTTAGGTAGCTTATCTGGCTATATCATTTGTAGGCCTGGACATGATAAACTCTAGGAGACATCCTGGGTCTAGTGACTGCACTGTAGGAAAACATGAGTTCAAGCCTGAAAGTTAATGATAGTGTAGACAACTTGGGAAAACTCATCTCACCTAACTTTGTGGCCACCTACATCTGGCCTAGCTGTCTAGTCTCCTTCCAGCAGGTCGACACTCAGGAGGAATCCCTCAGCATGCTCTTGGAGTTATAGATGAACTACTCAAAATGATTCTGTCTCAACTGAGGTAGTTAAAAGTTTAGATGAAGCCAGTCCCTTCAGCCTTCCCTTAGAGGCAGGGGAGAGGAGCACAACTCTTCAGAGGGTGATTTATCCCAGCGCTGACATTTCTTGTCCTGTCACGAGTATCCATTGAGATTTCAGGCAACTAAGTCCAATATAGTCTGTCTCCTAACCTGACTTTTGGAAATGTCACTTCACTATTTCGGGAAGTGGTATTCTTCTGTTTTCTCCCTCAGGTTCATTTTCCCATATTTTTTCTAATTTCTTTTTTTCTTCACTCATGTCATAGAATATTAAGCATCAGATCTGGTTACTGACAGTTGTTGGAATACAGTTTCCTTCTAGGCAGCTGCTTCTTTGTTGCATCAGGCCACTTCACAAGGCTGTTATTGTCTGCTGTAAATATTTTTATTTGAAATTCAATGGAACCTGAGTATCTGTTGCTCTGTGTTCTGTCCTAAGTGTGTACAAACAAACCCCCCTCTGCCTTGCCAGAGTCTGCAAAACAGACTGCACCTTTGTTTCACAACACTTTGCTCTCAAGAGGTAATGTATTTGTAACCTACTTGTGAGTAGCTGGTATGATCATACACAAGGTTTGAAATACTTAATTTACAGAGAAAAATAATCAGTTTTGCAAAAACTTTGCTGAGAGACCTTAAAAATCCAATTCACCCACAAGCTTTAAATTTAAGAATGGAAATTTGAAACAAATCTACTTCTTTAAGGGTAAGTGGTGCTGCTAGTCTTCTCTTTCTTCTCTTCCACAGCTCTTACTCTGAGCTTCTTTTCATGTAGAAAATATCTTCTTCAACAAGTTACATTCTGACAATACTAACAATGCATTGTTCTTTTTCCAAATGAATAAATTCCCTACCCTACAAGTAGTTCTTTGCCTCCATATGACTTTGTTTTCATGTTTTGCCAAGCATTTGATATCAATAAAGACAAAGCTGCTGTCACATTGCCAGCGTAATAGAATGTTTTATTTCTGGTATGGGTTGCTTTATTTTTCTAGCACTGGTTTTAACTAAAACAATACTAATTCGCTGAGCTTCCTTCTCCTTTGGTTTAGGGTTTGGGGTTGCTGCTCTGCTTTCCTCCACTCTCCCACCATTTTGGGTCTCACTGAAGGTGGCAAGGCTTTCATTTCTTAAAAACCTTCAACACCGTTTCCACATAATGGGCATCTGGTGGGGGTTTCCTTGGGCTGCCAGGCTGCAGGAACTTCTTAATTGTAGGCATATTGCTCATTTTGGTTTTAAACACCTAAAAAAAAAAAATTTAAAAAACAGAACAAGAGAGAAATTCCAGCCACAAAAATGTGATTTACACAGCCTGGGTGAGATGATCACTTCAGGACTGACCTCTAGGTCCTGAATACAGCATGCTCAGTAATAAAATTACCTGCAACTGAGGAAACCCTGACAGCACAGCAGGAACTTTCTCCTCCACTGCCAAAATGGCTTCCATTAGCTGAACATCTGCCCAGCTGAATTTGTTGCCCACGAGAAAGTCTTGGCCATGTTGTTTCAAAACCTGGAGAAGACAAGAAAACATGGGCTGCAGATGAGGTTGGGGCATATGGGCATCCTTGGCAGCTAAGCCTCACAGCACAGCTGCAGAGCTGAGCAGCAATTCTACCTGAAATTTCAGGGTGGACTTTTCAGCTGAAGCTGAGCCTAAATCATTTCACTGTTGCTGGAAAAAAATGAAGTTTTGTTCATTTCATGTTCTAGTTCATAGACTACAAACTTTGGTCACTCAGTAATGATGAATGATGACTGGCAGTGGGAACAGAAACAAAACCACGTGTTTAAGTAGGCTAGTAACAGTCCTAGAACTAGAAATAGGGATAATGGAAGAAGTAACAAGCAATTTAAGGAATTCATCCCATTTAGATGTTTCATGTAAAGTGATGTCCAATGTTGATATCAGGAAGCAAACTTAGAAATGCAGAATTGCAACAGCTAAGTAAAGAAAATCCCTGCCTCTGGGAACAGGTTATTTTAGTGTTAAGAACTTCTGTGATATTCAGGCTTTATTCTTGTTTTCCAACAAAACTAGATAAATATTACAAAAGTGGGAAATATTGCCAGATGCGTGAATCATATGGGTTGGGTTTGTTGTTTTATAAATCTATGACTGTTGTTTTACTAAAGTATTCCTAATCTCTCTACCTGATTTATTTGCAAGGGATTTTTGCATTCCTCCAGTGAAACTTTTCCAAATGAAATTAAGCATGGCAGAGAGATGGGCTCTAAACAAATATAAGTATAGAACTGTTCCTTCAAGAAAAATAATCACATGTGCTTGCTTTCACTTTAGTGAAAAGTTTTTCTGTACAGCTGAGAACGTATTGCTTTGCAGATATTCAAATACCACAGCCCTGACAACACAAGCCAACAAATAGAAGAAAATGTGCTGCTGTATTTCTCCTTCTTTGAGATAGCCAAGAAAGCTAAGGATTGGGAACTGACCTACACTATAAACACATTCTTATTTTGCAGAAACTTTTTGGATAATCTCAAGTTTGATAGACACGTACTTGCTGTGACGTACCTTTTCAAAGACTGGAAAGTACCTGTTAGTTGCCCTCTCCTTAATTGAGTCAAGATTTTTCTCCTTTGCATCAGGTGGAGAGAAAGGAAACATCAAAATCATTTGCATCAGATCTGCTAGTCCCTCCACATACATGTCAATCCTATTGGTCAGAGGAAGATGGTAGAAAAAAGCACAGAAGTTATTTCATCTGTTTTCCAATTAACTAAGGCAACTTATAGAATTTTATATCACCAACACAGTGCCAATTTTCACAGCCAAAAATAAGCATGAACTAAACCCGAATACTTTCCAAAAAGAATAAAAGCCTGCTTCTGTTTAGGAGCATTTCAGAAGCAGTGGTTAAAACTTATTGTTAGCCTTTTTGATGCCTTTATACTGGATTTACAGGATTGAATTTGGTTTATATCATGTAGCTATCAAATAACAGACTGCTCCGTAAGCGATAGGAGGTGTTACATACAGGGCTCTCTCCTTCAAGTCTTTCCCATAGAGATTGTATTTCCCTGCTATGTAGCTCAGGATGGCTCTGGTCTGCACCATCTTCATCCCATCGATCTCAACCAGGGGCACTTGCTGGAAGAGCAGGACTCCATCTAGGGTGGAGAGGTAAAGGAAAGCCTGTTAGTTCCTCCTAGGCTGAAAGCTGTACAGGAGAGCGAGGCACTGAGCACATTTCTCTTGCAGTGTAGGAGACCACTGATGTCTTGCTCTAACTGTAAGACTCAGTGCACCCAGCTAGCATTGTGGGGAAAGATCAAACAGCCTGCATCACTCTCCTGTAGTGAGGTCACCTCAGTGCAGCTGGGCCCTGGGCTTGACAGCATTGCCAGAGCTTCACTGGCTGGTGGGAGCTGGCCCTGCCTGTGCTTCTGCACTGCCTCATGCTGGCAGGAAAAGCCTGAACCAGCACTTCCAACCCAAGGAATAGGAGGAGAATAAAGATATGTGGTAAATCTGAACTTAAAAAAAAAATCCAATTCTTCTGAATGCAGATCAATTCCCTGTCAGAGACATACACATGAGTAGTACTGCAGCAAGGCCAAGCTGCTGGAATACAGGAAGGGGTCAGGCCACTTTAAACATCCTGAAGCTACAGAGCTAGAGGCAGAGGCTGTGATAGCTGTTGGTGTTTGAGTAAGTTTCACACAGTCATCAGGACCAGAGCTTGAGAGTCCCCATAGATTTTACAGGCCTAGCCTCAGTGTCATTCTACAACAATCTACACCTATTTAGCAACATCTTTGTAGTCCCAGTTACTGCCTGCGATGGTCAGAGCAATTGGCTGAGCTTTCAGTGAGGCAGCTCTGAGAGCTAAGTAGACTTAGACATTTAGCATTCCAAAGTCAGTCTATTCTAGACCAGTTTTCTGCTGGACTAATTCACTGTTTTTGGAGACACTCCCTCCTCCATTTACACACTAAGGGCATCCAAAGAACAATCGTGCCCTGTTTATAATCACAGCAGAACTCCAAATCCCAGGAGGCAGCTGCCACTTGCATTGCTCAAAGTTAATGATTTCTTTTAATTGCTCAATTTTTATCTCTTTGGTGAATCCTTCTTTCAGATATAAAGGTTCATTCTAAGAGGCACAGCTGCCTGCCTTTTTCTCCAGAGCTGTTAAAATACAGCTCTTAAAATACCTTGCTAGGCTAGAATTAACAAAGATTCTTCACTCATTCTATATTGTTAATTTACATTAAATTTAATTTATAGATAAAATTCAAAGATTAGTTCTCTCTGCAGCAACAAATAGCCTGTATTTGTTTCTTGTAAACATTCACAGAAAGATCATGTGTGTTCTTGTCTTTCCAGAACACACCTCTACATCTTAAGGAAGAAACATTACTTGGTATCTATCTAGCAGAAACAATAGAATGGGAAAACTAATAGATCTGGAATGATATTTTTCAGCAGAAAGATGTGAAGTGAAAAATGAAATTTGTCTTTCTGATCCTTGACAAAAAGCAATGCAGCAAATGTGACTGAACTGAATACACCATTTGTTTCTTATCTACAGAAAAGAGGAGTCCCTCTTAAAATCAGTAATGGACTGCCTCTCCTCCCTCATTTTGCAGGGAGAACCATTTCATATAACCACAGCATATGCTGTGTATATACATATGTATATACATATGCAGGATTAAAAGGAATATATACATAATACATATATATATATGCAGGATTAAAAGGAATTTGCCAGTAATTTCAGGGATTAGATTGTGCTGTCCAAAGGTGGTCTATGGAGCACACATCAAAAATCAATCACCTGTTATTTGTAACCAACCAGCAGAGCTCGTTGATAGCCAGGTAGCACTTGGGCAACCTTTGACTGCACAGTTTGTGCCAGGTTAGTCATCCCTCAGGCCAACAGGTACAGGTCTGCCCAGGCCAAAGCTATTTAACTCTCCTTGCCTCCAAAACAGCTGTCTGTCTGCAAGCTGCCTGTTGGGAACAGCCCCTGGCCCAGGCATCATCCTGACACTGCTGGGACATTGCTTGGAGGATCATCAGCTGGCACGGGCCAAAGTCATGCCTGGGCCAGTCTAAAGATGTGGTTGTGTCTAAACACAGGAAACCCTGTCAAAAAGCATATTGGTAGGCAGAGAAAAAAGTTTAAGGGAGAAATAATGTGGAGTTACTCCTGTTGAGTCCTGCCCTGCACAACTGGCAACACTCCAGAGGTCCCTTTATCAGGATGACTAATTTATCTAACTTTCTTCAACCCAGTCTATTAAACCACACCTTTTTTCTTTGTGTTCTCACCATCTCAAATTCAATATATAGGCATAAAACACTTGATCTTCTTTATAAAACTTCCCTATCCTTTTTACCACCATTTAATTCTCTCTGGATATCAATAAGCTCAGATACAATCCTGGTTACAGAGTCACTCTTTCTAGGTAACCTATTCTTGTGAAGGATTTACAGATTTGGGCTTCCACTACCTGTGTTCTTACATTTAGAGCTGTAATTAGTTTGTGTACACTGCACTGTCCTCCAACATTGTAAGAGTCCCAGCCAAATGGACCTGCAAATTAATTCTGATCTAGTTAATACCACTTCTATTTTATTTTTGTTCATTTTAGTTTTCCCTGAAGAAATTTCTTTAGACACAGCTTTTCCTTTCTGAGCTCAGCCACAATGCAGGCAAGTCTCCTTCCAAGTCTCCTTGTATGGCTTGGCACACTCAGCCTGCTCTGAGGTTTCCTCTCACGTGTCTTGGGCAGCAGGTAAACTGTGTGGCATGTGCACTCTCTACTGCTCCTCACAGTCCCAACTCCTTCCCCACCCTGGCAGGAAGGTCTTCTCCTTCCAGGGTGTCTGTAGAGGGGTTCACTGCTGGATTTCTTCTGACCACATATCAAGGGCAGTGGCTAGGGGTCTGCACTGGTGTGTGGGAAGAACTGGTCTTGCTCCCAAGGTTGGCATGAAGCCTTTATGGCGTGCTGCTTTGACCATGTCAGGCTTTCCACAGGTCTCCCTGCTGGCTCCACGCTTTTTAACTTGGGGAAGCTTCACATCTCAGGCTCAGGGAGTTCTATTTGCCCTGGACCAAAACTGTGCCAGGTACCATGCTAACAATTCAACAGCCTAGTTAAGTAAGTTGTATTAAATAGAAGTGTTTGCCTGCTTAATGTACTACAATAAAGACAATCACAGATGCTCTGGCTTTTAGCTTATAGCAGTTATTTGGCACTGGAAATAACAGGTTACTCAAAACTAGTATTGCACTGTTCAAGGTGCGCACCTAGAAGTTTCCACTGGTTTAAATAAACTACTTTCAAACCACAAATTTAGCTAGGCTGGACAAATATTTTGAAGGACTAAACCTCAGGTGTCAGGATTCTTACCTTTGATTAACTTGTCATACTGCTCTTTTGTTTCCAAATACACCTCTTCAAACTGAAAAAGGAGTGAGAATAGTGTCACACTCCTGTATTTGAACATTTTTCTCCTGTTAAGTGATACCACATAACCATGCACAGAACTACTGAGTCAAGCAAAAGGTAATGGGCCAGATCTTCAACTGCACTATTTGGGTGCAGATGTCCTGAGGATCCCACACACGCCCTGACAGCTGATGGGGAGCAGAAGGAAGGCCTTGCCGCTTCAGCATCAGTGCACTGATTCAGAAATAACCCAAGACCAAGCAGAAACAGAGTGCAGGCACCTACAGAAACAAGACAGGTTGGAGCCAGCGCCAAGGGAAGCACAAGGTACATTAAATATTTCTAACCCCACCCCAGCTTACACACATTGTAACTGCAAACTTAATAAGACTGAGTTAAGGAGGTTTAGGACAGCTACAAAACTTGTGATTAATAAAGGCCCTTGAAATAAATCCCCATTTTGTCCCATTATGATTAATTGCTTCAGAAGATTGATACTACTTCTAATAAACTCGAAATGCCAATGAGTTTTGCATCCCAAGTATCAGCCACAGAACAAGGTAGTTACCAACATGCAATGCCACTGGACAAATTAATTTAGCCACTCTCATGCAGCTTTTATCCTCCACATGCATATTAAATTGTCCCTCACTGAGGAAAGTTGAGAACACCAGTCTAACTCTCTACTGAAAATGTCAACCAACCTCCACACCGGCTGCTGCCAACAGCCATCGTATGGGCTCCATCCGGCCCCTTCCATTCAAGTAGGTAAGCCTGGGCTTCCCCGACATGTTCCTGAGCTCCCGGTTCCCTGAAAGATATTAAGCAGAAAACAGTATCTCGGAAAATTGGTGTAAGCACCATTATTTTGAGGGGAGATAGCACCTTTTGTTCTCACTATGCCTGTTGAAGTTTAAACGTCATTTGGTTCAAAACATAAAATGAGAGACAGACCAGTGACACCACACAGCCAGTGCTAGGAAAGGAAAGATGTGTGAA
Organism: Edolisoma coerulescens; assembly: GCA_013397115.1. Classification (NCBI taxonomy): domain Eukaryota; kingdom Metazoa; phylum Chordata; class Aves; order Passeriformes; family Campephagidae; genus Edolisoma; species Edolisoma coerulescens. Next base: position 8,752 of record VWZW01006713.1, read on the forward strand.
TCTGTAAAGCCTTCCCCAGTGCTGCCAGGGAGGTTTCTTATGATTGCAAGCAAACACAGACATGTTTAAACAAGTGGTATGAGACCCTAGCTACAGGGGGAACACTGCTGCCTATGAAGACAATTATACAAAGCCACTGAAAATCCTGCCACATCCTCAGGGAAGTTACTCACTTAGCCTCATTGCCATCATCATTGAAAAGATGAAAAGAAGGAAAGGAAAACATGTTTTACCAGTAAGCTGAAATTTGTCTTGCTTTGTTTGCCATATGTGCACTTTGCAGCTTCACATGCAGTCCATTTCTTTCCTCAAATAGGGATGAATGAATTGTTGGTATTCCTTTTATTCCGTGAAACAGGATGACCTTCTTTGGCCATCTTGCATGGCTACAGCCTGTTTCCTTGCTGCTTATGGCAGCCTTGAGGTGTCCCTTGAAGCCAGATGTGGAACCTAGCTGCACTCAGAAGTATCCCCCAGGGCACAGGGGCCCTGCATGTCCAGGGGACTGGCACATCGAGGCTGTCGATGCTTTGCTGTAACTGCGCCTCTCCCAGAGCGTGCGGCAGCGACAGCGCGTTTGTACCGAGCTGGGACAATCAGCTGGACTGGCAGTGCTCACACATGAGCAGCAGAATTTCTGCACCCAGGCCTTAATTCCTCTGTGCTTCATGCCCTAATTACTAAAAAAACATGACTAGCATTCCCCTTCACAAAGATGCTTGTAACATACACTGATGATCGGAAGGAAAAAACCCTTTAAAATAGATATCCTAATGGCTCGGAGTGCCTCACTTCCAGATGACTCCAGTTTTCCCAGAGTTAAGAGCCAAAGCTGCAACATCACATCTGTCACACCTTGCACCCACTTGACATTTCTTATTTGAATCCGGCTCAGTACATTCTAGTGATATGTTTTCTTCAAGTCACAGTGCTTTGTAGGTGTACTTAAAATAAAGTACATTTGGAACATATTTTGCCAAAACTTGACTTGAAAAAACAAGATTGAGGGTTCTCCCTTGAGCAATTCCAGTAAGAACCGAGTCATGTTACTAGAATAAATAGGGATATTTTCAGCAATTTAGTAAATATAATCCAAATACACATTAAAGAAAAATGTATGTTCAGTTTTAAAGTGTGAACAGCTGTTCCTAATTAGAATGTTTGGCTCCAGGGACAGTGTTTTATTAGTTTCTGCACCTTGTGTGACTAGTTTTCACTGTAGGGCAGCTTATCAACATAGTTCACACAAACTGGCTAGTGCTTCTTTCATTATCATACTTTTCAGCTATGTTGCATCTGTATCATTTCAACACACATTGCCCCAACTTGTAATGCACAGAAAAATAAGTAAATAAGACTTTAACTAAAAAAGCCAACGACTAAAATATCAAGTATATGAAACTTAATCCTCCTGGAAACATTATCTTTTGTTTGCAGAAGAAGAGTAGAAGGAGTAAGAAGCCTCAGGTATCATTTTATTCTTTTACATGAACAAGAGATTCTATGTGGCATTAAATTATGTGAGAAGAGCAATGACAAATATAGAATTAAAATCTGTCATAAGATCCTTTTTTTTTTAAATTAAAAATAACTCTGTCAGCTCTGAGTGGATTTTAGTTACCTCAAGCTTCCAACACAGAAAAAAAAAATCAACAACAACAAAACAAAACCAAACCAAACCAAAAAACCAAACCAAAAAAACAACCCAAAAGACCCCTCTTGGGTCTTGGTTAAAAGTCACCTCAATCTTTAGATCCACTAAATGCATCTCCACTGACTATACAGGGATCTGACACCTGTAGCTCACATACACGCAGCTACTTTCAGTTAGTGGGTCTGGACCTGAGTCTTGTCTAGTGGGCTCAGTTTAGTTGCTCGCTCCCCTGTGAGTACTGACACCTGAGATTCCCTAGAGATCAGAAGATACAACCCTCAACTTACTAGAAACCGGGCAACTTCTACCTTAAGAAAGCAAACCTATTCATCCAGACTCTCAACACCTTTTCGCATTTATTTGGGGAAAGATAACAGCCTACAGAGCCAAGGCCTAAGGATTTTGCTCAGACCTCCACTGTTTTTCTAGTTTTATTAAAAGACTTTCAGGATGTACTGTTTAAAAAAGTTGATCCATTTTTGATAGAATATGTTGATGCTTTATTAGTAGCCAAGTAATGTTGTATAGCTGTCACCCATTCCTTACTGTTTGCTTTAATTAAAAATGGTCATTGGGCCTTTCTATATAAGTTACAATTTATGTAAGAGAAGTATAGGATACCTGTGTTACGTTCTTCAGCAAGAGGAGTAGCTATTATCTGAAAATCATATTAAAATAATTAAAAATCTTCCAAGACCAGCTACTCAAAACAAACATTTTTCAGGAGCTGTAGGATTCTGCCACCCCCAGACAGCTCTTTCAAGGAAACAGAAAAACCTGATACTGATAACCTAAGATGATGAAGAACCCATTCACTGGGAAACACACAAGGTAGACATTCAAGATTTCGAAGCCAGCTGCACTTGCCCTGGGACTGCCAGACTGTGGTAAACCTTTCACCTTGTTTGCACAAGAAGGGCAAGGAATAGCCTCTGGGATAGTAACTAACATGCTGAATCCTACTACACTACTCCTTTCAACCAGGGAAGGAGCGACATCGTGGCTGCGTAGTAACCACCCATGGAGCCTAAAAGGCTCAAGCAGATTTAAGAGCTGTTTCTAAATCCCAGTCTGGAATTGTTATTTGTGGGTGGTCGTATTATCTGAGCAGCAAATGGAATACAGGTTATTGAATAACTACTGTGTTTGAAGCAGTGGAAGCTTCACCACTCAGTCCAAAGCTGAGCTCACAAGCAGCTGAATTAATTGCATTAACAAAGGCCTATTGGCTCTTCCAAGAAGAGACTGTAAATATTTATGCTGATTCTCAGTATGGATTTGGAGTATGCCATGCCACTGGGCAGCTATGGAAGCTGTGTGGGTTTTAACTTCTGGTGGAAGTAAAATATCAAATGTTCCATGAATTACTGAACTGTTAAAGCTGTACAATTGCCAGAGAAACATGCTATCATTCATCAGCCAGAACATACAGCAGAAGGACAAAAAAGAGATAGGAAACGGTCTAACATATATTGCACAACATCAGTACAAACCATCGGGCTTACAAGCAGTCCAATGATCTGACCTGGTGCTGCTTGCTCCTGAAAAGTAATGTCTGACTGCTCCTGCTGAAGAAAATTGACTCTTGCAAAAGCTACAAACTGCCAAATGTCCAGGGAATGTGGAGGACATGGAAAACCTTCTAATTTTACTTAAGTAATACCTGATTCCCATAGCCAAAATACATCACTACTCCGGGCATTTGGGGACTATGGCATTAACCCAGACACTGCTGAAGAACTGGTTCATGAGAATTTATGCTGCAGCCAAATAAGTAATCGCACCTCACATACACTACCTTGATATCTAGCGAAGACCCCAACACAAAAATTTGACTATATACATTTTTTAAAAACTGTTTTTGTCTAAAATCTGTATTTTTTATCCTATTTCCTTTTGCCTCATGAGCCTTAGTAACACACCTGTCCAGAATTTCTCTGAGCTTGCATCTCAGGGATGGAAGAACAATTTAAGAGATCATCATCTTCCAGAAACAGCAGCACTCAGCATGAAGTGCTCTTTAGCCCTGGAGCTGGGATAAGAGTCCAGCATATCCCTCGGGCCAGCTTTCCTGCTCCAACCTAGAAGAAACCAACACAGTGCTAGAGGCTCGCACTTTGTCCCCTCGGCTGTTTCATGGCTGTCCTGGTCAGCTCTGGACTGCACCACAGAATTAATTTCCTGGTTAAAACACGTCTTTTCCTGGCATTTTCTCTCCTGCAGCTTCTAGCTGGTAAGTAACTATCAAGCCATTTTTAGTCTACATGGCACATGGGCAGACTAAGGAGAAAAGAGAATTTACATTACACTAGCAGATGCCCTAAAAAACTTAGAAGTAGTTTCACTTAAAAAAAAGTCATGCAAACGCTTTAGGAAAAAGGAATTTGTAAGTTCTTACCTTCTGACCTTAACTCAGACTCCACCCAGCAGAGGCAGGTTCCCCAGGGCTGTTTAAACTCTGCAGCTTGGGGGAGTTTCCAGCCATACCCAATTAGAGAAAAAAAACTCCCAATGCTCTTAAACTGACACTATCCAGCTTAAAGACGTATGGCTCTATAAATTGATACCCAAGGCAGAGACAGTCTTTGTTTGCTGCTTTGACTATACCATGACAGTAACCTCATAGTTTCTATGGTAGCCATGTATTCGAACTGTTCTCCTGGAATTTTGGGGCCATTTTACCCAAATACAACAGCAAGACATTTAAAAACACTGAGAAAATTAGAGATTTTTTCTGGGTCATATTTAAGGTAATAGTAATCACTTAAAGAAAAACCACTTAAGTTTCTAGGCTTATTTAATTATTTAGCAGGTTTTTATTTTTGCTGCTGTATGGCATAGAAAAGTTCCCCAAAGTATGGGATAATAGGGCTCAATTACTTTGAAATACAGTATCAAGCCTACTTGATATAAAAAATAGATGAGTCGTTAACGTCACAACTCACCCTATGTCTCAAGGCAACAGCATTAATTTTTTTAATTGAATGTACATGGCTAATACTCAGAGATTAAATAAACTATGATTTTCTTACCCACGAGAAGTAACTGTTTCGTATCTGTATTTCAGCTAAAAATCCCAAAAATGAAAGTGGATGTGAACAGACACAAGGATGGCATAACAAATGGAAAATGGGATTTGGGTGCTAAGATAAGGTTTTCCTCTAGCACAGACCCACATGTGATGTTGGGCATCGCTTTACACCCCTGCAGCAGACATCAGTACAACTAATCTGAAGATCTGTTCACAGAACCCACACTGTTATCAAAATTGTATTTGTCTGTCTAAAGCCATGACTGTAGTAACACAGCACCTCACTATGGGGAATCTCAGGACAAAAGTCTCCAGGTAACTTTTTCCTCGCAGTTGGAGTTTTGTTTCTCTGCCTGGAAATTGCTGGCAGTCTCTTCTACAGGATGCACTTCTCGTAGAGGCTTCCTGCAAATTTGTAATTTATGTGCTTCAGAGATTGACGCTGTCAGCAAAACCCAACTGTATGGGGCTTCTTTACACTTTGCTCAATTCTAACTCTCTCTTAAGTTCATAATGTACTGAGTGAAGCGTAACATTAAATGCATGTTTCTGTATTTTTTCTATGTCAAACCCAGTTACTACCAGGCTGTGCTACAGAAAATTCCTAAATATGGGTCAGAAGTCCAGCAGAGGCCCCGAACAGTTCCCAGCTGGCAGCATAGGTATCCTATTTTGGAAGCTCTGAACAATGTGTAAATGCATGCCGTACCAAGCACGGGCATGATGATCTGCATGAGCCTAAACCAGTAATGCAAATGTGGCTACAGTAGGAATGCAGCACATACACAGATGGCTGAGTAAGAAAGGAGCATTTGTTCATACCTATCTATGATGGCAGTATTGAATCAACATTAATCTGTTCCTGCTTTTGAGGTCTTTGATATCAGCTTGCACCTGAGTGCAAGAGTTGGTTTAGGAACAGACACCACAGAAGGGCATGCATGTAATTAGTCTCTTTGTCCTCTCTGCAGTCTCAGATGCTGCCAAGGACAGCAGTAGGCTTGGTGGCAAAGAAGAATGGGAGGGAGAGGTCCCTAATTTAAGGCTCATGGATGACTGAGTGGTCAAGCAAAGCATTCTGATGCTTTTTGGATTTGCTGAATATGGCCACAACCAGATTTGACTGTTGTTCCCCTTCTACACATTCCGTTTGACAGAAAGACTTTCCCCCTTGTTCTCTTTTTATTTTGCTTCTAGCACGGCCTTTTATAATGTAGTTACAAAACTCCTTTGGAATCTGAAGGTAATCATATCAATGAGGTTGCTGCTATCTGTAACTGGAATGAGTGCTCTGTAAACCTCTAGAGCAGAAAAGAAAACTAGTTTCTTTTACACATGATTTGTTAAGCCACACCCAGGAGCATTCAGGCAGCAGGCACGGGGCCCAGGTGCCACTTAAGTGATCTGGGGTTGGGCAAAGGCGGATTTTAACTAGTGAGTATACCATGCCCTGGCATGTCACCTTCCCACTGTACTCTGCGGACACTTCCTTGTGCTGCAGGTGAGGCAAGTTCAAAGTCTTCTCAAAATGTATCTACCTGCAATCCTCATAAAACACTAAGCAGCTGGCTTGGGGGATGATGCCTGATTGCAGCATCCTCTCAGAGGTGGGCACAGGGTACATCACTAACTGCCACCATAGAATTAAACACAGAAGGGTGGGAGGATTCTCCCCATGCTGCTTATTGCACTTCTAAACTGAAGCACACCACCACTGTGACAAAAATAATTCGAGTCCACATGAATAGTTACAACAAGTCATGCATCACTTAAGCCTAGATTTGCTGCAAACCTTCAGTGACTGCTCTGGTTGTGTGCAGAAAGCTTTACTGACCACCCAAGGCAAGGTTAACCAAGCCTGTAGTCACACTCATACATTATTTCTCTGAGCTCTTTGGCACTCAGCTGGACCACTGGCACAGGAAAGTCTGAAAACAATAAGCCTTATTCTGATTTACACCCACTGTAGTGCTGTGGGGAGAGTTTAAATGGAGAGTACATTGTTGTTTGGATTGTTTAGTCTATTGATCTAACTGTCTCAACATGGTCAAAGGGCTGATTTATCAAGGCATGTGATAGGCAAGATAAAGGTTTCAAAGACAACTGAAACATACCTTTAGCAGCACAAATTTCATTGAGAAATATTTAACTTAAATAGCTCATGTATTATAATTACTTCGTATTTTGATAGAAACTTGTATGAGGTTTATGTTTCCTCTGTTTGGTGTCTGTTATGTTCTGGGAGTCTTTCTAGGACTCCCACTTTATGTGCATTATTACAACTAAAACTACTAATAATCTAAACTTAGGTTTAAAGAATATTTTTATTTTCTACTACAAAGAATAGGGGTGGAAAAAGCTTTAATCAAGCCAACAAAAGCCTGTGAAATCAGCTTCATCAGATGATGGCTCAAGGCTGATGATGAGGGAGGAGGCAATTTCCTAAGAGCAGATGGTACAAGCCTACAAGACAAGGTTTAAAACCATACAGGGATACGTCCTGGGATAACCTGCCTTTAGAAGTTTAATCTTTTTGCACTAGAAAGCTGCTTAGTCCCTAAATGTTCAATATCTTGTAAGATTTCACCGTGTTCATTATATCCTTCATATTACTTTCATCCATTTAAATTCCTGGCCTCAATGACATCCTCTAACAATGCGATCCACTGTCTTATTGTGAAAATGTTGCTTTCCATTGTTTGTATTATAAGATAGGGGAGATAAAAGCCCTTCTCTGTCTCTCTTACTGAAATCACATGCATAAAAAATAATTTATCTAGTAATTTTTGTAACTAATTGATCTGTAATTCACTTCTCACATGCATTTCTCAGCTCTGCTTTTTCCTCTTTTAGTCTTTGTATTTTACTCTGTTGGCTGTATTTCCCGATTCTCTCTTGATTACATCTGCATTCTGTAAGAGTGCAAGAAACTGCCAAGCATTTTGTCTTCCTCAAAACTTGAAATGAATATGTGTGTATAACTATTTGATTTAATTTCCTGAGGAAAGGAAACTTGGAGAGAATGGAGGGCACTTTCTCTTCTACCACCAGGATAGCTTCCGTCAATTGCTGGACTTCTGTCCACAGAAGTTTGACAAGTATGAAAGATTGTAACCAGCTTGATTCAAGAGGAAAAATGTTTACAGAAAGAATTAAAAAACTAACAACTTTTCTGAGTTTTTCTCCAGAAAAGAGTTGATGAAGTTATTAACGATCTAAACCTTCATTTCAGGTTTATTTCTGCATCCTTAGTCAGTTCTGTAAGTTGCACATGTACAACAGTTGTTACATTTCCATAAAAACTACAAATGAAAAAATATCAGAAGAAACTGTAGATATGGTATAAGATACATAAAAAATGAGGGGAAAGATAAGTGCATTGGGTCAGATACAAAACTTTGTGTGCTTTTGTTCCTTTGTTCTCAAGGGGAAGTTCTCAATGCAAGTTTGATAATGGAATAGGAATCTGGCTCATCTTGCCCAGCTAGTTAGCAGCACTATAGACCTCAGCGTCCAGTTCACAAAGGCAACAGCTCCCTTACACATACATGAGCCTCTTTTCATCAGCCTGCATGGTGACAGGTTAAACTGTATGTATGTACACAGAAACCTGAACTGTCCTTACCCCACCACGTTTATTGAAAGATGACTTTGGTGAGCGTGAGAACCATGCTGAAACTGTCCATGGTCTCCATACACAAGGTATTAAAGTTGTAATAATAAAATACCGTACGTACACTCATGTTAGAAAAGTGTTAATGGGGATATGTTTCACTGCTGAATGTGCAGATTCCTGATCTTCTATATTGGAATGAACAGAAGACACAACAATCTTTGGGGCCCAAACCTCTACAGTTCATTGTCTGTTTTGAAGAATCCCTCTTGCTTCAAGGAGAGCCAGGACACTATCCAACTAGTGAAGTCTTACTCTGTCTGTCTTGTAGGGTAAAAATGACCCCCAGACCCTGGAGATACACGTTCTCCAGCCTCAGCCCTACACTGTCTTCATTTTAGCAACTGCTACTATTAGCAAAAAAGCACCATGGCACTAGAAAAATAGTGTACTTGTTTAATTAAGACACACACACTTCTGTTACACCTCTGTTTTGTTGTGTGGGCATACTTTGGGAGAACGTAGAAGAACAAGATACTCTGAAAAGTATGAGAGTTATACTGCTTATTTCAAATCTGTCTCTGTGCAACCCATTCTGAACTTTCTCAGAAATAATTATTCAAATTAAATTTTCAAAGGAATCCAGAAGAGTTGTCTCACAGATCACCCCTTGACTAACATTCTCCTGCAGCAAAACTGTCTGCTGAATAATAGCAAGAGTTAAATAAGGTAACTACTTCCTTGAGAAAGTGAGTGGAAAGATACTCTTTGCTTGAACCAATGTTTATCCAAGTAGGCTGGCAAAGCTGGGGTCATATGTACTAAGCTCTGGCATCTGAGGCTGAACCATGAGGTGAAGCTCCTTTTCTCTTCCCAGAAAGGCTAACGTTCCCTTCCATCTTCTCTTGGATGACATTTCCAGGTGTGAGATTAAATGGTACTGCTGCAGTGTTGAAATTGGTCTTAAATTGAAGTAGTACTTGTAGGGTAAGCAACACAAATCTACAGCATAACTAGAAAATTGTCCCCAGTTCTGCATTAGGAATAAGTGATGCCTATAGCCATGTAGTTCTTGGGTCAATGTCAGTCAGAAATACAGTGCTATTTGAAAATTTCCACTATACACTAAGGTCACATTAGCGTTTTCGGATGCCAGTGGCATGCTGGGAGCTGGCATACGGCCAATTATCCACCGTCTTTTTCATCTCCTCCTCCTCTGAGTTCCTGCTTCTCACATCAGTGAGAATTTAGGTAAAGTGCATTTAACAAGACTAAATGCCTCTGGTTTATTAATTCCCAGTATGCATACTGATTTAGATCACTGAGTTTCAACTTTCCTACCAATTGGCACTTTATTTTATTTACTGTGAAACGTGCTAATTTTTCTTCTAGCCCTTTGATAAAAATGTGAAATAATGAAGTGCCAAGGATCTAGTTACTCTCTTCACCTACCTAATATGTAGCTGCAGAGGGGCCAGGACCAGGCTGTCCTTGGAGAACCGTAGTGAAAGTAGAAGAGACAACAGGCACAGGCTGCAGCACGAGAAATTCCAACAGACATCAGTACTGAAACAAAGCCTGGAAGGGCTGCTGGAAATGTGTATGTATATGTTTTTCTCTGCCCTGCACTCCAAAGTGGCTTGTAGACATGCTTCCAGTCAGCTGCTCAGAGGTTAACCATGCTTTACAGATAAATCGCATTCTGATAATATTATTTGTTGCCACTGACTCCAAAAGTAGTCACACGTTAAAAACGAGCATCTGGTGCTTCGAGGTCTGAAGTTGCTGCAGCAGGGTCTGTCCTTCAGGTCCTTCCCACGGAGGACCTTTGGGGCTCCGCGGCTGAGGATGGCTCCGGGACACACCGCCTCCGTCCCGCCGGCCCCCACCGAGGGCACCTGCCGACAGCGCAGGGCCCCACCTGGGGGCAGGAAAGTGATGTCAGGCTGAGTCCATGCCCAGAGCTCTCGAGTTCTTGAAAGGGAGCCCGGCGACACGCCGAGGAGTTGCCTACGACTCAAATTTTCCCCAGCAGCAAATAAAATGGCCTTTCCTAGGAGCAGCATTGAGGTTTAATGCAAATTCCGAATTTCGGGTTCCGAGTGCAGCCTCCTGAGAACTCCTCTGTACCAGCAGTGCCCAGGCGCCCCGGTGTCCAGGTCCCACGCGCCTCTGGAACGCGAACTTTTCCCCTCTTGGACCTGCGGGCCAAGAGCTGCGGGCCACCACCAGGTGGTCCCAGTGATCCCCACGACCCGTTTGGAACCCTGCTGAGGGACCAGCTTGTTAAATCAGACTCGGCTGTACGGGGCGTTGGCTCCGGGGGGGGCTCTGTGAGGGAGGCCGGGCTGCCCCAGCCGGACACAGCCGGTTCCAGCCGGATCCAGGCACCCACCGCAGGGCGCGGTGAGCCCAGGGCCGGGGCGGCGCTGGGGAGTGTGTTTGAGAAGGGGCAAAACCCTGCACGGCAGAGTGCCAGGGAAAACAGCGGAGAAAATGCCCTGCACACGAGGAGAACGAGGGGAGAAGATAGAGGAGTCGGGAACGAAGGAGAGAGGTTGAGCCTGGGAAGAAGAGGAGTGAGAGGAAGGTGTTCAAGTTTTTGTTTTTCTTTCTCACCAACTATATTAATTGGTAAAAAATAATTTTCCCCGAAATCAAGTCTATTTTGCCTATGGTGGCAATTGGCAAGTGATAGTAAGCATAGGAATATCTGTTGAGTGCCTGCTAGAAGCAGTGTTAGGAAATCTCCAGTCAGTTGACCTGGCTAGTTTTCCCTGAATTTGGCATCTTGCTCTTTTTTTGGTTAGGGTTGCTATAGTCAGGTGTGAAGAAGTGCCACAGGAAGCATGCAGGAGACTCGAAAAATTCCTATGAAGAGCTGATGCTTCTTTTGCATGTTCAGATGTGCTCACCCAAATAGTAGAGTTCCACTGGAATTAACTGCAATATACCAAAACACAAGCAAGCACAGTGCAGAGTAAAGATCCCATACAGCCATCAGAAACCATAACGTGTACTAAAGTAAATATCCTGCACTCGCTGTTAAATCAGCGAGAATTACCCTAGTATTTTCAATGGAAATGAACTTGTCATTCCATTGGCAGAGAGTGTTTTAAACCAAAAATGGTTATCTAGGATCACAACCCTTACCTCCACTAAGCATTATTTACTTACCTATCAGAATGATGCTCCAGGCTGATTTGTACATAAATAGGTGTTACTAGAACAAGAGTTGGAAAAAACCCCAAGTCCTTCTTGGAGAAGACATCAAAACTGCCTGTCTAACACCTAAGTGCTTTGTGACAGTTAAGAGTGAAACAAATCCTGAGGTTATTATGCATTCTTAACTAATTTTTAGCCAGGAATTATTGGGCTGACAACATTGAGAGACATAGGACAAACAGCAACAAACATCTGTATATTTTACTTGTTTACTACTGTCTTGAAGGCTGGTAACAGAACTGAAGAGCTCTGATGTGTTGTAAAAGCAATACTGAAGTCAGCTCCCACCCTAAATAATTACTGCTAGTGTGCTTACCAGGACTCAAGGTTGCTCAGTAAAAAAAAATATTTTGTAAAATACTTAGGTTTAAGCTGATTTCATCCCTAGTTTACCCAGAATATGGAAGATCACAATAATAGTCTGTAAACCTGCTGCTCTTTACAGGTTAGAAAGTAAACTGACAAACCTGCATGGGAATATCAAAATAAGAAGGTTATCAGACAGGGTTAACCCACAGCACTGTGCCACACCATGTAGCTCTGCCACCACAACATAAGCAAACATGGCTGTAGATTTTAAATGGAGAAGTCCACACGATGTATAAATACTTTGAAGGTGTCTTCATTTCAAAACAAATCAAGAAGATAAGTAAAAAATAATGAAACAAAATAGAAGTTCTCATCAACAATTTACTGAAATATCAGGAAATCAACCATCAGTTGGGCCAGACCTGGAGCATTGCAGGGTATGTCTACATTAGTGGTCTGAAACAGGATGATGTTTTAAAAATTAATTTTTTAACTGTACTTTGGCTCCCATCACAGTGTGATCTTGGAGTATACAAACTGGGTTCTTTCTGGATGAAATTAAACTGAAAAATGTGCTCCAAGAGTGCACCAAGTGCTGTTTAAGTGGCATTCAATCCACACAACCACTCTTGAGCTATGCTGAAGTTAACCTTGTTCCAAACACATACACTGTTGATGACAAGGCTTTAGTACCAGCTGTTCTTCTGCTCACATTCATTGCTGCTGTACTACTCTATTTGCTAAAAGGCATAACCATCAGCTGTTAGGCTTATCACCAGCAAGTACTGGCAGAGGCACCTCCTACATCTGCTGCATCTTTGCTTATGGGCCTCTTGAACAGCATTACACCACAACTTTCCTCATATTTTGGAGAAAAAGTTCACTTAGCAAGGAATTATGATCAACAACTACAGGGTTTTCCAAACTTTTCTATTAAACTAATCTGAGATTAAATCAAGGATTGAACTGTAATTGCAATTGACATTACAGTAGCTAATGAAGGTCAAAACAAACTTTGTATACCTGACAATGAGGGAAAAGTGTTTGCAGCACTGAAAACTTCAATCGTGCTGAAGCTGGGGAGTCTGACGAGCTCTCAAGTGGGCAACTTGTTCATCAAATATCAGATGAGTATAATTACTACATCCCAGTATCAAGCAGCATCATATTTCTCAACCCACAGCTAACACGGGAATAAACCAGTGCCATTAGCGATTGAGCACAAGTCTTTTCTTGTAAGCTATGTCATTAAGGTAGAACTATAAATCATCCTTTTAACATCTGTAAAAGCAGAGCAGCTTTTCGAAGGCTAAGTGCCATTTGTTGAAGTGATTAAAACATTTAAAATTCCTTTGTCTAGTTGTCTGTGGAAACCATAGAGTTTAAAAAAAAGAGGAAAAGAAACAACATTTTGCATTTGGTTGGTGCTAGCTAGGAGCTGTATCAGGTTTGTGTGATAGTTTATTACCTCTCTTTCACATCTCCATTCTCTTGTTTATAAACACAAACAAAATATGCCTTTCCATGAGGTGTATGGGTTAACAATGACCCGTCTCATCTCAAATACAAAGAATTTATGCTACAAGAAAAGTAAAAATGATGTTTGCAAGCCCCAACCTTCATTCACGAGACAACAGGACAATGTGACTACATAAAAAGTTTATTTGATTAGTACAGGTCCTCTAGATGCAGCAGTTAAACAAAAACATCATTTGGCAGTCAGTTTATTTCCTAATTCATTAATAAAAGTGCAGCTTATTATTCATTAATAAAAGGCACAGTGTTGACATTTAAGACAAGTCACTGATGTCCAGTCACTGGCAGAAGAAAGACCTCACTCCTACTTTGTTTAAAAACTACTTGTTTCATTTGCCAACAGTGATATTAAAGAACAATTAAGGCCTACATTGGAAGCAATCTTCATATAAAAATCTGATCTAGATCTAGAAAAGTCCTCAGAAATAGCATGATGTGCTGAAGCTATTAGTCAGCAACTCACATTTCTCTTTTTTGCTGTTCCACAAAGTCTCTAGGAAGACAGTGTGCTTGCTGCTATTTCACTTGCTTAAAATTACCAGGAAAAATCTTGAGATGAATGAAGGAGAAAATAGGCTAGTATTGAAGTGTTATAAAAGATACCTGCCTACTTTATTTTGTGTGAGGGCATGACCTCCTGCCCATTGAAACACCTCCTGAACACCCCTTCGCCTTCCTTCACAGCATAATTGGACGTGTGCAATCTGGCAGTTCTCTAACAGCCTGCAGCCAGGCAAACTAATTTGCTTTTAGATCATAATACATGCGGAGAACTCTCCTGACAGTCTCCACATATTTATCATCAGGAACAGGTTTCCTCTGGCTTCCTGGCTCAAGAAATTTCTTGATTGTGGGGATGTTGCTTATCCTTGCTTTAAATGCCTAAAAGGTAAACAGTAAGTACAAGGTATTTAAAAAACAGAAAGTAACACAAGAAAAACCCCTATTTTACTGATTTATGTAACATCCTTTAACAAGCTGTATGTGGAGATGAGACAGGAAATATGGTTTTAACTGTGGATGAATTTTACTCTGACTCAGTTCAACCCTTTTATTTTCCACAGTAACAAATCAGCCCTTTGTCTTGTATTGATATGGGATGAAGTGTTAACAGTGGTTTCTGATATGTACATTACTCAGATCAGTTTTTGTGATCCAAAAATATCTTCCACTTAACGGTATCACAGAACTGGTGAGGAGAGGCAAAAAAAGGCAGAGTGCATTTCTTCAGATGTGTACAGGGGTTACTCCAGAAAATAACAGTTGCTTTAGATGAAACATCTTACAAGGCTCTTCCTAAAGCAGGAAGAGCAAGACTAGAATGAAAAAGTAACAAATGTTTTGTGGAATTATTTACACGTAACAGACTTTGAAATATCACTTATCACATTTACAGCCATATGAGCATCTTGTTAGTGCAAGGTACCTGTAACTGAGGAAAGCCTGAGAGCACGTCTGACTTTTTCTCTTCTACCATTAAAATGGCTTCAAGAAGATGAACATCAGCCCAGCTAAAATTGTTGCCAACAAGGAAGTCCTGCCCATGGTCTTTCAAAACCTAGAAATGTCATAGATGAAAACACTCAGGTGCGGATAGCCCGCTGAGTTTCATGTTTTCAAAATGCACAGGCACACCTTCTTTGACAATACTACAGTCTCCTTTTCACCCTTCTCTCCCATGCAACTAACAGGGGGAACAGGGGATGTGCCAGCAGTCACTGATCATTTTACAGCAGAAATCTAGAATCCCAGGATTTCTCTTCCTGATCCTTTCTTCCTATAGCCCTAGGTAACCCTGTGTACTGGACTACAGGGTTAGATACCTTCTTGGTATTCACACATTTCAAGTCTAATTTATCTGGAATTTTTCTATATGTCGTTACAGCTTCAGTAGGAAAATAGAGAGTATAAAAGAGAGGTGATCAGCCTAAAGCATTGGGGCTAAGACGCAACAAGTAAAATATAGGGCAAAATGCACCCTAGCAACCACCTATAGGAGACATGGCAAAGTGGAAAACTGTCTTTTCTTTAATCTTTAAAACAGAGAAGGAGCTATTCCTGCTAGATCATCCTGTCCATGCATAATAATTTCCATTGAGAGTACCGCTTGGGTCCTATCTCTCAAACTCTCAAATCAGTCACAAAAAAAACAAGATTCTGGTATGGCTTGAAGTCAGCAGTGATAGCTGTGTATGACTGTGTTTAAAAAAACCCAACAAGATGTATTTGAAATGTTAAACAAAGAAGATAATTAGCACTGCTTTTGGAATGCAAATTATTGTGGTGGGTTGATCCTGGCTGGGCACCAGGTGCCCATCAAAGCTGCTCTATCACTCCCTTCCTCACCTGGACATAGGGAAGAAAATACATTGAAAGGCCCTTGGGTTGACCTGCCCCAACTTGTCTGATACTGCTCTGACCCACCTCCAGCCAACAGACAGTATGAATGTCCTGGTGTAAAGTACTGCACTGACACTTTTGTTTCTGGTTGTGGTGAAATACCAGTGTTCCCACTGTTATCCCTCCAGAATCAGGGAAGAAAATGATCCCCCTACATACCTTTTCATATACTGGGAAATACCTGCTTGTTGCCTTTTGAACTATAAAAGCACGTTGTTTCTCTTTATCCTCTGCCGATAAGAAAGGGAACATCAAAATGAAGCCCATAAGGTCATCAGTTCCTCCAACATACATATCAATCCTTAAAACCAAAGCAAACAAAAACCTTAAATAGAAGGCACCTTCACAAGCAGAATTACCTTATATTTGTTTTAGGATAGTAAAAATTGAATTTCCCATTCCCCTGTGGTGGTGTATTCCCCCCACTCCTTTCCAGGCTGCAGTGTGATCTGAAAAATGCTTTTTAAAGTGATCTCAAACACACTCGTTCATGACACTCCCTTATGGAAATTATTTCTGCAATTAAAAAACATGTCATAGTCTGGCTTGCATCTAACTGTGGCCTCTCAGGCTCACTGCAAGTTGTGTATCACTGAGGCCCACAGGTGATTCTGTGTGTGTGTGACTATGCAATTAATTTTTGATGTATCTGAGCTGCTATGCTGAATTCAAGAAGAGTAATACTGTTACATACAAGGCTCTTTCCTTCAGGTCCTTCCCATAGAGGTTGTACTTTGCTGCAATGTAGCTGAGGATGGCTCTGGTCTGCACCATCCTCATCCCATCGATCTCTACCATGGGCACTTGCTGAAACAGCAGGGATCCACCTAAAAGGAAAGACACACATTATTTGACCAATTTAGTAACTCCATGTCAGATTTCTTGCTGTCTTCAGAGGAACATTGCTTTTATGGTGAGCTTGCTGTGGGCAGTCATTGTATTAAACTGGAGTTCTTCCATGCAAAGAATAAATTACAGTGGTGCTGACAAATTAAACTGAAAAACACAATTACTGTGGGTTATCATTTAAAAAAATTTCACTGTAGTTGCAGTCAGGACTGTGTACAGCAGCTTTTAAAATGAAATTGAAGTGCAGTGGAGACAATCACACTAAACATCTCAACTGAGAAAAAAGTGTCTAGTTCTAAACAATGTAAAAAAATTCTGTTCCATTATTCAAACACTATTTGAAGCAAATGTGAGATTCACAGATTTCTCTCTTATGACCAATCTTTAAGCTATATCAGGACATAAAATGAAAATTTGGAATACATATTTTCTAGTTACTGAAGCCCATGGTTAAGTTTATGGGACCAGGTGGGATGTGTAGACAGATGGAGAGTAGAAGAATCCAGAGGCCTGGCAAATCCTCCATGTTGGAAAGATACTCAGTTTGCAATTTCATCTATCCACATATGGAAAAAACCAGCCTCTGCAGCTGCTCACAGCTCTCAGCTTTACTCCCATGTCTTTTGTGTGGAAAGGAAGTCACATACAGTCTTCAAAGGCTTCACACATCTTCTCTAAGTCTGGTTACACTTTTCTTGAGGTTTCACATGGACTCACCTTGCAGGAGCTTCTCATACTGCTCTCGAGTTTCCAAAAACTCTTCTTCAAACTGACAAAGGAAAGTGAGGAAAAAGAGGAAATAAGAATCTTTTCACATTTCTAGAAGAGATAAACTTCTAAAACACCATAAAAGGAAAAGAATATACATCATGGTTCCTTCCATTCCAGATATGGCTCTAAGGGAGAACATGCCAAGGACAGAAGTGCTGGCAAAATCTCCTGGACTGTCACACTTGATAAATGCTGCTAAGGGCAACCCTAGCAGAAGAACAGGCAATAAGAACTGGAGGGAGGATGGTTTGTTTGGTATTGAACAGGCAACTTAATGTGAAACAATCAACAATATACTCTAGGCTGTCCTTAAAATGCTTTCTGGAATGTGGAAAAAAGCTCTGCTGTGGGATATTTTGATTTGGGAGCTAGACAGGAACAAATTCTTTGGCAGTTGAAACAAAGCTTGTACAAAATAATGTACAAGTAGCAAGACCTGCAGGAAGTTTAGTACAGATGCATGTTTCAGACACCTGAAGATGAATTATTCTCAAGACGAGAAACAAAAAGATACAGAATTGCTGGTGATCAGATGGATGTACTTATATTCAATATGGTTGAGGATGGCTGGTCCAATCAGTGTTACTTATGGAGAAACTGAGTTCAAGATTAAGACACCAAAGTTAGACATCTACATGAATGTATTTGTATGTGCCATATACGTCTATGGTCGGTGCAGAACATGGAGACCAGAAAATGATAGATGTTACCAATCCCTAAATGCCTTGCTCAGTCAGCCTCTCTCGTAACATCTGTGCCACTCATGTTAGTAATTAAGACTTGTTATACTAGGGAAACCCCAGATGATCAGGCATAATAATATACTGCCAATGTTCAACCATAGCAAGTGTGATCACAGTCTAAAATTCAGAACCCAGGTTTCTGCTGATGAGAAGCTGAGAAAAGAATATTCCAAGGAAAAATGTACTAATTGGTACCCATCAACAGCTTTTTTTTTTTTTACTTAAAAATAGAAAAAGAAGAGAGAGGGACTTAAAACATAGGAACAAATGATGGAGGGAAGCAGACAGTTCTGTCTTCTGCAAGGCCTTCAAATAAAGACTGGTGGACTTTTTAAAAAACTTGTATTCCTTGTCTCAGTACACAAGTAACTGTATGTACTGTAACAGCTTATTGTATAAAAGAGGACACTCAGAGCAAATACTTGTCCTTTGTGTCCTCAAACTGTATTACCAGTTTACCACCAAGATGGATAGCAAATTAATAAGTAAATTATATACCTTCAGAAAAAATTATTTTAAAGTGGTATCTTCCTTCTCTGTTTTACCCAAGTATTTTTCCTCCTGCACAGAGATTTCTAATTTCCCTACACGTGTGGGTCAATTTGCTCACTTCACCCTGCTAAGCTTCATCTAAATGATGCAAGACACAATGTATTTTGTATTACAGCTTATTATGGAGGATGCAGGCAGTGGAGTGAAAAATAAAACAAAAATCTCTGTGTGAGCATTCAACTGAAAACAGAAAGACTAGAGAAAGTAAATTGCTGTTTTACTTGGCATAGATAACACTTGTTATGCCAGAAACACATCTATCAGCTCAGCAGCTCTGGGTCAGTAATCAAGGGCTTAATTAAGGATTAGACATTCTTGTGTTAAGCAAGAACCGGGTTTACAGTGTCACTGCTCCTAAGAAATGCAACTTGAAGCCATGCTTTTGTGTGCCTAAAGTAAAAGTATTTAATTGCACTGAATAGCCAATGTTCATTTACTATTGCATCTTGGGATGCCTTTTCTAAGGCATACACTAAGAACATGTGATCTGCCTCAAAGACAAGCTTACCAGTGTGCAGCTAGAAGTTAAAAACTCTAAAACAAACCTCAACCCCGGCTGCAGCCAACAACCAACGAATTGACTCCATCTTGCCTCTTCCATCAAAGTAGTAAAGTTTCGGTTTACTGGACATGATTTCAAACTTCCTGTTACCTAAAATGGTTGTAAGAGATAGTAAGTTAATAATGATCCAAAAATCTGATGGCAGCAGGAATAATGGTTCACAGGTCACTCACAGAACAAAAATTTAAGTTAATTTTTGACAAAATATTTCAGCTTCAGTCTAAACTGATTTGATTTTTTTGCTGCACAGTCAAGTCAAACTATTTCATAGAGTTTTCATCCCCCTGAAATTCAGGAAAAGTAAGCATCAAGTTGCTAAGTAGGAGATAACAGAAAAAATAAAAAACCACCACTAAGAAAATCCTTAAAACTTTTAGAAAATTTATGTTTTAGAACTAAAGTTGCACAGACACCACCAAAAGCCAAGTCTTGATCAAAGAGAAGAGGCAGTAGACCGGGTTTCCAAAACTGGCAGACTTTGTATCGAGGAATGCCAAAAGTGTCTAAACATTAATTCTACACATGTTTAGGTGAAGCATGGGAATGTGTTTTTAAGCCTCCCACTTTTTTTTCTAGCTATGGTGATCCAGCAATCAGTAGAAATTTCAAAAGTATCGCAATATGTGATCCAAGATCAGTAGAAACTTCAGAAGACTGGCCTGTTTCCTCTATAATAATCCAGATTGGAATACAGAGTTTCAGAGTGTTGTACTACTTACCCTTCTACAGGCCACATTTCTTTCTATTAATAAACCCTGTTGCTATGCAGAACTTTATAGACTATGCGGAACTTTATTATGATCAAATGCTGCCTTGCAAGCAGCATTTTAGTTCTTTAATGACTTCATAAATGAGGCTATTAATTGTTATTTTTTGAATAGACTGTTGTTTAGGCCTCAGTGGGAACTGGATTCCAGTGTACAGCCATAAGCCAAGAGAGCAATCAGATTTAATCATATTGGCATTTCATATGTAGAACTTGTAACAGCAAGTCCTTGCTGCAACTGAGAGCTGTTTTCCCTCTGTAAGGTGATTTCTTGTCACTTCAATCCACAGTTCAAGAAATTCTGAAAAAGAGGCTGTTGGCATGTGAACAGTAACCTCCAGTTTCCAATGTTCCAAGAGCTCCTTCATAAGCAGAGGGAAAAAAGACCTTGAGCATGCACAAAGTGATCTGCTTGTTAGCCAACAGGCATGAAAAGAGAACACAAAATATGAGATTGCATCAGACCATGGGAATTCAAACGAGCAAGGCTGTTCCACCCATGCCTGCTCAGGGGCCTCTGACTGCTCTTAAGTAAGTCACAGGGAACTAAAACACTGCCAAGTAGTATCTCTACTGCTGATAATTGTAGCAGTGAATTAGAAACACACAAAAAGACTGAAGAAAAGTATCACTGTGAACTACACAAAAGAACAGAATGAAACAGAAGCTCTTATAATACAGCTACATTCACAGAAAAAGAAGAAAAAAAGCCAAAGGTGATTTTAAACTTGTAGTTTAAGAAACTAAAGAAACAGAAGAGTCACTTTTCCTGAGTGCCACTTCTGGAGAACTGCTCTTAGCAGGCCAGTGGACAGGTCACAGAACATAAGCAAGTCACTGATGCCCAGCACACCTCAATGCAGCAGAGGCAAAAGGAAGGTAAAGGCATGGCAGATGCTTGTCTTGTAAATACCGGGGGATCAACAAGCTTTGAAATGAGCTGTAGCGTCTTAGGTTCCTAAGACTGAGCCTGCCATGCCATACTGGAAGAGAAAGTCCAACTTATGAACTAAAATCTGATGGAAGGAGCACCCTGGTGATGGG
Organism: Edolisoma coerulescens; assembly: GCA_013397115.1. Taxonomy (NCBI): domain Eukaryota; kingdom Metazoa; phylum Chordata; class Aves; order Passeriformes; family Campephagidae; genus Edolisoma; species Edolisoma coerulescens. Next base: position 29,807 of record VWZW01006713.1, read on the forward strand.
TAAAGAGCTTCTCCCTTCTCCGCCCTTCATCAGAAGGAGGTGAAGTGGCAGTTTGCAGCCAGGAGCCGCAAAGGCTGCTAGGTTGCTCTCCATTCCCCTCAGCCTGACCCTCAACAGCAAAAGGGACTCTGGGAAAAATTTGTTCCCTTGCTGTGATTTATGAAGGCCATCTGGGCTAACAGGGGGAATGAGGGAACATGAATATCAGTGCAAGAACCAATCGCTCCCACGCTAGGAGAACATGGACCAGAAGAACGTCGGTGAAGAGGGCCAGGGGACCAGCTGTGCCTCGCACGTCCCGCAGATCCAGGACTCCAGGCCGGCATTCAGCAGCCCTACAGCGGTTCCACTCTGCACCCGCAACACCAACCCGGGGGGCACGTCCCGTGCTCAGCGTGTGACAGGCAGCAGCCCCCGGGGCCATCAGCTCCCACCCCTCCTGGGGACAAGCTTTTGGCAGACACGAGATGACGAGCGGTCCGTGTTGTGACGCGGGAGCCCTTGACCGGGAGCGGATCCACTGCTCAGGCCTGAGCCCGGCACAGACTCCCGGTTCCCCGCCTGCCCTGAGCCAAGCGAGCCACGGGCACTGGTTGGCGAGGGGAACAGGAAGCGAGAAATCCCAGGGGCCCACATTACTCACACACACGGAGGGTTAAAGTTGGTGCCGAGCGAGCACACGGCGCCCCGGCGCCCCAGCGCCCAGCACTCCCGCCTGCCCCGCCTGCAGCCGCGATCGCCGCCGGGCCCTCCCCGCCCAGGGCACGGGGCGGCGATGAGCGGAACAGCCGCCAATAGGAAGCCGCAGATTTGCATGTGTCGCAAGGCCTTCTGGGAAGAAATCTCACACCGAAGAATTTCACTAGAATTTTTAAACTGGATTAAGAACTGGTTTATCTAGGAAGGTTTTCTCGCTGCAAAATGATGATTACATGCGCTGTGGCCCCAGATTGTTGGCGGCAATTGCTAACCGTGAGGTAAGAGAACCGGGACTGTTGAGCAATAAATAGCAGCGTGTGTTCTGAATGTGCCTGGATGTGAGGGCGATCTGGCTGCGACATCTGTCACCCCATTGATCGCCAGGGTTGATTCGGCTGATCTGGCTGGCTAGGCGGGTGTCCCCTTCCTCCCTCAACGCTCCATGTGCGTCCCTCCCGAAGCTGCGCGCTCGGTCGAAGAGGACGACCTCCCCGATAGAGACGGTACCGTTCATCGGTCAAGGGTATACGGTAGCTGCGCTCCCCTGCTAGAACCTCCAAACAAGCTCAAGGTCCATTTGTAGGAGAACGTAGGGTAGTCAAGCTTCCAAGACTGCAGACACATCCAAGTGAGGCGCTGCATGGGGCAGTCTGCCATTGTTTTGTGCCTCGTATGCACATCCCTCACAGTGACGGTGTGTGTATATGCAAATCCGGTATTTTATTTCACTTTATCCCTCCTCCAACTTCAATTTCCCAGTCAGCTACGAATACATGAGCTCTGCACATGACACACAGAGGTAAATTTAAAATCCTTGCTAGGTAAAATCTAGGTAAAATTAGAATCCTTGCACATGTAAATGTATTCTTCACCTAGTTCTCCACCTGTGCAAGTGGTTTCAGCCCACTTAAACAGCTAACAAGAGGGCTGGACTTGGAAGTTATAAACTGTCTTCAGCTTCTACTGCCTTGAAAGCCAGGGGAGAAGGCTAAAGAGGTGACACAAGACACTGAGAACAATATAGAATAGAATGGAATGGAATGGAATGGAATGGAATAGAATAGAATAGAATAGAATAGAATAGAATAGAATAGAATAGAATAGAATAGAATAGAATAGAATAGAATAGAATATCTTCCCTTGGGAGGGACCCACAACAATCTAGTTCAGCTGCCTGTTCTCCTGAAGCGTTATGCATGTTCTAATTCAGTCTTGGAGGTAGTTTCAGAGGAGCTGACATCCAAGGAAGGACTCAGTGATCAGCTTTACATGGAGCTCACACTACATTGCAGAAATTACATGCTTAGACTCAAACCATGTGGTCAGTGAATGTGCAGTGCCCCTCCAAGAAGGCTTATTAAAAAACTGAACCCCAACTACAAAAAAACAACCAAACAAAAGGCAAAGTAAAGTGCTTTCATTAAAAACTGAATAAAAGCAGGTCAATCAGTCAGTACTTCTTCAAGAATAACTTTATTTTGGGCAGGACATTTGACACAGAAGGAATGAAACAGGCATTTAGAATGTTTCTGAATAAAAACACTGAATAAACAAGAACCATTATTTCTCCCCTCGATGACAATTCTACCCCCTCCTTCCATATTAAGTTCTAAAATGTTTTTTCAGTACATGTTTTCGTCCACAAATTATGGAACATCCTGCTCCATATCAAGAGCCATATCAGATACAGGAACACCGTGGGAGTGGGTTTTCTGGCTTTTTTTTTTTTTTTTTTAACATCATGGCACTTATGCACTACTTTTAGGAAAATCTGGATTACAGAGGTAATCCACTGTCAGACTCCTTTATTTCCAATGGTCATTATTCTTACATATTATGCCTAAGCCTGAGAAAATGTAAACAGTACAATTCTAAAAACATTTTCCACAAAGATGCCGCTAAATATTAAAGCACAAGGTAGTAGGTTACATATCATAAATTCTCAGATATGCTGCTTGATTTCAGTATATGAAGACCTCCATCTTTTCCATATCTGTATTGCACAGAGACAGCACGGTAAAATACATAAACTCACCTCTGTCCTGCTCAAAAAGAACTTTTCCAACTTCAGTAAGAATTTGCTTGAGTAAAGGATACAGCCATTATATATAGTTAATTTTCTGTCTAAGTGAAAACGAGTGGTGATTTTGAATGCAAGATTATTAACTTTTCCCCCCAAAATAAAAGGCTTTACTTTAGGAAAGGAGGAGATATTAAAAAAAAAAATTAAAAGTACAACTTCTTTTTCTAATCTTTTTGATGGACTGACTAAAGCCTGAATGCAATAGTCAAAAAAAATCACTGAAGGTCTGATAAAGGTTCAGAGATTACAGGCCAGGTTCAGATTCATCCCGTGTTACCTGAATCTCACAGCTGTCCCCCTCCTTAGTGGAGAGACTTGGGTATCTCCAGAGTGTTTGCATGTTCTCAAATGAGAGGGGTTTCTTTTGAGATGATTCTCACTCACCAGGGGTGAGTCACCTCACAACAAAGGAGCTCAACACTTAGGTGTGATGGATCCAAGCCTCAGCCACCTGTTCTCATGACCTCTCTCCTTCCACTCAAAGGGAATAAGTGTACAGACCAGACTACTTGAATTGCCTACTTAGGTCTAGGGATACCAGGATAGGTTCAGGGCGCTCATTCTTAAGACAAATTACCCGGTGAGAAAATAAATTAAATGATACATAGACATAAATACAGGTATTTATTGCCACCAAGGGAAACAACTATCTTTCCAGTTCTAACACTAATATACATATTTCCCTTTCCACTTACCCACAGACACCTATCAGTGTGTGCTTTAGAAATCAAATGGCTGCCTTACTTTACTGCTAAGCATTGGCATAACTGCTGTGGAAGTAGTTAGGTATGGAATTGGTACTTGCTCTGCCCAGATAACAGAGCAGCGGGACACAGAAGATGTCTTTGGCATGTCTAAGACTTACATGCACACTTTTGCTCCCTCTTTGTCTTGTACTGTCTCACTGTGGGCTGAGCCCATAAAAGCAAACAGTAACCATGCTCCCCATGGTTCCCCCTGTAGCACTGAGCCAGCAGCCTACCCTCAGGTACAGTTTCCTTGAAATCCCACATGTTCTCCACGGGAAGCACTGAAAAGGCCAGAATCTGTTCTCAGTCTTGAGTCCACAGCAGCTGCCCCTTGCGTGTGCTGGCAGACCCCACGGAGAGGATCTCACTGACACACACGCCATCCAGTTCCTGTGAAATGGCTGGGAGCTGAGAACTGCACCTGCTCTGATCCCTTTAGGCTGGATTTAAGCCTCATAAATAAACCATTTGCCTGAGCTGATCACACAATGAGCTCAGAAAGATGAGCATTTCTGCACACTTCTGCAGGAAGATGCATTCTCTCAGCACACTTCAGCTTTGGCGACACTACTCCAGAACACAGCTAAGGAAGGCGTTCTCCCACAGCACTCAACAGTTTTATCCTTCTTCTGTAGAAGGAGGTGCAAGAACAGACAAATGCCGACTGTGATCTAAGTTGATCTTCTGCTGATGGCTGGACTCTAGTACTCCTTTCCAGAACAGAACTAAAACAGATAATGGGGCTACTTTCTTTTCTCTATAACTTGATATAAATCATACTCTCTTATAAACTGAGTTAAACTGCTCTTCAAAAAACTGTATCAATTTCAGTGAAATCAACCACAGTTTTACAACATTTTCTTAACAGGACCACATAAGATCCCATTTTTCCCTGTAGAGCCTCTGGGCCTAATTTATGGAAGCTGACATATTCTTCACATTGTAAATGAAGATGTATTGAGTGAAGAAGAACTGAGTATAAACATAAGTAAGCTTAGACTGACTCATTTCCTCTGGGTTGTTTTGGTTTTTTGGGTTTTTTTTCCTCCTAAGTGATTTAAAACAGCAGTGATTTAAAACAATTGTGAAAAGTAAGTCAGCTGCATAGATCTTGTTTCCTTAAACTCTGTTGCTGGCATATCATTAATATTTTGTTACTCTGAAACCAGTTTTATTAATTTTATTAATTTACTATTCATTGTTAATACGGTCTTTAATATGTCTTCAGATCTTACATTCAAAAGAAAAAGAAGAAACAGAATCTGCTTTTTCTCCTTAGAAATCATTAGAACATTTAAATGAATTTAACAGAGGTAGGTCCACATTCTATTTCATAGTGAACGATGCCAAAGAACAACTTTAAAGCAGGAAAAAGGAACACTGTGTCAGAAAATGGGTCTACAGAAGAATATTTACCCTTCACCAAACAAGAGTCCTCAGATTTGGTAAATTTAGATAGCAGTCCAACAAAAAACCTTTTAAAGGCAAAAATAAATTAAAAACAAGATGCCTCTCACTGACATTCAGCAGTCTCTCAGTGACTGTAAAGGAGAGTACAGACTGTTAAGTCACTCCTCTGATGTCAGTACGAAGCAAATGAGCATAGGACAACAGAAGTGTGGCACTGAGACATGGCATCACTGAAATTACACAGCCTCAATTAGCACATAAACTTTAGAAAATGTCTAGTGAATGCCCCTTCCTCAGTACTTCTCCTTCACTGCAATATTGCACCACATTTTTTTTAACCACTTCTATAAAAAAGTTGAATCGAACAAAAAAGTTAATTTTTTAAAAGTTCATTATAAAAATTTGCTGTATAAAAATGCCAAATTCCCTAAGCCTTATATACAAAATGTATCACTTTTATGAAAATAACTGGACCCAAGCATGTAACAAAACATTTTTATACCAAAAGGTACAAGACTGCATTCAAATTAATGCAAATAAGTAAAAAAACCCTTCAAAATGTCTCATTCATGGAAGATCTGCTTCTTTTAAATGTACAGGTGTATAAACCAGTCTGAAATGGTCTCACGTTGGCCACCATTTCCTGGGAAGCACAGCTGGTCACAGAGTATTTCCACAGGTCACCGGTGAGCGCCGTACTTCGCAGACCAGTCAACGCGCCCATGGATCGGCTCTGCTGCCGGCGGGAGAGGCATTAACCTCGGCGAGCTCTTGGTAGGTGAACTGAACGATGGCCATCCAAGAAGGGGTCTGACTGATGTCAGAGAAGCAAAATCTAAAGGACAAAAAATTCTGTGATATAAAGGTTCAGTGAGAGCTATTACCCACACTGAACAACAACTGGGTGCAGGTCCAGGTACTTCTTCAGGAAATAAACCTCCTTTTTTAATAGGGTTTGCTGATGTGAAACAATAGTGCATCCAGTCCCTAAAACCTTAGCAGACAAAGACTATTTACATCCCTGATTTCACAAGCATGAATTCTGTGCCAGCTCTCACACCAGCCTCTAGGTCCCATTGAAATAGGCTATAGATAAACCCACATATTTAATAAACAAAAGTAAACATAAACAAAATCCTTCTCCATATGAAGGAGAGGTTACAAACAATACTTCCAGTCAGTCATATATTGACAAATAAAATAAAGCAAAGGTAAGTAGTTCAGTGCTGCATACATACAGCATTACTGGAGTACCGACCAAGGGACCAAGAGAACGCTGGTACTGCACTTACCAGAAGATGGATCCACAACTGGTGCTAACTGAACCCTCTGCCCAGCAGAACCTACTTCCTTCTTCAGAAACGAAGGGACGTAAGCACTCGTTAGACCACTCGATCCTAGGGGCCCTGAAAGAAATGGCAAGGAACACCTGAACACAATGGATATCCCATACTATCAACACACGACAAAGGTGTGCCCTGAGGGGTCATGTTCAAGACCAGGCCTGATCATGGACTGATCAACACAAGAACTTAATTGAAGACACTAGAAATCCACAGCTCCTACATATACACCTGCATTCAGGAGACTGTCAGCATCAGACTGCATTATAGATGAATGGAAAACAGTTACAAATTCTCCCTGACATCTCAGCTTTTTCAAGGTTTCTCAAAGCTTCCAAAACTTAGCATTCAGCTGGAATTATCTTGTTTGACTTTCAGCAACGATGTGCTAAGAATATATTAACTCTTGATTTCTATGTAATGAGTCTGGGGCTTTGGTGCTACACAAAGCTCTTACTGAAGCCCATGAGAGCACAACTTAAAAATCTGGTAAAGATTCACATCTCAAATTTTGAAAGCCAGTTAGAAAATTTGTCCCTAAGATGAGCAGCAACAGATTTGACTGACCTGTAGGATAAGCCATAGAAATGGAACAAAACAGTCTAGAGTTGTAGCACAAATGGACACTAAACAAGGTATCACGCACAGACCAGAGCCACTGCACACGTGCCTACGCTGTACTAGAGCAGTGGCAAAGCCTATTGTGGGAAATGATGGTAATAAATAAAAAAGAGAAAAATCTAATTACATCCTATGCTGCTAGAAAAGAAGCAAAAACTTCTAGAAGAGCCAGGAAGGAGACGTGCTACATATATAAAGATTCTCATGTAGTTTAGTTATTTACAGTGTCCTCCCATCTTGAATCTTTAAAGAACGATTTTCTGATTAAATTACATCCAAAATTTTAAGTTGTTTTTTTTTTTAACCTGAGTTTCTAGAGGCCCAAAATATTTCTTTGGGCCAAGATTTAACACAAACTTTGCAAATAAAATACTTTCAAAACAACACATACAAAAGAAGTATGGCACTGCAGAACTGTATCACATGAAAACCTGAAGCCACGGTTTAGAGAGGAAATACATAGATATAGTCTAGAAACATCAACATGTTTAAGTGTATCTGATAAAATCTGATGTAAAAATCTACAAATGAATTACTTCAACTTAAACAACAGTGATTAAATACCTGAAATACCAAATGCCAAAAAAAAACCTGAAAAAGAAAAATTGAAGAGTTTTGCTTTTTGTCTGAATTTTTAAAACTACAATTATTACATTATTTTAAACAACATCAATTAAAAGACATAATGATGGGTTTTCTTTGCTTTGTTCATGTAACGAGACTGGTGTGTATGTCTAGTTCAATTTATACTGGCTTCCTCCTGTAATGACAGCCATTTATGCACCAGGTGGACTGAAATAATTTGGAAATCAGAAAATATGACTTAAAAAAACTGAAGAGGGAAACTGAAAGCAAGACGAAGTATTTCAGGTTGAACAGACCTAAGCGGTCCAGCCTTCTGTGCATGGGGTACTTCAGACTTGTGAGGATTCATTAGAAGAAATGACTATGTTTCCATTTAAGGCAGTCTCCCAAAGAAGAGTGCTCATAACCAATTTTAACACAAAGAAAAGACAGGGTAGCAGGTATCTTAGGAGCTGACAATGTTTTGGGAATGGATGACTCCAAAATACACTGGTGGGAAATTGCAGAGACATCACTTACTATTGTTTCTCAGTCTTAGCACACCTTCTTACCTGAATTCATCCTCTTGGTACTACTTCCTCCCAAACCCAAAGTTTTCCCAGACAAACCAGAACTGGGCCAGGGATGAGATGGAACAGACTCTTTGTTTGAAGTGGAGACTATGCTAGTCCTCGTGCTTATTCCTATATTGCAAAAATGCAAAGGTTATGTCATTAAAATCCCTGTTGCCACACAGGCCTGCATGCATTCCACCTGATGCACAATCTTAGAGCAGATGTCTGGTTCAGCTTAACCAAAACGTCTCCCTCTCAGTAACTGTCTGGGTCACTCCCCATCCTCTCATAATGCTGTAACATAGGCCACAGGCCCTAATCTGCAAACATCATAATGTATGTAATTCCGCTAGCATCAATGGCTGCTTATATCACAGAACAGGATCCTTACATCAAGGCCACAAACATGCTCCAGTCACAGAAGGTGAACCTTGCTATGTGCATGAAATCTATGCTTCCTATAAAAGCCCAACGGCGACAACATAACCTGAGAGGCAATGATGGCAATTCCATTCTCATAGTACTAGAGTCATCTTTGATGTCTCTACTGAAACCACAGATCATGCCAACAGTTTGCAGTACAGTTCAGATGTCACCTATTATTTGTATTTAACGCAGATCCCATATTTAAGCAGGATACCTAACATTCAAGGATGCACTCACAATTTATGATAAGGCTAATGCAGGCTTGGGATCAATGTGTTTTACAACCTCCTCTAGTAAAACAAGTTTTAGCTACCAAAACTCTACCTAAGTGAGACAATTTGAAAGTCAATTAATTGTTTCAGGAAAAAAGACTGAGTTTGCTGTCAAAATACCTTCTAGTTTAATTGATTTTGAAGTATTAGTACTACAAGTGAATAAATAGCTAACACTCCCTTTATGAATAGGAATTATGAGAAAGAACACACTAATATTCAGCTCATTTTAAATACTAGCAGATATGCTGTCCTCCTCCTGTACTTCATCCTGCCCCAGCACTGGTCTCAGTACAGCAGAGGTTATCATGAAGACAGGCATGTAATTCTCTACAGAGACATGGATCTGCATTTTACTTAACTCCAAACTACAGCAAAGCATATTCCCACTACTAGCTAGACTGTTGTTCATGGTATTATACACCCATGAGGTAAACACACAGCACTTTCTTTTCCAGTCTAGAAGACCAGCCCTATATTTTTAGGGAGACAGGGAATAGTTTGGTACATATACTGACATTTTCTAACGCACTTCCAAGTATAAAAGTATCCATCAAGAGGAAGAAGTACCAACAATCTTGTCCCCTTGTTTGTAAGCAGCACTTCTCAGTTGTTAGACTGCTAGTATGTATCTTGTGTCATGGCCATATACATTAGCAAAGCTCTTTCCTCATGTTCTTTAAGCAGTAGCCCCCCTCCACAAGGTCAAAGGATAACAGCTAATGTACCAATGACTGTTTCATACTGCTGCTGGAATTGCAGGAAGAAAAGGAAAGTATTTTTTACTAACCAGGTCGATACCTAGAATGGTTTAAGTAGTGTTGCTTTGCTGCAGAAACTCTCAATGTGGGAGTGTCCTGCCGCAAAAAGGTTGCATGGGAAGTTCGTGCATTGCTGCCAGAGCCTACAGCATCCAAAGGCTTCAGGTCCAAGATACTTTCAAATCTGTAATTCAAAAATTGGTACACATAGTCCAATTCTTATAGCACATGTTTATTGACAGTTGGCTTTCTCAACTCCATCCCATCCCCAGGAATCATTTCTCTCTACTGTTTGTTACACCATAAGCACACAGACAACAGGGAATATTGTCAACCCAAAGTCATACAACTGCCCCTGAAAATCAGATTTGTACTTCTAGTTCCCTTATATACTTCTTTTAAAGTTTTTATAAATTACTCAGTAGGTTTCTCTCTTCTGTATACCATCCATGGAAACTGCAGCTTAGAGTTGTCCAAAACAGTTTGTATGTGTGGAGTATGTCAAAGTAGACCACACGTAAAATCGAAAGTATATGTTCAAAGATTAATTGGGGAGACTTAACCCAATTTTTTCAGTGGGAAAAAAAAAAAGAAGACAAAATTGTATAGATAAACATTTCTAGATACAAAGAAAGCATGAAGAGCGACAATACTAAGAGAGAGGAAAAGGCCAAAGAAATAGACCAAATAGCACATGCACATAAAAAACCCCTTACCTACAAAGAGTTTCATCATTCTGCCTCTTCTTGTTTTTCAAGTCCATTCTCATGATGGAAGAGCTGAAATCAAGGTCTTCCAAGTCATCCCAGTCTTCAGAACTCTTAACTGTCCTGGGAAGATGTCCCCATCTTCGCCTAGGTTTTGGTTTAAGTTCACCATTTATATTCTCAGACCCAGCAGATGTTTTCTGTAATAAAGATTGAAAAGAAACAAATCCATGTGCTTAGCCCATAAACCAGTTGACAGGAACAAAGAGTAATATTTTTTCTCTATATCAAAGAGTAATAGTGGTAATAGAGCTGCAACAACACAATCTTCATTTTCCATTAAACGTGCTAAGAACACAATCTGTAGCCTGCCGACATTGTTACTTATCTTCTGCATTTCATCCTGTAATAAAGTGTCTTGAACTGACAAAAGAAGAAATTTCTTAAGTCTCTATTCCATTTCTATTCATGTTTCATTATGCACCTCCCAAACCATTACCTTATGCTCAATTTTTACTTCTAGACCCATGCTGGGAGTATGAAACTGCATGAACACTTATGTTTCCACAAGCCTGTGTCTAGACATTTAAAAAAATTTCATGTCTTGCAGGACCGCACAGGTACAAATTTGTGTCTCTTCAGTCATTCAGACTCATTTTGACCTCCTGTGGCACTGGCCAGTATAGACCTTACTTATGACTGATCCTTAGCAGCAACATTTGCACTGTCTGCTCTCATCATCTATCTTAGGAATCCAGTCTCCTCATCAGTCAACAGAAAGGGTACGTTCTCACGCTGAAAGAACAATCTGTTGGTTTCCATGTCCAGTATGGAAGACCAAAGGGACTATTATTCCCAGTCAGTAAACTGGATGCCTTAAATGGATGAAGGCAATAGCCTCCTTTCCCTCATTTCAATACTATTTAACTTAATACTTTTTTCTCTGGCATCAATCCCATTAATATTTTGAACACTGTACATCCTTTTTACTCATATGAAATCAGTGTCATCCTGTAAGTGGTGCTTTTCAACACAGGGAAGCACAAAATGGCTCTAAAATGAGAAACTGATTTGCTTGTTTTACAACAACTGGATTTAGATTTCAGTAAGAGTAACTTCCAGTTTGTAGCAGAAAGTTATAATCATTTTTTATTCCCACTCGCTATCCTTTTAGTAAATTACAAGAACATTGAAAGAGAACAAGGAAAAGAAACAGAAGGAAAAAAAATCAGGCAGTGTATCAGAAAGCTTATCTTATGCTAGATGGACCTTTACCTGCTGAGGAACCTTATTGTGAATTGCAGGCAGAAGAACCTGGTTAGACTTGTCCTCCTGTAAGTAGTTACTGTGCTCAGCCCCAGAGTTCTCTGTCTTACATGCATACACCACGTGCTGGGAAGACTGGTTTTGTTGAAAAGGCCTTGATGAAATTCGGGCATGAGGTTTCAGAGGGGGCTGTGCTGGGGGGATAGGCTTAATATGCAGAGATGATTTATTATGCAGTTCCTTTTGTTTTCCCAGTTCCTGAATGCCCAGGGCATGCCCAACCTGGAAGTATGAGTATCGAAGTGCCTAAAAAGTAATAAAGACGTTAGGCTTAGAAAACCAAAGTTTTTCATTTATACAGGTCCTATGTGTCAGTACAAATTTCATTTCCTTTTTTTCTTGGGTAGGAAACAGCAGAAGACCCATCTCTCAACACTAGATTCCAGTGAGCACAATCCACTTTGAAAAAATGCTACAATAGTAGAGAAGTTTCAAGAGATACTGAGTTATCAAATCCTCCGTGGACTAGTACAGAGGGAAAGGTTCTGCAGAACTAAGATATTTAACCAAGTATATGGCATCTAAAGGCATGTTTCGTTACTTGCTGTCTCTTCATGTGTGCATGTGCAAACACATCGCCCCCCATCATTACAGATTCAGCCAGCAAAACTCAACGACCCCAAGAGACATCCCATCTCTTCCATTCTCTATTTACAAGATGGAATTAAGTGAAAGAAATACAACCCTTATGACAATTAGCCTCTATCTTTTCTGACAGACAAGTTAGTAAAACTACTCTTATCCTGCCTTACAAGTTATTAAAGAGTTGTCAGTAAAGGTAATCAATCTGCCTATCTTGCTGTTTCAGGCACACTCATCTTCCCTTCCCAAAGACCTCTTACTGCAAAAAGATTCTAAAAGCTCAGATTCCTCACTCTATCTGTACTTTACTGTAAAACTTTTGTTAATGCTCTTAATTCTGTTACAGTCAGTATTTTTTTGTTTTTCATTATCTTTAAGAGTTCTTAATCTATTTTACTTTTTAACTGTTTCAATTAGATTTCAAGCTTTTTATTGCAATTTGTACTGAAGGTCTAATTAAATTGCAAAGGTTCAGCTATGGCCCTTGAAGTCAAGTCAGATTTGAACCCAGAATCACATCTGTTTTCCAAAAGGTGCCCTGCTCGTTTAATTGAGTACTATCCGAAACCAGTGGCTACCACCACCTATATGTGCAATACTGATGACTTGGGCAATGCTTATGTACAGGATGTTGGAACATATCTGCAGTGCACTTGAGCTGAAGCTGCCCTGCAAAAGCTAGCCTTATCTAGGCAACACTGGGCTGGAGGAAGAGAGAGCAAGGTGGACTGACAGCTGGCTGAAAGGCCAGGCCCAAAGGGTGGCGATCAGTGGAACAAAGTCTCGGTTGGAGGCCAGGAAGTATCTGTGCTCCCCAGAGGTCAAAACTGGGGTAAATACTGTTCAACACCTCCATTCATGATGTTGGTGGTGGTGCAGAGTGCACCCTCAGGAAGTCTGCTGATGACACAAGTGGAAGGAGGGGCTGACAGACCGGTTGGTTGAGCTGCCATCCTGTGGGACTTCGGCAGGCTGGTGAAATGGGCTGACAGGAACCTCATCAAGTTAACAAGGGTAAATACCAGGTCCTGCACCTGGGAAGGAATAAAGATGCACCAGCACATGCTGGGGTCAACCACCTGGAAAGCAGCTTTGCAGGAAAGCACCTGGTAGACACCAAGATGAACATGGATGATCTACCAAATACACCCTTGCTGCAAATAAGACTAACTCCTGGGCTGTCTGAGCAGGAGTGTTGCCAGCAGGTTGAGAGTGGTGATCCTTCCCCCCTGCTCAGCACAGGTGAGGCCATGCCTGGACTGCTGTGTCCAGTTTTTGCCTCCCCAGCAGAAGAGAGAGATGGACATAATGGAGAAAGTCCAGCAAAGGGCCACAAAGGTGCTTAAGGGACTGGAGCATCTCACATGTGAAGAAAGACAGAGAGCTGGGACTGTTCAGCCTGGAGAAGAGAAGGTTCTTCAGGATCTTATCAAAATATGCAAAAAACCAGAAGGGAAAGTGCAAAGAAGATGGAGCGAGTCTCTTTTCAGGGGTGCCCAGTGGCAACGGGCACGAACTGAAACACAGGAAGCTCCCTCTGAACATCAAGAAACACTTTTTCACTCTGAGAATAACTCATCACTGGCACAGGTTGCCTAGGGCAAGGTGGTATAACCAGATTGCAGCCATTCTGTGGCGAACAGCAATGAAAGAACAGCATCACAACCTTAGGCCATACATCCTACCTTCACTCTGCTGCTATTCAGTGACTGAGTTACACTTAATTCAAGTATATATACACGCTGCTGTGTATTTACAAAGTCACACCTTTGATCATTGAGCACACACCCCAAGCAGCTGATGTTTCATGCAAAAGATAGATTACTCTCTCTTAATTACCCTCCTTTGTCTTGCAAATTGTTCTTGGATTCTCCTCTTCTCCCTTCTGCACCCCTGAGCAACTGCTAAATGACTGCTCCTCGCAGTAAAAGAAAAAAATCACAAGCAGACATGAGAAAAAGAAAACAAAATCAAACCTGAGTAGCTGTTGGCCGCTTTTTGGGGTCCCACTGCAGCATGTCTCTCATGAGCTGCACTGCTTCACTGCTAGCATTAGGTATGAGAGTTTTTAGGTTGTTAGGTACACACTGAGGCCAGCGAAAATTCATGGAAGCTGAAAGTTGGTAGCCTTCAGGCCAGTCGTTCTGAAAGAATGAGATTTCCAAACACAAAAAAAGTTAAACTGTAAAGTATCAGTGCCTAAGCACTCTAGCATATATTCTACCAGTAACAGACTGTGTCCAGCTTAGTCTGGACTTCTATTGAAAATTTCACTAAAAATCTTCACCTCAAACCTCTGCTGAGAGGTGAGTCTTGCTGTACATACGACAGAGTCACGGGCACAAATGGAACCAGGAAACAGGAGTCTTGCCATGATCCCAGTTTTTAGCCTCTTAAACCATAGGTTTATATGCAATGTACAAGAGAAAATTAAATTCCCACCTAATGAAATCACTGTCTAAGGACTTTGTTTGCTGTTCAGGGGTCTGTTTCTCCTCCTCCATGTGTCAGATTTTACAGTATAATTACATAATGCTAACTGCACAGAAAATAAGTTTTAATTTAGTTGATGATATCTGAGATCAATACCATAAATTAGCAGTAAGCAGGAAAACTTATTACTTTAATGCTTCCTGCTACCGAGCCATTGTGTATTATAGAACAGCTCCAGGATTACTGCAGTGTGGAACGTCACTTCGGTTACCTTTTTTGGGGTCCCTAAGACTTGGCAAATTTTGAATATAGTATCAATTTCACTGGCGCCTGGGAAGAGAGGCCTCAGTGTATAAACTTCTGCCATTATGCAACCAACAGCCCAAATATCTATTGGAGAACTATAGCAGGTGGATCTCAGAAGGACTTCAGGAGCCCTGTACCTGTAAAGAAAAGAAAGAAAAGGAAATCCCAACAATCAACACAATTCAAACATACATGAAATCACTCACCTCTTCATTCTTTGCTATTAAGAGCAAGCATCCTTTAAATACCTCCTCTCCTCTCCTGTACACAGACTTTTTTTCTTTTTTTGATTAAAACTACCTAAGCTTCTGTAAACCCTCCTATACCTTCCTGACATGCAGCAATCCTATCATGTTCCCACCTGCCTTACTCCACTCCCTCTCTGCTCCTGTGCTGCTGCTATCTGTAAACTGTCTTGCACTAACTGAAGCTTTTTAAATTATGCCAAGCTTAAATAAAAGTTTCATAAAGAGGAGGCATCAAAAGTGGTGTAACAATCAGCACAAATTCAGTACTGTACTGCTTTAAAGTGTTGGTTGCAAGTTCCTACAATGTAGCTGAGTACTAGCACTTACCATCTTGTGGATACATAATCGGTGTAAGGAGGTCGAGATCGGATTTCTCGGGCTAAGCCAAAATCGGCAATTTTCACAAGTTCTGGTCCCATGCAAAGCAGGTTTTCAGGTTTCAAGTCCCTGTGGAAGAACCCTGAAATTCAAATGAAATACTGATGTGGATTGCAGTGTCACTCACAGCTGTATCCTTTACTTCCCAACTGGATTGTTTTGCTTTAGTTCTTAGCATTGAAGCTGGAATAGCACCACACAGACATCAAAGTCTTATGTGACCAGCAGAGCTTGTCAGTACAATGTTGTTCACTTGGACTGTGAAAAACAGTATACACAAGTTGGCTATCTTGTAACAATTCAGAGCATTCAGCCAGACAGCTTTTTCAAGAAAGTGAGACTCCTCTAGCATAAAAAAAATTTACACTATTTTAATGCTAGTTTCATTCTAATTGGAAATTGTCCAATGAAGTTATTGATCAATTACATAAAATGTTATTTTAAACAGAATATAAATAAAAATGAGAGGGATTTTTGCACTTTGAACTTCTTTTTAAATCTCAGAAAATAATCTGCAAGCGCTCAGCTACTCATCATCCTGTAAGAGGATCTCAGTAGTTTTTTTTAGTGCTCTCTGCATTCAGCAAAAACTGATCATGAATGAATGTTTGGCAAGAGCTCTTTCAATACAAATGAGAGAGGAGGGCTGGAGTATCACTGACTACTGTCTCTGACATTTGCTTCCACCATTAGCCTGGAAATTTTGTCCTAATGCTTCTTTCTTGCAAGCATCTGAAACCACCGTTCCTATATACAGCTCCCTCTGTAGCACCTTACTGGAGCTCTCCGAGGTCTTTTTCAGAGACTACAATATGCTTACTTCTTCCATGGCTTTGAATATGCTCCCACAGAGAACGGACTAAACATTCACATAGGATGTGTCTACATTGTCCAGTATAACTAGATTAGCTTTTGTTTGTCAGATTAATGTATAACAGCACTGAAGACATAGTGCTGTAGGTATCTACTAACCAGGAGACTGCATCCTTCCTAGGGATGTTGAGTTGATGTTCTGGTGCCAGCTTGAGCTACTGCCTCTTCATGGAAGGTACTAGGCAGACCAATCAAGGCTGTTCTGAGCATTTAGTACATTCTGAATTTTGCTGCACAGATATGCACCAGCAGAATGCTTGTGAGGTAATTTATTTCATGACAAACTTGTAAAAATAGCAATCCGTTGTGTACTCATATATAAAAAGAGTTTGGATGGACAAAGAATGTAAAAAGTTTACTTGACCAGCATTTCTATGCCATACAGGAGCAGAACAGAGAAATACACAGAGGGGAAAAAAGTTCACGTGATTTTTTTCCAAAACTGAATCTTGGGACACCCACTCTTACACTGTGAGGCACAATACCATCACAACCATCCTCTCGGGCCTGCCAAACATTTCCAGGTGTTTTTAACTACGGATTTCAAACATCTTGGCAGAAATGTAAGTCCAGTGTGGTAGCAGGTCAGTGAAAAAGACAGTTAGTTTTGACATAGAACTGTTCAGTCTTCACAGATATAGTAAGTTAAATAGCAATAAAAGCTGTTCGGAAAGGCTGTGATCCACTTGACAATTCATTGAAAAAAGGTGGCTTAGATTTTTGCAAATCAATCATAATATTTTTCTATTTTTACCTATTATATATGTCACTGAAACAGACTAGAATTTATAGTTTGGTTTCAGATGAGTATCCAAGACCCATTAGAAGAGTGAATAAAGCCATTAGCTTGAAAATATTTTGGAAAACACAATTTTCCTTATCGGAAGGAATAACCCAGAGAGCTCCCCAGCAACAGACCCTACAGTGTATCTAGCAGACAGAATTGCAGGGGTCACCAAAACATGGTGAGGAAGCTATCGTTAAAACAAGGTGTTGGAGATTTTTTAGTTAGTTAAGTGGGTCTTGTTACTACTGGCTGGTACATCAGCTTTAGCTTTTATGATTGTTGGAAAAATTAGTTGGAAGCCCATGCAACAAAACCTGTTTGTCACTCAGACTCTATTACTTTAAATGTATGTTACAGAGAATGTGTGTTTTATTCAGGTACCTGTGTGTACCTTGAGAAAAGAGTAATTTCTTCTTCACTCTCAGTCTCAAGGGACCTCTATATCTACCAAGAAATGTGTCCATTAATATCCAATGAGTCTCAGAGTGGCCAGCTGACAGACTGAGAAAGTGGAAATCTACAGAAAAGGAACTAAGCAAACCTCCAGACTGAAGTATTAGGCAACTATAAAATACAGGTATTTTCAAGTAACCTGAATCTCTCATATAGTGCCATTCTTGATCATTCCTTCTGCTTAAGTCAGCAATGTAATTGCTAGTATATTCACCAAAAATCTTACACAAACACTACCTGGCTCTAATTCAGAATGTTTACAGCTAAAACATAACCTACCATGTTTATGAATAAATGCAAGCCCTTGCAGGATCTGATACATAATATTCCTAACTGTAGACTCAGGGAACAATTTGTTTCTGTGGAATAAAAGGAAATAAATAATTATTAATTATTAAATTCACACATTAGCTTATGCTTTCTAATGAACCAAAGAAAAAAGCTAGCAATGACAACAAAACTGCTAGTCAGCTTTTCGTATTTGCCTACTATCTCTTTTACTTACAGAAGAAATTCTTATTTCCTCTACAGTCCTTCGGCACAAAACTGGCAATTTAACTAAGAATTAAGCAAATAAATCACAGTCTTAATGGTTTGACTTATATAATGTCTAACAAGTCCAAGGCCTAGCTAAACTGTAGAGAATATGATGCACAGCACATTTTTAGAGACATCTGGGCCTTTTGTTTTCATAAGAAGGCAGGATATCAAGCATTTCTACTAAATTCCTAAAGACAGTTGGTTTCTGTTATAGACTTGATCCATTTCTTCAAAGTTCATTATTTCATGTAATTAAAAATCAGCATCCATACATATGTGCCCAGTTAAGTTACAGTTTTCTGTACCTGTGCCTGCACACTAAGTATTTTTATGCTTTAAAAGGTATTTTATGTAGCATTCACATAGATGTATTATAACAATAACACTATTTTGTTAAATCAAGGATGATTATTGTCATCTGCCAGGCTGATACTATGGTCCATAGAGAGAAACAATTCAAAGCAGGGAATTTTGCCCTCAGTTATCCTCTGGTGGATGTTATCATGGCCCAAAGGCTAAAATTAAGACTTTATTTATGCTCCAGCAAATATCAAAAAGCTGGATTTTATTCTGAATGCTGACAAATGAAACAAGCAGTCTTTGGTCATGTCAGCTCAAATTGCAAGGAAAAATAATTCCTGGAAGCAAGCAAAATTTGACACCTCTTGATTACTGTTCCAACTACTTTTCATTTATTCATTTATTTGAGGAAGCCATAAAAGAAGAGGTGGTGCTACCCCTCTCTTATAAAAAAGCACGGTTGGAGTACTTACATAGAAATCAAGAATTCTAGGTCCAATGCCTCCTCAGTGAGAGGGCTGTTAGAAGCCCACAGTTCCTATCTCTCAAAAGAACACCCTACTCACCTGCCCCACTAATCTGGGATGAGACACTGGAAACTCTCACTAGACTGGCTGGGATATGCTCAAAGGTGACAGCCACAGCTCCCACTGCAGCCTGCAGCTTTAAGCTGTAGTGATCTAAGCCTAAACAAATGATCCAAAGTTCCTTTCAACCGTAACAGGGGTGTTAAAAGCACATTACACAAACAATTAATTTATATCAGGAATGGGTGATGCTGTTACATACCTCTCTTTCATTAACTGATAAAGATTTTCCTTCATGTATTCAAACACAAAATACAGATGATCATTTTCTCTGATAACTTCTTTCAGCTTTACCACATTGGCATGGTTTAATTTCTTCAAAGACTAGAAAGAGAAAATACAAACAGGATTTTACAAGGGTCTTAATATAGTGAAAAAGAAAAAAAAAACCCAACTTATTTCACTGTTGCAGAAGAATTAACTTCAAGAACTGTTTGGTGTCTTAAATAATCAAGACAGCTCTGAGAACAAAGGCCAGATCTCCAAGTATTACCATGTACATATACAGTCTATGTAGTAATTTAATGCACTGCTCATTCAAAAGCCAGCCATCTGCTATCACTGTAAGCACCAAAACAATTGCATTTTCTCTGTAAGTAACTTCTTAATGGCAGAATTCACACTCTTCTTGCACCTGCACTGGCAACAGTCAAGTTAGAGTCAAGACTAAAAACAACCCTGAAAAGTCTTCCTTGGTACTGTGGATTAACCTTCGTGGGAAGCTGAGCTTGTTCAGCCCGCCAAGTGGGATGGGGAAAATAATCACAGCTCACATTGGGAGTAGTTTTTGACAGAAGAGTTGTAAAGAATTTGATGTAATCCCAAAATATGACAGTGATCGTCTAATTTGAAGTCAACCGCCAAACAAAACAAGTACCTTAACCTCTCGAAGGTTCATGCATTCCTCCCAGGAATAAAACTTTCTCTTCATTCTACAAAAGTAGAGGGGAAAATAATGACTAATGCATTGAAAACATCAGCTGTTCTTAGAACCAGAAGTCTCACTGCATCTTAACAATTCAGTTCTTCCATCAAAATAGAAGATGTTAGCTCCTCTGTCAAAAAACTTTACATCTCTAGAGAAGGTACACTCATAGAATTACTAGAATACACACTCAAATAGAATTACACTCAAATAATAATTACTATCACACAGGATTGAATTTTTCTGTACATATATATATATATTGCTGAAAATTATTCAGAACCTTCAACAAGCCCAGGCATGCTATTTTTCTTTCTGGTATAACAAGTAGTGTTGGAGTAGAGTCTAACTATAAAAGGAACAAGGGTAGTTTTGACAGTTATGAACAACTCAGAGGAAGGTTTTGAAACAAATCAAATGAAGATCCAATCACTTCACTGTGTCTCCAATTTTATTTTATTCTCCTTGCTCCTCTTCTCTATATTTTGATTTCTCTGTGATTTTAGTATCTTGCTGTACTTCCACATTTTCCTTTGTCCACTGCTCCCCATGTTTCACCTTCCCTTGCAAGGCGCATCTATCATGCCAACTGCTTCTTGAATTCTGCTTTCCCCTCTGCTCTAACAGAAACAAACTGCGTGGCAGCGTTCTCCTAAACTAGAATATAACCCTGAACACAGTATTTGTGTGTAACATATGGTCCTGTGTGTTCATATGCATTTTGATTACCACTCAGTTCTTTGAGATGTAACTCTATGTGTTAGGACCAAAAGGATGAAGGCTCATACATACATGCACACAGAAGATCACAGATTAAAACTTACAAAAATACTCAACTGTGTAGAGTCTGGATTTCAGAGGGAGTTAGGCACTCTCTGAAGATCTGAGCCTTTGCCTTTAATAATAATTCAGTATTACTTATTACTGTAGGAAGTTTCCAGTTTGAAATCAGCTTTTAGAATTAGAGTAGTTTAAGAACTACAAGCCCTTCATGTCATAAAGGGGTCTGTATTTTTTTTTTTTTGAGCAGTGTTTTTGCAGTTACTGTCTTGTGCACTCAGTTACCAAGCCACTTCTGTTTTTAATAAAGGACTGCCACTAACATGTAAGCTAAGAGAATACTTCTGGCTTGTTCTGATTTTTCCGAGTTTCTCCCATACTGCAAACTGAAAATCAAAGGTGCCTCTAGCAAGGTCTGATAGAGGCAAAATACCCTCAGCACAGAGGATTCAGAAAGTTGATAAAGCCAGCTATTGACTGCTCATACAAAACAGCATTGTAGTGAAAGCTTTTTCGACAAGTCTGTCTCTGGGTCATGGCTGGTATTTCAGGAAGGTGCCTGCAATGCTTTACAGCTGTCTCTTACCATAGCTAGGACAAATAAACCATTTACAAACTAAGGTCACTGATGAAGAAGCAGAGAAAACCAAGCGAATTTCTCAAGGAATTTCAAGAAAACCTCAAGCTGAAAAGACCAATATGTAATAGCATAAAAGATACAGATAATGGACAATGAGATCAATTGTGTTCATTATCACTGCAGTATTAATATTACATTGAAAATTAGACTACAAAATATATGCTCCATGTAAGCAGCAGCGAAAGGGCTGTAGATTCCAAAGCAGCATTGCAGAATACTCTAAATAATACTAAAACACATGTTTGACTGCACATAGCAGCAGAGTGCTGTTACAATAAGCCTTATATATTTCACCCTCTTTATCTTCTCCTGAGGCTTTGGAGGATACAAGGAACTTTTTCATGCAGCCCCAATACAGCTCCATACAAAAATGCTGCATGGAATGTGAAGTACTCAAACCAGCATGACCAAGTTGATGCAGACCTAGGAAGGAAAAACCCGGACTATCTGTTGTTAAGTAATGTATGAAAACACTTACTTTTTAATGGCTATTAGCTCTCCAGATTCAATGCTTCTCCCTAGGAGAACAGAGCCGTAGGTCCCATCACCAAGCTGTTTGATAGTTTTGTACCTATTCATGATGAGGATACTTTAGCTGCAAGCGCATTTCATTCCTTAGTGTTTCTTGTGTTTTTTCTCCTCCGAGTGTAACCAGTTCTTTCTGTGGCAGCATAAATATAGAGCACTCAGGACAGTGTGAACAGTTGCAGGAATCATGTTTTCAAGACTTAGCCTCTGGTCTGAAAGCACAGAACACAATCCATTTGATTTTTGTACCCTTCTGAGATTACTTGTTTGCAGACTCCACTCTCCTCCAAGAGGTCAGTCCTTGTCAGCCATACACAAACACTCATTTTGGTCTCTCACCATAAAGGGCCAGCCTGTATCTGGATGTAACTGGGTATGCTCCCCAAAGCCACTCTTATGCTAAAGCTAAAGGTACCTTACAGCAAGCTTGCAGGCAGCCCTAATGGGAGATACTATTGCTAAAGTCAGAGGATAAAGTCTCATGGCCTGGAGAAAACACTCTGCTATGAGAAAAAATGAAGCTTTACAATACAACAGGAGAGGATCTGTCCTAGCCAAGTTATTAGACATGTAAGTCACCATCTTACAAGCCACACTGCCATCAGTTAAACCAATATCCTGAATTTCCCTAAGATCCTATGCGAGAAAGCACAGCCATATGCATTCCCTTAACCAAAGTGTTCGGAGGAAGAATATTACACTCATATCAGGCAAGACGAAATGTATTTTACTACAGTAACTCTAAGAATGAATCAGTCTCTAGGAGTAGTGGCTACATCAGATTATCTATCTGACCTTTTGCTGTGACACTGTATGAACAAAAAAAATCATAGAATGATTTGGATTGGAAGGGACCTTAAAAATCTTCTCGTTCCTTCCCCTGTGCCATGGGCAGAGACACCTTCCAGTACCCAGGTTGCTCAAAGCCTGACCCAGTCTGGCCTTGAATCCTTCCAGGGACGGGGCATCCACAAAATCTCTGCTGGATAATAAAGCAAAAAACTTCTTATTTCTAGTTTAATGTAATTGTTGCTGGTATTTCCTCCACTATAGTTTAGAAAAAAATGTAATCTATTCTACGTAAACTAACCATATTTGAAATAAAACAGAATTCCCCTGCAATGAAGGTTTGGTCCCTGCATTCTCTTATTCTCCACCTCTTAAAAAGACAGCAATATTCATGGCTTGTGACTTTTGCCTTCTGCAATGCGTATTTTAACTACATTTTCACAATTTTTTTTGGTAGTAGCCTTATATCTCCCTTATTTCACAAAGCCGTATTACGATTTTAGAAGTAATGGGATTATGTTACTGAAACTCTGAACTGACATCAATGCAGAACCAAAATCCCATAGATGCAAGATGTTGTGAACATCCTTTATCTTCCATCTTCTAAGTCTACTAGCCCTACTAATACTGATACAGGAACAAAAACCAGGAAATATGATTAACAGACCTTCTGACAATTTACCCATTGTGTAGCATGTCTCTAAATCTATTTCAGACACTGGGTAGTGACTCAGGCAGGAGGAACTGCCCTCTAGCAGTACCCTGTTTCTTGCCACACACTACTACAGAGAACCAGGACTGAGCACCTTCCATTAGAGACCTAATCCCACATTTTGTACTACTTGCTAAGGAACACAGAGCCTGTCTGTAACAACAGCAGTTTGGAGTTCCAGTTCCTTTTTGGCTGGTTTTCAGGCTGTGCACCTGAATAGTATAAAGCCATACTCAATGGTCTGCATCCAGGTTAAAAAGCTTTAACCTGGTTACTCCAGCTGGTCAGTGACTGGATGGCAACTCAGAAGTCTTTATTCAGATCCTTGGCAACAAAATTTCAAACACCAACAAAGCCTTGCATATTCTCCTAATCTGAAAATCTAAAATTTATTAATATCCAAACAATTTTATACAGTAATTCATCAACACAGATGGGACTCGTGGACTTTTCAGCACATACTGCTCTAAAAACAGAGTTCTGAAACTGTGATCCTAACAGATGTGATGTCTTACAATTCACAGACTCCTATGCTGGCCCTGACATATCCCTTTCAGGGAACTGTGACTGAAGAGTGGAGGAGCACCCTTGTTTCATGTTTGGTAACCACAGCAAAACTAAACGTGTAACACTACTAGCAGTAATCACCAATGGCTGGATAGATTGTTTGTCTGATGTCTCTTGAACGTGGTGAACCTAACTGCTTACTCCTTGCTGAGGATACTAATTTAAGTCCCTCTCCTTTCCACAACCACCAATTTTCACAAAACTTGTATGAAACTGTCTTTGCAGTTCCAGCTCTGGTGTTAAATGTGACCGAAACAGACTAATCGAAGTATTTTTGAGGAATAAAGGTGAGCGGAGCAAAAAAAAACCCAACAAAAAACCCCAAACAAAACCAACAACACCCAAAAAACCAACAAAAACCCCCAAATACAAAACCAACCAAACAAAAAAACCAAAACACAAAAAACTAACCCCCACCCATATCAAACAAAAAACCAACTAAACAAACAAAAAAAAAACCCCAAGAAACAAACCAGTCAGAAAACACAAATTTCAGTGATGAATGCATGTTAAAAAACATGCCAGGATGCACAGAAGTTAACCCAGCTCCTATGGAAGCACAAATCCACCTGTATGAAAACCCACTGACCAAAACCTAAATAAAGTCTTCTTTGGGTAACTCAATCAGCACCATTTCTTCTTGAACTTAATTGTGAAGTTCCTTTTTAAAAATCTGCTTTACTTGGCCTTCAGACCGTTTCGCCTGAGTCCCACTGAAATCACTGAAAAGAGCATGAGTCTCCACCAAGCAGTCCGCAGAGCTTCAACATGTATAACCTAATTTAAAAGTACACTCTACACCAATTCACATCGTTAGAGGATGCAAATATAAACTGCAAAAATATCTTGAAGTAAATAGTGTGTTGATACGACAGAGTAAAATGTAAACCCCTTATTTTCACATATTGTAACACCGTGTTCAGACTACCTCACCTATAACTTTTTTCCCCGCAGAAATCAACCAGTAATGCGCCTTTAACAGCAAGCCGAATTCAATGTATCGAGACTACTTTCTGACCAAGTACAACTCACAGCTACTATTTCGCTTATGAACCCTTTAAATACGTATCCACTGCTGTCTGAAGGGCTGAAGCGCCGAGAACTGAAAGCGAAACTGGCTCCCTCTGCCACAGCAGAGAAACGCACAGTAAACAATCAGCATGCGCCTTTTTAAACTTGTCCTGTGCTCTGACAATTACTCGAAGGTATTACTAGCAGGAAGCACTGAGAAAGGCGCGGTTCAAAGCCGTGGGTGTTCATGGGTGCGGTCCCAGTGGCTGCCGCGTTTGTCAGAGAGGGCTCTGGGGGTGTCCCATGAGCTGCACACCAAGGTAGAGACAGATGTGCGATGGCGGGTGCGCCACTCAGGCCAAGTCCTGGCCCCCGCCCGGCCTCCGCGCTGCGGCGGCGCCCGATCCCCAGCCACGGCCCTTGTACACTCGAGTGCCCCCGCTCCCGTTCCGCGCTGTACGGGAACGTGGGTCCCCCGGCCCGCCATGCCCAGGCCCATGGCCGTGGCCGTGCCCAGCGGGACTCACCGCGGACACGTCTCCCCGCTCCGGCCCGGCCTGCGGAGAGGCCCGGAATGGCGGCGCCGCGGCCCCGCCGCCCCGCGGAGCAGCTGCGGCCCAGGGCAGCCCCGCGCCGGCCTCGCTCGGCCCATGGCGCGGCCCCGGCCCCNGCGGGAGCTGGGCCTGTTCGGTCTGCAGAAGACTGGGAGGGAATTTCGTTAATGCGTATAAATATCTCAAAGTTGGGTGCCAAGAAGATGGTGCCAGACTCTTTTCAGTGGTGCCCAGTGACAGGACAAAGAGCAATGGCCATGAACTAAAACACATGAAGTTCCATTAACCGTGAGGAAGAACGTCTTTACACTGAGGGTGGCAGAGCACTGGAACAGGCTGCCCAGGGAGGTCGTGAAGCCTCCCTCTCCGGAGACATTCAAAACCCACCCTGGACGTGTTCCTGTGTCACTTGCTCTAGGTGACCCTGCCTTGGCAGGGGGTTGGTCTAAATGACCTCCAGATGTCCTTACCAACCCTAACAGCTCTGGGATTCTGTGAAAACAAAACCTAGCCGAACAAACAAAAACCCCACAGTGACGATGGGACTCTCTCACATCGTACAGAGGAATTTAAACATCAAGACTAGAACACAGAAATACCAAATTATGAACAAATGGGAAGAATATTGACATTTTAAGTGCTGCTAGAGGGGCCTGTGCCTTCCTCACCCAAGCACCAGCAGTTCACCCTGGTTCTGACAGGGTCAGCCTAAGACATACCAGGAATAGCAGAAAAACGAAAGCAAGGAACAAAAAATTGTTCAAAAACAATTGATTATCAGGACTGTAATAGTGATTCAGGAAGTCTCAGCTTCTTTTTACACTTCATCCCTTAGGTTTTAAAAGTAAAGCATAGAGTTAATTCCCAGGATTTGGAAAGACGGGATGAGCTGGTGCTGTAATTCTGGAGTACAGGGTAGGACAAGACATTGATTTGCTAAAACAGATGTGGGGAAAAACAAAGCTCTGGGTGCCCTCCTCCACCCCATCTAATCAGAAGCTAATCTTAACATTTACATGAATATATAATAAAGACTCAAATTCCCTCCAACAGACAGGCATGATTCTCAGTGAAGCCAGGAGAAGCAGTGTACACTTACATGAGATTTCTGCTTTAAGCCACATGTATTACCTCCCACGTGCATAACCACATATTAGCACTCAGCCCAGTGACAGTCATACGAAGCCGTTTTTCTGTTAGAGGCAAGGCTTCTTCATTCCCAAAAGAATTATAGAATTATTTGGATTGGAAATTACCTTAAAATCATCTAGTTTCAATCCCCCTGTCACGGGCAGGGGCACCTTCTGCTGCAACAGGTTGCTCAGACCCCCATCCAAACTGGCCTTGAACACTGCCAGGGATGGGCGGATCCACAGCTTCTCAGGGCAGCCTGTGCCAGTGCCTCACCACCCTCACGGTAAAGGATTTTTTTAACTAATATCTAATGTTTAATATCTAAGAAGGGGCACACCCAGGCAGGAGAAAAGCAGTTTTGACTCCAACTCCAAACGAGAAGCAGCACTAATGATAACTAGTTGTAGCCATGGGCGCCCCATCTCAAAACCTCAAAAGGTCATGCGGCGTCATCTCAACTGCTCACACAGGGCCGAGCAGCACGGCAGCGGCACCCAGTCCCCCTCCTCCCCACCACCTCCCGCTGCCCGCCCAGGGATCGGCGCCCGGCCTGGCCTGTCGGGCAGCTCCGCTGCCTCTCACCTCTCCTCTCCACAGAGCATCTCTACAGTCACCTGGATCTGCAGCCCACTGCTGACGCCGGCTCCCACAGCCCTTGCATCCCCATTTCCTGCTCCCGCTGCCCGAGCCTGAGCGCTCACCTACCCCTCCAGAGAAGACACGCCGCCGCCTCCTCCTCCTCCTGAAAACGCTCGGGGCAGTAGACATGCACAAAGGTTCACAGATCCGTACACGTGGTTTTCTTCTGGAACAAAAAGACTGTGATACGCTTTAAAAAAAAATAGGTTTAGTCCAATTTTAGAAAACCTGACGAGGCGTGTGCTGACAGCAGGTGATAACTGTGCTCACTGAACTGGACGGGCAAATGACCAGGGCCACGAGATTCAGTGGCCTCGGCACCACTGTTATCTCCGCAGCCGCCGCACTGAGCGCTCTCCCGTTACCCCGTCGGCAATTAACCTGTGCCAGGGCCCCGGCGTGACCGCAGTCACGGCGGAAACCGCAGCTCCCGGACATCGCCGCTTTACCTCGGCACCCGCCCCTGGAATCCCTCTTGCCGGAATTGCCCCTCGCGGAGACTACAGTTCCCGGCAGCCTTTGCTCCGCCGCCCTTCCCGTGGTGTGCCGCCGCGGACTACGCTCCCCAGCAGGCCTTGCGCCGCTCCGCCGCGGGCGACAGAGGCGGCGCGGGCCGCGGTGCGTACTGGGGCGGGGAGTCTGTGCGGTCGCGCGTCGTAGCGGCCCGCGCGGGAGGCGGCGCTCTGACCT
>VWZW01006713.1:57824-159359 GCA_013397115.1 Edolisoma coerulescens
CCCGCTCGCCGGGAAGATGGCTGCCGTCCGCAGGGCCCGCAGGGACTCCCGCTGCGTGGTGCGCTTCTCCGACCGAGAACTCTGCTAAGTGCCCCCCGCGGGCAGGGAGGACACACGGACCAAGCGGGGGGGGCAGAGCCCCCGGGACGGGACAGCGCCGCCCGAGCGTCGGCAGCATGGTGAGCGGGCCCGGGCGGCGGGGGCTCGGCCGCCGTGCAGGGACGGCGGGCGGGACCGGGACAAGGGGTGTGTGCGTGGGAGCGGCCCCCTGGCCGCATCGCTGACAGGCAGCCCTGCCCTGCCCGCCCGTCCGCCCCCGGGCGCTGGGTGATGCTTATGGGAAACGTGCCGTGATCCCGCCCCACCGCGGCGAGACACGGCCGCCTCCCGCAGAGGGTTTTCATGAGTGGGGCTGCTTGGTTCTGGAGCGATCTCGCTCTCCGTAGGAACGCGTGAACAAAATCCCTGTGTCATTACAGAGGAGCGTGCCCTTCCTTTCCCTTTCTTCCGTCAAAAATGTGCTGGCCTAAAGTCAGTCGGTAATTTAAAGGGCTCCGTGGGCCAGGGACTCGAGTTATTTGAGTTTGTTATTTAATCTATCAGAAATACTCCTTGTTTCAGTATTGCTTTATTGACTGCGCCTCAATATGGATTCAAGTATCCATGATGAGAACTCGATCATTCAAAGTTAAACCATTTCTATCACACAGGAGCTCTTAAAATGTCTCACCACGGTTGTAAAAACTCTTTATTTTTTGAACACGGTGTTGCTTCTACCACATTTACAGAAAAATAGGGCGACTTTCTCATTTTTTTGTAAAACCAAGAGGAATGTTAGCTGACAGTCACTGTTCCGCTTTGCTGTGCTTGCTCCCTGAGTTCTGTGTGGTTCACACATAACACATAGCCCTGTTCAACTGATGACGCTCAGCTTCGAACTGTTTCTGATCTTGGTTTTATTTTGCTGAAACAGATCAGAACCATTAAAGGACCTGATGTTACAGACAAATTTAGTAAGCGGTTAATGTACTCTGAGGAAATCAGCATGCAATTATTGATTGCAAAACAAAACTCAAATGTGCAAATAAACTAGTTCTGCATTTGGTAAATGATTTCTAAAGCTTTGCAAACAAATCAGAATCGCATCTTTTCAGCTGACTTCATTTCTTACAGGTTGCAGCCTAATTCAGATGTTTACTTTTGACACGTTACCTTTTGGTGGCTTGACAGACTGCTTTTCTCAGGGAAAATTAATCAAGCCAGTCAGTCAGTACACACTCCGATGTCTTGCTTTCAATCAGGATGAAGCCACTGTTCCATGTGACAGCTGACTTGTATCAGGAGGAAGCCCAGCAGCACAAGGATGCGCAGTCTAGATTTATCCACTAAGTACCAGTCAGAGCACAGTGTTGTGAATTTTAGAAATTGAGTACAACACAGGTATTGTCAGAGTCGGGGCAAGGAGCCAATTTCTACACTTTGCTAAGTGCTTTAGGTATGATCTCAGGAGCTGTCTGCAGGTGAAGGTCCTTGCTTCACAGTACCTGTGTTTACCCATTTGTCCTAGCAAAATTGTGGGGTTTCAGCAGGTCCAATAAATAGTGGAAAGGTTGTTAATAGACATCAGTTTTCCAGTTCGTTCCTGTGCAGTAGCAATGTGAATTAATTGGTTTACCAGTCAATTTAGAGGGGTGGCCACTTAGGCTGCTGCTGCTGCCAGAAGACAGACCTTTGATATGAGAGATTGCAGATCACACATGCGTTCAGTATAGGGAAGGTAATGACAAAAGGCAAAACTTTGGTTGGAATCATTTTCATAATGGTTTTTGACAGCTTTTAGACTGTGGGCCAGGTCTTCATAGTATTTTTGGTTTGAGTGGAGGGTATATGTAGGTTTTAAAGAGCATCAAATGACGTTTTGGGTGCAGTTGGTCCACTACCACGTCTGACTATGACTCAGAAATGAAGAAGTAGGGCAGTTGAACAGAGAGGAGGGGATGAAAATCAAGAATTGAACAGATTAGTGAAATGAAAAGATTTTGAATGAGGTAAACTTCATCCAGCTTCCTAACCTTCTAAGTAGTTTCAACGCTTAAATCAGTTTGTTTACAGAGTTGAGGAGTTAAAGGTTTTAATGGGCGGGCCTTTATGCACAAGAAGACAGTGTATTGATTTAGTTTAGAAGTTGCTAGTTTCTGCATTTTGCAGATAAAACCAGGCTTATTCTGCCCAGACTGGAGAGCTGACTGGACATAATTCAGCTGCAAACCAGAAGCCTTGCACTCTGCATAGACAGAATTAGGCCTTATTTCCGTCAGCCCAGTGCCATAATAATGCACTTACAGACACCCATTTCAGAGCTAGCTCATTCTTAGGCTGGCTCTGCTTTGCCTACAAAATATTCCTGGATGCTAATAATGTGGTAGGACTGTAGCAACTCATAGGGCATTAACTCCCTTGCAATTAAATTCTGGAATCAAAGCCCGTGAAATTTCCAAGTTATTTACTCCTTGCTCAGATCTAATGCCACTAGTGTTACATAGTGTTCTGGCTCACCTGTTTCCTCTACTGGGAAATTAAAAATGTATGGAAATTAAAAATGTACATGTAGAAATAGATGCAATATCTGTTTATCTTCAGTCAACCAACCATGTCTATCAATTGTAAATGATAAATTATCTGAGACATCAGTGAAAACACTTTTACAGATGACAAGCCAGTAAGTTCGTGGTCGTTGGGGAATCTGAAGACGTAGGCAAACTCCAGGGAGGTGCTTGTCACCAAGACAAAGAGATTAAAGGTTGCCTTCCCATCATGTTTGCTAGTATTCTGTAGTTTGATCAGAACTTCCAGATGCTGTAAAAATGGTATAAATCTTCTGAATACAAGAATGCTTTGATTTCTGCACTTGGACTGTGCAGGAGGTAGAGATTTGTTTTTGAGAGCTTGGTAGAATCTCACAGACAGAATGTTGCTTGAAGTCTCTGAG
The DNA here is from genome assembly GCA_013397115.1 of Edolisoma coerulescens. Lineage (NCBI taxonomy): Eukaryota > Metazoa > Chordata > Aves > Passeriformes > Campephagidae > Edolisoma > Edolisoma coerulescens. Next base: position 60,814 of record VWZW01006713.1, read on the forward strand.
CACTGTGTACAGTAGAAAGGAGTGGGAAAAAACACATTTGTACGTAGTTGTGATAATCTTAATATCAGGTTTGCCTTCTTGTAATCTCACTTTGCATTATCAACTTGCAGAACTATAGATGTGAGTTTCAGTGCAGAATGGTAGAAAAACTGGTTTTTTTCAGCTGCAGGAAGAACCTTTAGCAAATGTCTTAGTTGAGGTTTTGGGGTTTTTTCCCCCTTACTGGCATCTTGCTGTTGTTGTCATTGTAGTGGCTTGTCACTGATGCTCAGAATTAGTTTTCCTTTGTTTTAGTATAGACTGCATAAATCTCAGTGTATTTCACGCTGATAATTAATTCACATATTTTTAAGTTTTCCTCTTAAACTGGATGGCTTAACTTGCTTTGTAGAGCCATTTTAAGTATAGTCAAAGGTCTTATTTCAGGTCTTATTTGTTTAACCTGTCTTACAGCTATACTGTAAATAAAACCAGCTGTCAAGCTCTCATGCTAGCTTTTTGTTTTGTTTTCTAATACATTTCTTGTTTAGTTTCTCATGTATATGTAAAGTATCTATTGTTATTCAGAACACTTTTGTGCTCTTGCAAATATTAAACCAATCAAAACTACTGGTTATGTTTAAAATGAGAAGATAGTGATTAAATTTTAATTTGTGGAACAAAGCACATTATTGTTTAATACTGAAGATTTTGCACTATGCTTTGACATAGATACTGAGTGTATTTAGTCAGGTATGCCATTGTATTGAAGCATGGAAGCCTTCAAGTGATACAGAGCTAATCTGTGTTGGATTAACCTGTCGAAAATGCAAAACCCATCTTCATTGAGTTAATAGGGAAGTACAACTGATCTCAGTAGTTTTAAAGTAAATTTTTATCATCAAGAGGGGAGTATGCTTAATTTTTTTTAATGTGTGTCCATGACAGTTGTGCTTTGTGAATGTGCTGTAGGGACTTACGCAGACCCTATAATCACATTTGACTGCTCTGTACTAGGCAGAAGCTGAAGAAGATTGTCACGCTGATTTGGTAAGAACTGATGACAGCGAAAGATCTGGTGAAGCAAATCTTCAGGTATGTCTCTCGTGCTAGTGGGTTTTTACAAACATAGTACTGCTGTGATTTAAGCTGCATCACTTATCCTCATTTAGTTACCACACATTTGTTGATCTGACAAATACTTAATCTATCTGCCCTTCCAAAAGTGAGATAAATTTTGCATTGTGTTTCAAGTGTGAAATTCCGTCTTCAGTTGTCTGTGTAGATGAAAAGAAAGTTTGTGACAGATCTGGAATTTCTTTGAAGAACTGTAGGAATTGGACAGCAGTTTCTGTATGGATCAAATTCCAGTTTAAGTTGTCACTCTCTACTGGACCAGAAAGCTGATAAAAGCAATGTAATAGAGAAGTGTGTTCTTTTACAAGACTAGGTTTCTGTGTAGTTGCTCCTCAAAAGCTGTGATGATTACAAGAGACATGTAAAGTGTAACTTCAAAGATGCTGAAAAAAAGGCATAGCGAGAATTGTAACTTGTCTTGTTTCACAGAGCATAGTCCATGGTTTTTAAAAGAGAAAAGAATAAGGTTTTGTTTTTATATTATAGAAATGACCACCTTGATTGTCAGAGAGTTTAGTATGCTTGTGTACAAAAAACTAGGTTTTCTAAATTTTAATTTTAAGAGCTAACTGACTTCTTGCTTATGATAATTCTGCATAAACAAGAACAAACATGATCATGTCTGGAAAGAACACTTTTCTATGGAATCTTAGGTCATAACCATAGTACTAACAACCACTTCTTGAAACATCAGTTTTTCTTCTGAGGTGAAAAGTCCAGAAAAAAGTACTTTTGTTATTGAATGAGACTGAACAAGTACTTGTGCACCTTTTTTTTTAATTTACCATGAAATAATTACTGACTCTCTGTGCCTAAGTTCACTGAAGCCATCTAAGACTTGGAAACATAAAGCATAGTTTTGAAATTCTTTTTTGTGCTTGTACTTTATAATTTCTCCTCAGATGATACACTGTCTGAATATGTGATACTAAATAAAATTAATCATGTTTTTTAGGCAGAGCTCCAGATGTTCAGAGCTCAGTGGATGTTTGAGCTTGCCCCAGGTGTGAGTTCTAGTGGATTGGAGCCTCTGCCATGCAGAGCATCGTCAAGAGGACCTGGACTAAAGTCTGTTGATGCCAGGGGAAAGCAGGAGATAGCAAAAGAGGAAAAGGTACAGAAAAAGATGCGTCATTTTGAGGTTTTATTTGTCTGTACTACTGTTCCAGTATAACTGTTCTAAAAGCTAATGCTGAATTAAATCTGGAGAAACAACAGAGGTTGTTATCTCGTTGTCTCCATACTAAATGTCTTCATAATCCTACACTGATTTTTCTAGGCTTTATGTTTGCCTTGGTGTCCCCTTCGCAATGTGCTTTCTGAAAGGCTGTAGGTAAAGGGTGAGCAGCAGCAATATAGATAGTTTGTTGACTGGGAATTTCAGTTATGTCTTGTAGCACATGAGTATGTCTTCTCTATTTATGGAATTATTTTGTTCATCTCTGTCACAGGGTACAATAGGTAAGATCAAAAATAATTCCAAGTCAAGTGATATTGCACTTGTATTTACAAGGAATTAAAGAAGTTCTCTGTGTAATTTATTGTGCAGGCAAAAGAACTTTTCCTGAAGGCAGTGGAAGAAGAACGGAATGGGGCCCTTTATGAAGGTAATATGGAAGTCTAAAATGAACCCCCTTATTGTAGAGAAATCTAACACCCTCTAATTTATGGGCAAATCTGCATGGTGCCAGTGAACTTAAACTACAGGCTAATAGTCATTTGAGAGCTCTGTTATTCAGAAAAGAAAACAAGCATGCTATAGAAGGAACTATCGTATCACAGTTCTAAGGTTGAGGTAAAGCTAAAAGTGACATCAAGGAAGGAATTTCTAGCTTTCAGGCAAAATAACAGTATCTTGAAATAGTGCAATTTAATGGAGCACTAGGTTGCTTCTTCGTACAGAATGCTTCTTTATGTGACTTCTGTAACGTGAAATTAGCATAATAATTAATCAAGGCAATATACTGTATTTCCTGTGCTCACAGTTGTCATTGTTTCACTGTGAACAAAACTACTTAATGTGTGGAATGCTTTGTTGTTTGGTTGTGGGGTTTTTTTAGTGCCTTTTTTTGTGGGTTTTTTTTGTTTGGTTGGTTGGTTTTGGTTTTTTTTTTTTGTTTGTTTTTTGTGGGGGCTGTTGGGGTCTGGGGGCTTTTGTTTGTTTTTTAATTAACACATCCTGCTAAAATAGCTTTTTCAAGAATTCCTGCAGTGAATGTTTGTCTGGTAGTCTTTGAGGTTTGTCATAAATATTTAAGGTGCTTAGCTTGCTTACCTGCACTCTTGCTATCAGCACTAGTAAAAATGGAAATTCAGAGTTTTCTTTCTCATATTTAGTTTTCAGAATCTAGAGAGTAAGAAGTCTGTCCTAACTTCCAAGTCCTGTAGGTCAGTAGTGGAGATATCAATTTTCTATTTCTTTCATGTGAGAAAGAAAGCAAAGCTGAACGTATGTGCCATCCTGCTCATCCACCAGAGGGTTTGGCCACTGTGTTTAAAGTGCAGGTGCAAAATAAGTTAAGATACAAAAATCTGAGAGAACTCTTGAGAGCTCCTGAACTCAGACACCTGCTGAATACAAAATTTCCACTCCACCATGGGAATTTTCCTTCCATTTCAAGGGGTTTCTGGTTGTTGTTTCATATCTCATATTAACTGAGAGAAATATGAGTCCCCTGTAGTTAATAAAATTAGTTGTCTTAGTTTCTAATTTATTATGTGTTTTTACAGGGCAGTATTACTTTAGGCTAAGATATGGTGGGTGTTTGGTATAGGATTAAATGCACAGTAAAAAAATATGTCAGAACTAAAAATCTGGTACATATTTAGGAAATCATGTAGTAGGTTGTGAAGGTTCTTTCTGAGTAAATTAGAAAAAAAAAGGTGAGGAAAGCAGTCTATTTAACCATTGTGTATATAAAATGAAAGCTATGGCTTCATCTGCTTCAGTGCACTCCTTGTATGTTAAACATAGCAACAGAGAAATAGTAATATCTAACAGAGTTCCATTCACAAAAGTGTTTCAGATATCTGGATTGCATGAATATGAATTCAGCTTTCTCAATTGAATTTGATTTGAGACTTAGAGAACTGAACTGAACTGAACTGTTTCTACACATCGATCTATATGAGACCTCAGAGGCATGGTCCTATGCCAGACACAGATATATTACTGAGCACATGTTGGGACATCTGTTTTCAGACCGGGCTTTTATTTGCTGACCTGGCCCAGGTCACCAGAATCCAAGCCTGCTTCTGAAATCTGCTGATACCTGATGTTTGTGAGACAGTTATGTGCTGCAGCTTGTTCTTGCTTAAGTACAGTAGAGGCCTTGTCTGCAAGATTAAATGCTAAAGTTGAGACTGATCTGTATTTAGCTGGCTGGTGGTATTTCTGATCCTCAGCAGCCAGTGATACTATTTGTCAGTCACTGGCCCTGACATGAACTCAGGGAAATAGGAACACTTACTAGCCTCAAACTCAGGTTTCTCAGACTCACTAGACAAATTCTGAGCTCCACACTCATTGATGATTTATTTGAGTTTTGGTTTTAAGAGTTCAAGCTGAAGAAGAATTGCCCTCTGATCTTGGTATCGTGATGTGGGAATACAAAGAAACATATACATGCATACAAGATTTTAATACTGGTATTAAAATAGATTTAGTGCACATACAACCAATTCATTTAAATTAAGAAGGATTCATAGAGCTGACTCAGAAAAAAGACATTCTGCAGCTTAAATAACAGTTTGTTGCCACAGTGATGTTCCTGAGCCTCTTTCTCTACTCAGTGTTTGTAGGATCTTTGTAGTGGTAGAGGCAGAAGTATTTTCTCTGAGTGTGAGAAAAGTGTGCAAAACCCAAACTGTCAGGTTTTCCTTCACATCCCATAATTTTGTGACAAGGCTGCTTTCCTCACCTTCAGTGTGTTGAGTGGCTTGCTTCTGTGCCTTCTTTAGTTCCCAGGAGTTTCCATAGAGAAATTGATATGTTTTGCATCTATTGTTGAAATTTTAAAATTGCAACAATATTTTATTCATCATTCTCACCTTTGTAGTGTTGTTTATGTCTGAATGCCTGTCTGTGCTATACCAGGGACTTAAGGTATCTGCATCATTTTTCTCTTTCATCTAACTTATGGCTAGTTATGGATCTACTGTCTAAAATCTTTATAGCTTGTTGAGAAATCTTTGCAAGTGCTGGGCAACAAACAACATCAGGACTTCGTAATGTTTTAATGTGAAATTTTCTACTCTGTAGTTGAATTTGTGGTAATTAAGGTAAATCTGTAAAAGCTGAAACACATCTGAGATAACTCTTTATTCTGAAAAAGTATATGAGGTTTTCAGTTTTGAAAATAGGTACTTAATGTTCCTCTCTTCCATACTGAATTTAAACCTAACAGTTTAGACTAAATAAGCTTTCCTAGGCAAAGGCATTTTCCACCTTTTTAGTGCTTTTAGCTGAAACCATCTCTCTGAAAACAGTCTTTGCTTTGATAAGCTAGTATGAGTATCAGATATGTTTGAACATCAAACCTTTATTTTCAGCCATCAAGTTTTATCGTCTAGCCATGCAGCTTGTACCTGACATAGAGTTTAAGATCACCTATACACGGTCCCCAGATGGCGATGGAGTTGGAAAGCGATGGTAAGTATGAAATTTTACTAATTAAGTGCATAGGAGTACTGAAACATGACATTTTGTTTCTGAAGGATATCAATACTCTGCTGTAACATGCAGTTTTCAGTCTCTTAGTATCTGGAAAACCTACCTAGTCTCAGTTAATAGACTGCTTCACAGAACATTTACAGATGTATTAGTCCAAGGAGGACTCTCCTCTATTTTTCAAAGACAGTAACAGGCTTGTTTGGAGCTAGCTAATTTCAGGGGGAAGGATTACAAATAGTTATGTTGTTACTTAATTAAAAAAAAAAAAAAAGGCTTCAGTCACTTTATTTTGATTTTTGATCATCTACAAAGTTGTAGATGGCAAAAAGAGTAATTAGTTAAAACTTCATAGTACGAAATAAGCATCTTAGTTAAGCAATGGAATAATCTGTTCTTGTGCTAACACAGCCAAATGAGAGCATTTTCAGTAGAGCAATACATTTAGAAGCTCAAAGATTGCAACCTGAGTAGTCTAGTGTTTCGTCATTACACGCATCAGAATAGCCCTAGCCTCAGCACAGCAGTTGTGTAGTGACCTACGGTTGGCATAACTTCAGCCCAAGACTTCTGTTTAGGGAGGGCCAAAACTTCTGTTACAGGCCCCGCAGCCTGACGTAGACAAGCTTATGAAACAGCTTCCCAATTACTTGCTTACTCTTAGCAGCCATTGGTGCTGCTGATAGCTGCGTCAAGAAATCAAGAGTTTTAACATGGAGAATGAAAAAGGAAAGCACAACCATGTCCCTGTGGTATTACTAGCTCAGTCTTGTTGCCCCAGGACAGTACAGCTCCAATGCAGCAGTTGACTTAATATAAAACAGTGCAAGATGAGCTAAATGCTTTATTTACATCCCTTATTTTCATTTCTGAATGTGTTGCTGCCATGAAATCTTTGCTGTGCGTTTGTGCACTAGGGAAACTACTGGATCATGTGCTTATGGTCATGTAAAAATCTTGGTTTTCATAGGATTATTTTCTTACTTCAGCATAATTTTCTCCATTAAAACTCTCTGACATGAAGTTGGGTGGGAGTGGTCCTTCTGGAGGGTTAGAACGCTCTGCAGAGAGACCTGGACGTGCTGGATCAATGGGCCAAGGCCAATTGTGTGAGTTCCAGCAAGGCTAAGTGCTGGGTCCTGCACTTGGGTCACAACAACTCCATGCAGAGCTACAGGCTGGGGCCAGAGTGGCTGGAAAGCTGCATGTTGGAAAATGACCCTGGGATCCTGGCTGATAGTTGGCTGAACATGAGCCAGCGTGTGCCCAGGTGGCCAGGAAGGCCAATGGCCAGGAAGGCCAATGGCCTGTATCAGTAGCAGAGCGGCCAGCAGAACCAGGACAGTGATTGTCCCTCTGTACTTGGCACTGGTGAGGCCACACCTCGAGTGCTGTGTCCAGTTCTGGGCCCCTCACTACAAGAAAGACATTGAAGGGCTGGAGTTAGTCCAGGGAAGAGCAATGGAGCTGATTAAGGGTCTGGAGCACAGATCTTAAAAGGAGCAGCTGAGGGAGCTGGGGGTGTTAAGCCTGGAGAAAAGGAGGCTCAGGGGAGATCATACTATACTCTAACAACCACCTGAAAGAAGGTTGTATTGAGGTAGGGGTTGGTCTCTTCTCCCAAATATCAAGCGACAGGACAAGAAGAAATGGCCTCAGGGTGTGCTTCAGAGTGGATATTAGGACAAATGTCTTCACAGAAGGGGTTGTCAAGCACTTTGAAGAGGCTGCCCAGAGAAGAGGTTGAATCATCGTATTTAAAAGATGTGTACAGGTGGCAATTAGGGACATGGTTAGTGGTGGACTTGGCAGTGCTGGGTTAATGGTTGGGTTTGATGATCTTAGAGGTCTTTTCCAACCTAAATGATTCTACAAATCTGTGGATTTTTATTTAGTTTTTTAAATGTTGCTGTACTGGTCCCAGCACTATGTGGCAGTGAGGGAAAAACAACCAGTAGTCTCAATTGGTTAAAAGCAGTATTTGTAGAGATGTATTTTTTTGAGAGATTTTAGTTGTGGTGTTTGTGCTTTCTGAATTACTGTTGTAGGTGTTTCATACAGTCTTGATGCGAAAAAACAAATTACACAATTAGATTTGAAAAAACAGTTCACAGTGTGACCCGTAGGTACTGGGACTGACCATCATACTCATCAAAAAAAAGGAAGGTATGTTCAGTGTAACATCTTACTGTAGTCTTAGTTATGACAGGCCCAAACATAATTGTCTTCTCTGTGATACTTTAAAACCCATTGGTAGGTCTACTAGTTGCTTGCTTATATTCTCAGCTCAATCTATTACTTTATTTAGAGTAGAATTGAATAGTATTAAAAAGTGACTGGAAGATTTCTTAATTGGCTTGTGTACCAAGTCAGGGGAAAGAAAGTGTTTTGTGATGTGCTCAAGGATTTTTATGTAGTTTCTGGTTATTTGGGGGCAAGGAAGCAGGCAGCTATTAAAAGGTCATATTATGACATACAACTTAAATTTAAAATTTTTTTTTAATGTGATAATGTTCTTTTATCACTTAGTAATCCTTCAGGTTTACTGATGAGTAGCAAGCTTGTTCCTGTTCTGCTATCTTGTTCTGGCTCCTGAAATTTATTCTTTCTGCCTATTTACCGAATAGGTACAAAAATAGTTTTCCTTCATTACTGTTGAATAAACCCACCAAGGATCACTCTTTAGTGTATAACACAAGAGTGAAAAATAATCCTTAATTGTTTCCAATATCTTACATTATGAGAAAGATTACAAAATACAACCTTTCATTAACAGCACTTTATTTCCTGCATATGCCATATTTTAGACAAAGTGCAGGATGAGATTTGTCTTTTCATAGGGTCAAGAAATTCTTCAGTGACTTCACTAAAAAACCCTCAAATACAAAAAAAAACCTGGGATGAGAATTTAATGAAAAAGCCCCAGTTGTTACTGTCAGAGGCATTCCAGCAACGTCTAAATGAACTTGATAATATTTCAGTAGTTGTTTTATTGTATGATGAAATGAGATTGCTTTAAAAACATACAGGAAGCAACTGTATTGAATGAGAGTAAGGCAGTGGATTGATGCCAAGATGAGGCCATCTGTTGGTATGTTTTGTCCAATATTACAGTGTTGACATTGCCCCTTTTCTAGTGTTGAGGATACCAAGGAGGATGACAAGATGGCAGATCTCCTGACGGATTTCCAGCAGCAGTTAACTCTTCAGGAATCTTCAGTCAAACTTTGTCAGCCTGAAGTTGATGTCAGCCAGACCCATATCTCAGGTATGAGTTAAGATACTCTGTAAGAGTTGAGAGGCAGAATTTATATAGATGTTTCACTTGATTAAAACATTTGTCTCCTTATTTCTAAAGCCACCTTTGAAGAAGTGCATACATTATCTCTTTATTTACTTCTATAGTTAGATACAAAGGAGAAAAAATGGTCAACTAGGTAAACAAATCTTGTTCTCATACAAGATCTTGTCATTATTGCACAAGCTTTTTCCATGTAGTATTTCTGAGTAGAATTTTGAGGATCAGAGACATACTTAAAAGTAGCAACTTCTAGGAATGCACTTGCTGAAGTAAGTGTATTTCAGTTTTCTTTCCAGTTCTTTTGGTTTGGTTGCAAATATGTATTACAATTTTTACCTGTGAGTAAGAGACAATTGTTCTGTGAAGAGTATGCGTCTTTACATTTCTTGATTTTATCTGATTCTGTATGAGATTTTTGCCACAAGTGTGTTTTCAGGTTCAGAAAGACTATATAACGAAGGTAGAAAGTCTTTTGAAGGTTAATGACTTTCAGTGCTTCAGTTCTAGGACAGTTATCCTGAGACTTCCTTATGAGATCTAAATTGTAGAGAGTGTATATGAGCTATGATCTCTCTTAAAAACAGATGGCTTTGTTCTGCATCATAAATTATCAGTTGCACTTTGAAATCTTGGGCTGATCTCCTTTGTTCTGGTCAAGGAAAGAAAATAAAGTAAATGAAGCAAATCAAAACATATAGAAAATAGGGTTTTAAAAATTATTTCAATAACTGGTGGATTGTATACTTGGGAAAATGCGTTTTCTTTTTTTGCCAGTAAAGACAAGATGTTGCAGACATTGCTCTAAAATGATCTCAGGAGATACGTCCTTTGAGCAGCAACGTTGGTCTCTTTCTAGATTTACGTTCTGCTTTCCAGTCAGTCCTGTGTTATAGTATCTTTTTTACTGGCTTTCTTATAGCAGAATGAAAACTTTTAAAAAATCACAATGTCTGCTTCAGAAGTTGGTAGACTGAAGAGGATCCTTTATGGATATCACATCTAATCTATAGTGACCTTTTAAGTTAAAGATAATTTTTTTTTTGTTCTCTGGCATTGGGCTACAGTGTGAAAAGCAGGATTTTTTTAATGGAAAGTCAAAAGCCAAAGCTGGAATTATAAATAACCTGTTGATTTACAGGTTGCATCTAACAAGGATTTCTTTTCTCTTTTTAGCGTTGCCTATGGAAGTACTAATGTACATTTTCCGATGGGTGGTTTCAAGTGACTTGGATCTAAGATCATTGGAGCAATTATCTCTTGTATGTCGAGGATTTTACATTTGCGCCAGGTATTGTAGATAATTTATCTAGAGTGAAGCTTCTCTTTGCACTAAGTATGTCCTGCTTTTCCTTCCCATGGACATTTTCATGTTAAGCTCCTCACAGTGCTAATCAGTTTTTGAATACGGCTTTCTCTGGTATGTGAGATAGACGATTTTACTGTAGTAAAAAATCTAGCAGAAAGTATTACTTGCTCTACCCTGTTTGCAAATTAGTTTCAGGTCTCCAAAACAGGGTCTGTTATGTTGTCATCCTCATATAGCCACACAGAAACGTGCCAGGGTGCTGCAGTGTTGTGGTTCTGTACTTGGATGAAAATGACACTCTGTTCTTAAATTTCACTGGAAGAGGAAAAGGCTTTCAAACACTCCAGGATTAAGTAAATTAGTCAAGGATTTTAAATTATGAGCTATTTCTGTTCGAGAAAGTTTCTTTTAGTTGCATCCAAACTAAGTAAGGGAGTGTTACTTTGATATAGAAAAGGTAAACAGGGTTTGTAGGGAAGTTATGGGGTTTGCTTTTCTCTCATTTTCACTAGAGATCCTGAAATCTGGCATCAAGTCTGTTTGAAAATATGGGGCAGGAGCTGCAATAAACTTGTTCCTTATGCGTCTTGGAGGGACATGTTTTTGGAAAGGCCTCGCGTTCGATTTGATGGTAAGCTGTACTTTTGGAAATAGTTGTAACTGTGTCTGTAGCCATGACAGAAACAGTCAGGTGGGTTTGATGTTTATGACATTGTTGTTGTTAGACCTAATCTGAATTCGTTCATGCATTTGAATTTGTAGAATATCTGCAAAGAGAAGGGAAAGGTGCAAGGGATGGAAATAAAAACTTCCATGTATTTAAGTAACAAAAGCGTATCAAAAGTTTTAGATTATTGGCTTTTTCATCATAAATATTTTGTGTTCTTAGTTTTTGTTCATGTATCTTCTTTTTCTGTAGGTGTATATGTCAGCAAGACAAAATACATACGTCAAGGAGAACAGTCTCTTGATGGTTTCTATAGAGCATGGCACCAAGTGGAATATTACAGGTAGAGCTGTAGTACAATGAGTGAGTGAAATGTTTCTCTCTTAAGTTCTTTAAATCCACCCCTGGCTATCACAGACAATAATCATTCTGTAAAACTGAATGGGACTGCTACAGTGTGTAAAGCGATGTGTATTTTTTGAGAACAGGTTTTAGAAATAGGATTTATTATGATAATTAGAAATGAGCTTAGAAACATGTTTCATCCTCACTTAAACCATGTCATGTGGCTAAAGCTTGAACACTTACAACAGTTAATAATCATCTACAGATTTCTTTCCCTAAACAACTTTTGCTTTACATTTCTGATACAACACATGACACAATTCAGCAAAGAGAATACATGCAGTTATACAAGATTAGTTGTTTAGCTTATGTGTAATCAGTTGTAAAAATCAAGAGGCTGGGCTTTCTCAACTTGCTGTAAATGCCTTGCCATTTGTTTCCTCAGCCTGTTTTTCTGCTGTTGTTTATCTTGCTGTTCCCAACATTTATTGTTTCATTCTGCTGTCCCTTCTGAGGCTGGAAGCTGTTCATAGAAACCATCGAACCTGATGGCTATTGCTGTAGTCTCAAACATCAGCATGGTACTTGAGTACTGTAAAAATCAATCAGATTCCAGAACCTGAAAAAGTCCCTATGACATTGCTAATTCTGTACTGATACTGTAACAGAGTTTGTTGCATTGGTCTCAGCGGGTGCTAGGAATGCAGAAGCTTGAGGTCAGTTTTGATCCCAGGGTAGCCACCTTGCTTTGATAGAGGTGACAAAACTTTATAACTCTTCATAACTTCCTCTTTCAATATTCATAACTCTCTTTTGATTTCTCTTCTCTTTTTTTCTGTTATGTGTGAAGAAATGTGTTTTCAAATGCTATTGCTAATTAAATTCTAAATCCTTCTGGGTAACATCCTGTGATTTTAAAAGCAAACAAAAAGAAAAAAAGACAGGAAAAGGATGTATTTTCTAGGTCTGCATTGTGTAATTATGTTTTTGCAGGTATTTGAGATTCTTTCCAGATGGTCAAGTTATGATGCTAACAACTCCTGAAGATCCTCAATCTATAGTTCCTCGCTTACGGACTAAAAACACAAGGTTATTGAATTAAAGTATTTGGCTCTACTTTTCATTTTGCTTTTATCTAGCAATTTCTATTTACTTTTGTTTCAGATTCTATATCCTGGCTTAGCAAAACAATGTTATTTATATTGTGTTATAGATGTTTAAAATTCTCTCTTAAGAACTACAAAAAACTTTGATCTTTATGCAAAGTTACCTTTCATTTTAGGGTCCTGATATTGTAATTAGATTTCATTTGTGGGTTATGTGATTTGAAATTTTTAAGGCAAGTAGATGGAACAGTCCTTTTAAAGATACTATTTTGTTACTCACTGCCTTCTCACACTTCCTTAACTGAAGGAAAGTAAAGATTTCAGTGGGATATGTCGAAATTATTACTTCTTGATGTTCGCACATAAAAACGTAAAAAATAATTTGCAACTTCAAAACGGGTTTGAGCTGTTCACCAGAAATCTGTAAATATTTAGCAGTAGGCTAGGTAGAACCAACTAACTTACCTTTACTGTCCTTTACTGTTGCTTTAGAAGCAACTTCCCAAAATGTTTTCATCATTTAATATCATTGATGAGCCTTTACTGAATGGAAGTAAGAAATCGTTTATGTAATTATGCTATGTAGTCACTGTTTCATTGCTGATATTTGTATTATAACAACATCACACTTTTAAGATACAGAATATTTTTATGTTCTTGACATCGTACTTCTTTTTAACCTTCCAGAACAGATGCAATCTTGCTTGGCCATTATCGCCTTTCCCAGGAAACAGACAATCAAACCAAAGTATTTGCTGTAATAATGAAGAAGAAGGAAGAGGTAGGTAGAAAAATAGAATAGAGGAGAAATAGATTAAGGAGGGGGCTCTTAACAAGATTTTACTCAGACTGAATGTTTTAAGGGACCCGAAGATTTGCATTACACCAAAGGATTAAAAAATTAATGTAATTTTTTAAACCGTTTAAAAATAAAATATAAACAAATAAGCTTGGTGATGGCTCTTACATTTGTCCCCAGATCTGTAATAAATTTTTAAGGCAAATAAATACCTGGTTCACGTCTAAACAGTTGTTCTTCCCCTTAGGCTTAATTTCCAGGTATGGTGCTATTGGGTGTCACCATTGTTAACAGAAAAGAAGGATGAATAGGTCATTTTCTGTGATCAGATTTGACTGTGTGCAGTTATGTTCCACAACGTTTAGTAAAACTAGATAAGCAGTATTTGTTAATTTAATTCTGAATGATTTGATTAACTTATTTACAAATTCTTCTGATTACCAAAGTGCTAGTCAGGAGAAACTTATGAAGAGTAAGAAGTGTTACAGTGAGTATGCACAGCTGGGTGGTGACCTCCATTTTTGCTTTCTCTGAAAACTTCTTCCATCCTTAACATACACTTTTATGTATTTTGAAGGAGCTGTAGTACTTGTTTTTGAGAGTTTTACCAGTCTGGTCTCACAGTTACTTAGGATAAATAGTGGCACAATGCGTTCTTTGTAGGTCATGAGACTTCTTATTTCTCTGTACAGAAACCAGTTGATTACCACAAATACAGATATTTCCGCCGAGTTCCTGCTCAAGAAACAGATCACAGTTTCCATGTAGGACTACAATTGTGCTCCAGTGGGCGCCAGAGGTTCAACAAACTTGTGTGGATACATCATTCTTGTCACATCACTTGCAGGTGAGTAAATGCAGAACAAGAGCAAAGAAGGATACTAAGCTGTAGAATTAAAGGTGATGTTAATTTGTCCACTGCTAGGTACAAAAAATGTAAAGAGTCTGAGACCTAGGTGGCTTTAACAAAATGTCATGAAAACAGTAACTGGTCCTGATTTGAACTTTTATATAAAGAAATCCCAAGATTTTAGTAACCTGTTCTAATGATAATAGGAAGTTTCCTAAGTAGTATAAATGCAGTATTTTAGCTTTTTAAAGGATTTATTCAGAGCGTTTGATTTTGGAACTGAATCAGGGTTGAATGACTTAATGTGGTGCAAGTGAGGGGGTGTGGAAAGTGTATATTCATTAAGATATATATCTTTTCCACTGTGGATGTGCAAACTAAAGATGTCTGTACTTGTCATGTGAGAACTGTGATGTTTACTAACTATATAATTCAGCAGTGCAGAATATGGGCATGTGAACAACTATTCTGATCACTAACCAGGCAGGAGCCATGACCACTGTTCTTGCACCTGACACTCCAAATTACTGGCAAGTTGGCTTTCCAGATGTCTGATGTTGGCAGTTAGGGTAGATTTAGGCCTTGTCTTCCAGTGTTCTTAATCTTTATATTCAGTGTTTTTATAGGAACATAGCTCAGCTGTTGAGCTGTGAGAAGATAAAATACAGGAAATAAACTACTGGTGGTTGGGGGTATAGGTAACTTCCATAAACAGAAAAATTGGTTTTCTAAAAGCTAATGTTGTCATACCTAATTTATGAAGAAGTGTGCATATTGCAGACATTCTTTTCAGCATGAAGTTTCTGTACTGCTCAGGTCTTAGAGCTCATAATAAGAGTGGAAAGGGAAAGTGGTTTCTTAGATATGAAAGTAGAAGTGAATTCTGTATAGTGTGGTTCAGCCAATACTCAAATGCTTTCAGAACAAGACATTACAAAAGACACTTTATTCCAACTGTAGTTTGATGCACACACTGTACTATGGAACATGATTGCATTACTGAGGGACTCAAACAGCAACTTGTGTCTAATTTAACTTTTACAATGCTCTTTGCAGATCGACTGGTGAGACAGCTGTTACTACTTTCGACATTGACAAAATGTACACCCCTTTGTTCTTTGCACGAGTGAAGAGTTTTACTGCATATTCAGAAAAGCCACTCTAAGAAACACCTTCTCCTCTCACAACTTTTGCATGAGTAAAAGATTGTAGCTAATAAGCACTTAAGTTATAAATGTGTATATATTTGGAGCATTTTAAAGTTTTGGGAAATTTTTTGAAGGCAGTATGTTCTGTTTGATTGTGAATGGCTGGGATTTTGTTTTGAGATCAAGCTTATGAGTGTTAAACACCTTTTATTTGTGAAAAGAATTTGATAACAAAGTTTTGTTGTGTTGGGTTTTTTTAAAAAATATTTTTAAATCAGTCTGTTCAAAATGTGAATCTTCATCTGCCTAGACACCGATTTGTTCAAAAGGAATCAATAGGAAAATCTCATTGTCCATGGGACAATGTGTATGGTCTCTGGTGAAGACTTGAAATGTGAAAGGGAGAAAGTTGTCATCTGTTAAACTGTGTGACTTAAAAGAACTTCAAATAAATGTTTTCTTTAAATTAAACGTATTTTGTTTGCCTTTAAGATCTGGCATTTTGTCAACATCAACCTTAAGGAGAAACAACCAAGGGCGAGCAAGCACGAAGTTTAAAATTTAACTGCAGAGGTACATCCCCACCAATGCAGTGATGTCAGTTGGCCATCAATGTAATTTGATCTTGGTAGAAGTTCAGTGGAGCCTGCCTTCTCCACGAGATGTGCGTGGAGGGGAGAGGGATACGGGCAGTGAGTTGTTCCCTTGTACTGTAGGATGAGTTTGCAGGTCCGTGGCCCTGCTTGGGGAGTGTCACAGTGCAGGGTGAAATGCTGGCGTGTACTGATCGTGCACTAGCCGGGTGTGAATGCACAAGTAAGCAGGGCTCACTTGGACACGGTTGTAATGTGCTACAACCCTTCATCTAACCTTGCCACATATGCTGTAAACCCTTTGAGCATTTGTTTTACTAAGATAAATTTTGAGGCTGCTGTAGATGTTCAGGTGCTGTGTACTGCTAATCATGAAGTGTACCTTGAGGTCTGGTGCAGGTACTGTATGCTGCTTCTCCTGCATATATCGCTTGGGGGTGTAGTGCAGACATTGTAATGCTGCTTATTATGTGTGTTATCTTGGATCCTGGAAGAACTGAAGCTTTTTAGTGTAGTTTTTTTTTAAAGTCATTTTGCATAATTTACCTTTGACCATCTTCTTTCAAAATACTGACCTGGACTTGAGAACTAAAATGTGAAAGCTGTGGAAAGAACTATACTTGTTCTATAATTTATAAACTGTATCTTTGCAAGGAGCTACATGATTAAAAAATACATCAATAAATCATGATTTTGAACATGCAATCCCTTGCAATTTCTTATTTTCCCAAGAAATCCGTATTTTCATTTTTTTAAATTTTATTAGTTCTGAGCTACCATGCATAAACTATATGCCAGGCAAGATTGACAGGTAGAATTAACCTCTTCATGACTTTTTATTACACTACTTACAGGTTAGCTGAGAAAAGTAGAGTAGTTTTCAGGTACATGATTTCTCAATAAGGATGTGTGCATCTGAAAGTTGATGATGTTTCTAGCTGTTGTAATAACGCTCTGCCTACAAGACTTCGGTCTGTGTCCTTAGACCGCAGTTGCACTGTCACTTCATACAACATAATGTTTAACAAGGAGTCTGTTGTGTTCTCATTGCTCAAAGGAAAAGCAACTGCTTAGAATATCAGCTTCATGTTTTGAAATACTGAGAAGTTTGTAAACAGGATAATCTGTTAATTAGCTACACTTCTTGTTGAGGGTGAAAGGTAAAGGTCTGATTCTGCCTGCTGAGAAGTGTCAAAGTTTTGCCACAAGAGTCAGATGATGATACTGATTATTAGTTGAGGTACAGTCTTGTCCAGTAAGCAAGTTGGATGTAATAGAGGAGCCTTTTAAGTCAGAGCTCTTTTCATGCCAAAACTTAGTTGCTTCTTCTGACCTTTTGTTTTTCCTTGCTTTGAAGACTTTTTAGAAGTCTGGGCATAAGGAAAAGCTTGCTAGTTACAAATAGAGCTATGTCGATTCAACAGAAGTCTCAAGCAATGATTATTTTGAGATTGTATGAAATATTCCTTCACCTAGAAAATAACATGAACCTTCTATATATGAGACTGAGCTGTGATGAATATGCTTGCATTAAGTGATTTAAGAGTCAAGCTAGTTTTGTGTTTTGAATTGGTTAATGAGCAGATACTATTACTGTTTGTTCATGTGCAGCTATTAAAATAGCACCTGTTTCAGCAAAGAATTGGTGCCTAGTTAGTTTTCCTTCATTCTTTGAAGTGTTTTTCAGTAGTCCAAGGCTTTAGTTACTGTGTTCTTATAATTTAGTTTTACTGTCCTTTTAATTATCATATAATGACATTAGTTGGTATAACTAGTTTACTGCTGTGAAATTGTCCCTTACTAATTGCATTATTAACTTGACTAAAAGAATAAGGTGTACACCTTTACAGTCCTTTTTCCCAAGAGTTTACTGAAGTAGTTGAGACAAGTTCACTTATAAAAGTGGAAGGAGGGCTACAAAAGGTGACAGAAACATCATTCTTGGAGCTGTAGATCTCTTGTACGCATTGAATTAAAGACAGCAGAGCGCACAGTTTCGTGTAGAGAAGATGCTCAGGTGATCAGATGTTACGCTCATTTGCCTCAGTCTGATTGGAGATTAGCACCAGTTAAACCTTTGTGTGTAAAGAGGCAGTGAAATTCAGCACCCCCAGCAAGTAGACATGGTCCAGCTGCTAGTTCAGCTCCCGAGTCACTCGATAGCCCTAAGCCAAGCTGGTCAGGATTTAAAAAACATGTGGTGTTTACATGAGGTTCTTTATTTAATGAAAGAGAACAATAGAGTCTGTTTTGTTTGGGTTTTTTTTAATTCAAAAGAATTCCCTTGGAATGTGTGCCAGTGTATTTGGAAACTTTTGCTGGCGTTAAAATGACTGAACTACTGAGGTGCATCACCATTTTTTCTATGGTCCAATATGAGCAAAGGCATAAAAGCTTCTATGCATTTGTGAAAGTTTGGATTTCAGAAATTATTGTTACATATGCTACTTAGTATTACTAACACCTGTAGAGAAATCAAAAGATTGCCTTTTGATTTTTGCTCTGTCTGGATTCAAGCTTTGTCCTTTTTGCTAAGACTAGCAGCTTGCTCATTAAAATGACTTGCATAATTGTTTGCTTAAAAGGAACAGTTAGTGCTTTGCCTTGCCTCTGGCCTGTCCAGAGTCTAGTTCCTGAGTCCTTAAAATAACTGTTAGAGCCAAAAATCCTATATAATATTGATGGAAACAGGATTGGGAAGAGAGACAAGACTGTTTTATTGAATGGAACTTTGGAGGATATATAAAAGTGGCATTCTCTCAGCTAAAACTGTTTCAGCTCTGGTAGGGTGGCCCATTTGAAAGGTGCACTGTGCTGGTGTGTACCTTTAATTCAAGGCAGTAAGAGACACGTGTTAACTTCACAGCACAGAGCGACTCTATGCAACACATGTTCCGAGTATGAATAGAAAAAAATCATGGAGCATGACTGCTTCTGAAGACAACATTCCTGCATCTTTTGGGATTGGCATCCTTCCTTGGCAACTGCAAGCTTTTTGACATCTTTTGAAGGTACTTGTAGGATGTTTATTAATTTAGCCTCGGAATGCTCTATGAGAAACAGCTGAATATGATGCAGAGGTAAGGAAACTAAGACTTCTAAATCCTGCCAAATTAAATACTTCTTTAATGTGAAAGGCCAAGATGAGTTGACATTTTTTCCAAACATTTTATTTCTGAAGGAATTAATTTCCCCTTACATACAAGCACCATGACCCCAATGTTTCCTTACTAAATTTACACACTAAGTAAATTTGTTTTAATTAATTCTATTTCCATGAGGGTAAGAGATTGCTGAAGTTTGCTGAAACAAAAAGTTCTGCCTGGTTTCGTTTGTGAACGTTTTTTTGTTTTTAAAAGGAGTTTGCCTGATTGATTTTTTTTTTTCCTTTTTTTTTTTTTAAATTTTATTTTATTCCTGAGCCAGTGCTGCCCCTGCAGGTTGTTGCAGCTTAGTACTAAACAAGAGCTTTGGGATGCAGCTTGCTGTGTTTTCCGGGGTGGTGCACGCTGTTGCTGTTGTGCCATAAGGTGGCTTGCTACAGTGTGAAGCTTTCCTTTGTACTTCATAAACTAAGTATATTTATTTTCCCCTAAAACTTACTTAAAGTTTGAGCACATTCCAGGAAAAATAGAGGAAATGGACCAAGCAATCATTGCACATTACATTTAGCCTGGCAAGCATTCATCTCCTGAGGTTTCTGCACTAGGAAGACATTCACAATAACACAACTGCATGGGAATAAACAGAAAGGCCAGTTCTTAGAAGGGATTTTAATTATCTGAATCACAGAATCATGGCTTCCAAATGGGATCTGAGGCAGCCAATATGAAAATGTGAACATCCTTATATGATGAAGGATAATGCAGTGAAAAGAAGTGTGTTTAACCTCTGCCACTTGGAGAGTGTATGTTCCCAAAGTAGGGGTCATCATTTCAGTCCCTGTCCTGCTCTGAACATTTCTGTTCAGTCTGTTTGCTGGGGCGAGGTTGGTGGCCCCAGCCAGGGCCAAGCAGACATGCTTTTGGGGGTTTTGGACATCCTGCCCTGCAGTATGTGCAAGTAATCTATTTGTTATAGAACAGCTTTAATAAGGCATAGCAAATATCTCCCCAGACCCCCTGTAAAACTGGTTAATTTGGATGTGACTGGGGTGCCTCAGTGAGAGCAGAGAGGTGAACCCATGAGCTGCAGGTGTGTATCTCCACCGAAGTTTGATGTTGCATCACCTGCTGTCTTTGGGGAGCAAAAAGGAGCAATCCTTTCTCATATTTTTAAGAGGATACTGTAGGGGTTTCTTACTGCAAGGAGAATTCAGGCAGCTCCTTTCTATCTACGCTGATAAGAAATTTGGTTTAGGTCTAGTACTCCACACTTCAGAGTTTATTAACCTGGGATGGCCAGTTAAGGTATTTTATAGGGGCATTAAGTTTTATTAGCTCTCAGTTGCATATTTCAAGGAAAAAAACCTACAAAAATTGGCTGTTTTTTCCCTAGAACCCATTTTCTGTTGCCTCCTGACTTGAACAGTGTTCACACAAACAGCTGACTTTTGCTTTCAAGACAACTTGAGCAGCAGGCACCTCAGGCTTGGGGAATAGGATTCAGTGGCTTAGTGTAGAGTAAAAGACACAAATCCCTTCATATAAAGGAAATTTGATAAATGTGTATGAAAGTAATAATCAGTTACAACCAGTTTTCATTAAGAGTATATATATCAGGGGCTTTTGGGGTTTTTTACTAGATGATTTATCCCAATGGGTGTAGCCTTCCCACACCTTACTGATTTTTTTGGGGGGCAGAGGGCATACCCAAGGAAAAGATTGTTCCTGTTATACAGTCTTCAAGAGAACCTTTGAGGTTCAGGGTACTTATCACAACCTCTGTACTTTGAATCAATGCAAAGGTCTTCAATTTGTTTTGGATAATTTGACATCTGCCTTATATGACAAACATGAATATAGTGGATTGGATCTGTTGTCCAATGGATCTGTGTGTAAATTTAATCACACCAGGTCTGAGAAAGAAAATACTGAGTACCCTTACACTTGCCTTGAGTACACATATTAGTAATTGACAGTGTCTAGACAGATGGTGATCTGGCAAGTAAAGTCTGAGAAAAATAAACGTACAGATATTAAAATCAGCCACATTTCCCAGTGGTAATAGAGGGGGAAGGTTGTGAGGGGCTAACACAGTTGCCAGCAATTTTGTTTGAAACCTGCTCCCTCTTAAAAAAGTGTGCCTTTTTAATCATTTCACATAAATACCCACCAAAGTCTGTAGAACCTGAAAAACTGCCGCCAGAAGTAATCTGATGATAAGATGAATATTTGTCTGGGTGTGTGGAACACAGTAAATCAAGTTTTTCTTCTTTCTTCTTGAAGGACTCAAATTAGAGTCTCTTATGAGACCATAATCATACAGTGTATTGTCAGCATGTCATTGCTGATTTTCACAGCAGTTTAAAAAAATAACAATGGGGCACACTGTTGATCAACTGGTGATCACTGAGATTCAGCATAGCAGAATTCCTGATCATATTGTCCTGAAATTGCAGTTCAGCTTCTCACCAGGCCTTGAAGATGGTTTGCTATACAAAAATTTTAACCTAAACCAAATTTAAACTTATGGCACCTGAACAGAGCAAAGGTTACCCCAGGTTTACAGTAAATCTTAGTTAAGGTTTTCCAAAAGACCTAACAGAACAAGCCACTCTGCCCCCAGCTTGTAGCTCTGCGTGGGATTGTTGTGACCCCAGTGCAGGACCCAGCACTTGGCCTTGTTGAGCCTCAGACAGCTGGCCTTGGCCCGTCAATTTAGCCTGTCCAGATGCCTCTGTAGAGCCCTTTATCCAGTTCTCTAACAGAATGAATGTTAAGCAGTCATCTTGTCAAGCCTCACAGTTTCCACCAAAAGCTTTTGAACTTGCTGACCAGTTTTCAAATAAATTTGACAGATGCACCAAAGCTTCAGTTGCACCAAGATGATGAAAATAGGCAATGGGGGGAAAGAGACACAATTCTAGTATCTCCATGGAAAGAAAGCCTGCCATACAACATCTATTTTCAGGTTTTATTTGTATCATCACAAATTATCTTTATAGTACTTAAGTACTGTTCCATTACTAGAACCCAAAGAACTCGCAAAGGAGAGCTTGGCAGTGGAAGCCAAGCCCAGCTTCACAATTTCTGCCATGTAAGACCAAGATTTTAATCAAGTAGGTAAAATTTTGAATGAGCTTTTTAAAGAGATAATTAAACTTCAAGAATGAGCATGGAAAACCATAAATCCACTCTGTGCAATGACAGGAGGGAGGGAGGAGGCTGTCTGGAGTTCAGGACACCAGGTTTCCAGTATGAAGGAATGATCAGGCTTGGAGAAGAGTAGCCACATGTTGTTTGAGGGGGTGTGGGTGGCCAAGAAAAACCCACTGACAAGTTTAAAAGGATCTGCTTAGAAAAACTTTAAGCTTCTTGCTGAATAATGAGGTTTTCTTCTCTTACTGGAATAGGGCTTTCAAGAGACCAACTTTTTAAAAATACTGAAGCAATCCCTTGGTGGGCACCTAGAAAGGCCCTTCTGAGAAAGCATTAGTTCTACAGGAAAGAGCATATCAGACCTTTATCATGGGGTCAGGCAAGATCTGCTGTGTGGAGTCTGCACTGGCTGTGTGGGAGCCACTGTGGCCACCCCAGCCTGGCTGCTGAGTGCCACAGAGCTGCACTCTCCTCCTGCTGCCAGGGCTGGGGGTCAGCACTGTGGGCGCTGGGACTCACTGCCATGCTGAAGGAAGGACACAGACATGTTTGTGAGTGGTCTCCTTGTGCAAATCATGGTTATGGAGAATAGTTTCAGCTGGCTGAAGATGAACCTTTCTTCCTTGCATTTGTCAGTACTGCTGTGCATAAAAGTGTTAACGGTGGATGTTAACAGTGAATTTAACAAGTGAGGCAAACTCCTCTGGTCCCCAAGGAAGGGCTCCACAAGGCACTAGGAGGGAGTTAAGCAGGGTTAAGCTGTAAATAATTCAGTATCTTTGAAGAAGCATTTTCTGGAAGTTCACAAGAGGAGGCTGGTGCATGACAAGTTTTAGCATTATTGCAATGAAGTACTCAGTGAGTGCCTTGTCTAAGTGCTTCAGTTAAGTTAGAGCAAGTCAAGTTACACCAGAACCTCTGTTAAATTAGCTACACAACTATTATTAACTACTGAGCTGTAAAATAATAAAACCCCAGAACACACCTTGCTTGAATTCTGCCCATTGCCAGCGGTGTGTTGTGTGTTGAGCAAGAGGAAGAGAGAAGAGCAGGTTACTGGCAGCCCAGTATCCTGCTGCGTGATGCTCTTCAGGTGAGCTTTGCGTGTTTCACTGCTTTGGTCTCTCACTCTCCACAATGCTGGTGGCATGATGATGGTGGTCTGTGCAGGTAATCCAGCGCTCTACCACAAATCCCCCAGGGGCAGGGAACTGCCATACCTGCTCTGCTGGCTGAGGCTTTCCGCTGGCTCACTGCCTTGGAGCACCAAGCACTAACCCATCTGTGCAAAGAGGAGCAGTTTTTTGTTTTCATTTCTCCAGGGGTGGCTCTTGGCAGGTAATTGGGGCTTCTGGAAAATTTGGTTCTTCTTGGTGGGGTGATTAAGTGCACTGAAGTGCAAGAAGGTCAGGGCAGGATTACAGTCTGACCTGAAGTTTTCTCCTGTGCATACAGAGACCAATATGTATCATTGACTTCAGTGGAGTAAACTGGCAAGACACCATCAATTTACGCATATTTTAACTCACTTTGGCCAAGGTCTGTTTGTTCATCCTGTATTCACCCATCCCAAGACCATTCATTCATTCTGTTTTCTTCTGCTCTACTCCTGCCCCTAACTTTCCTCCGAGTGCAGGAGTCAGTGATTCTCCCATCACACCATGTGTACCACCTTGTCCTATCATCTCCAGCCTCTCAGGCAGGGAGTCCCACTCCTCTCAGTGGGGAATCAGGGAAGTCTAGAGGCAATGAACATGAGCTAGCCCTTCTCTGCCCTGAAATGTACTGCTGCTTTTGCTGTCAGCTTGGAGGGCCCTGCCTCCAGGGATCCTGCTCTGCCCACAGCCACTGCTGTCTGCACTGAAGATCATGGTTGTTACCTCCCATCCTTGCTGTGACTTGAGCAGAGGAAATTTGGATGTTTGGCAAACAGCTTTTCATGACACCGAATGCTTACAGTATCCGCAGGCATTAGGCTGGTCACAGCTGTTCATGTGGCAGTCATTACATTCCTGTAGGTGCCAGAGTCCGGTATAAGGCTGCCACCACCTCACCTTGCCACCCACAGGTGCCAGGGGAGAGGCTGCAGACACGAGGTCAGCAGCATGTCCTTGTGCCTCCACTTCCCACCTGGTGTTTGGGGCAGGAGAAGGCCCCACCAACTGGTCCATGCCGTGTCCTTGTAGAGACATTCTGCTGGGGATGAAGGAGTGAGGAACCTGATTCTGCCACAGGCAATTGCTATCTCCTCTAGAAGCTGGATGTCCAGTTGCCATGTGGCTTTGACCTTTGCTTAACAGTTTTCACCGGGCACAGAAAGCACTGAGCAAAGAGGACACTTGTGCTGTGGTTTGTATTCTTTATGACTGTCTGTCTTCAGAAGAACAAACAGATTGGGCAATCCTTGGAAACAGAATACTCAAGCCACATCACTGATGGAACAATTGCTGAATGATGTGAAGTTTAAATTTTCACACAACTGATTTTGAGAAATGAAAAACACTTGCCTGAGACATGTCCTCTGAGACAGTTCTGCTTCCTCAATTACTAACTGGAAAGAGCAGAAATGAGCTCAGGGTGAAAAGCTGGCCAAAGACCTTCCTGGCTTGCCCTGTCTCCTAAGAGACTATCTGTGCTGTACAGGAGACCATCTCCCATTGCTCACAGAAATCAAGTAATTCAACAAGGAGAGCAAACATGCTTGTGGCATTCACATTGCTGATGCTGCTGTCTTCAAGGCCACAAAGGCTGTTTCCTGCTGCCCCAGGGTGTCTCTCATATGCCAGATTTCAGATGACTTTCTGGATATGCCACACTTTACGTGGCTAATTCAAATGGAAACATCTGGAGACTGCAGCTCTCTGGTATGAGAAGAGCTATGGCTGATCCTAAGTGTTACCAGAATCACAAAACAGCAGAGGTTTCAGTCCACCTCACTGTCCACTTAACGATCCCAAACTTCATCACCTTGTCTCTGAGGATGTTTTGGAAGACTGTGTTGAAAGCCAGGCTAACATCAAGATAAAAAGATATCCACTGCTTCCCCCTCATCCACCAAGCCAGTCCTCTCGTTGTAGACTGCTCTGACATTGGTTAAGCACAATTTCCCTTTCATAAATCCATGCTGACTGACCTTAATCACTTTTTAGTCTTCCATGTGTTTGCAAACTGCTATGAAGGGGATTTTTTCCATTACCTTTGCACATTTCAAGGTGTAGCTGGGCAGTGTGTAGTTTCCCAGATCTTCCTTCTTGTTCTCCTTGAAGACGTTAAGTTCCATTGCTTTTTTCCAGTCTTCAGACTCTCCCAATCACCATGACTTTTCAAAGATTATTGAGCACCTGCCAGCTTCCTCTGTGCTCATGGGTGCATCCCATCAGGGCCATGGACTTATGTATGTCGGGTTTGTTTAAGTGTTCCCTAACCTGTTTCCCCACATTGATGGTGAGTCCTCCTTGCTTCAGGAGATGAACAATGTTGAGGAAGTTCACCTTGTGAAAGACAAAAGCCCCTTAGTGCCTGGGGACTGCAGCAGCTCAGGGAGGAAGAGGCTTTACATGGCAGAGGATGGGAAAATGATGCAGTTCATTTAAAAAGAAAAATTAAGGAAGTCTGCTGGTGTCAGAGTAAAAATAGATGCAATCAGTAATCAAAGCAGAGCATGAACAGCATATTGAAATTGCACATCTAAACACCTGAAGCAGTTGAACTTGACTCGTGCAATCGATGCTGGCTGACCCCGACTCAGTACAGTGCTTCTTCCTGGCCATATCCCTGCTGAGATCCACCACAGGGGCCACTTCTACATATTGCCTGCAATGAAGTAAAACACTGACGACTTGACCATACTTATTAAAAAGCCCCAAATTATTACCCTGAGGAAAAGCAGAGCAAAATTGCCAGGAGTACCAGACACATAGATTACTAAACATCCCAAAGACCACAAGGAAAGAAAAGCTCTCTGCAATGAATCGAGGTGTATTCCCTAAAGCTTCCTCAGCTGGAGTCTTTTCTACCACTGCAAGTTTGACAACCTTGTTTCATTTAAAAATATAGAGAATGCATTTAGGGCCATATTTTGGAAAATGGTCCATAGCCTTTCCAATCTTCCCAGGGGCAGGAGGTTTGTATAAGGGGTTGAAAAAGAAAATATCTGTCTTTGCTCAGTGTGACCTGCAATTCTCTTCACATGCAAAGGCAGAGGCCCTGGGGAGAGGAAGGCTGGAAGAAACACAGTGTATGTTGCCAGGGCTGGAGAGATGTGGGTCAAATCCCTGTTCTACCTTCTCATTTCCCCTTTGGTGTGACTGATACAAAACCACTTCCCTTTCTCAAATTGATATTCTCAGGATAAATACACTAATAAATTGAGGTGTCCAGTTGCTACCTTGTACTATTTAGGTAGTTCCTTATCATTATATGCCTATATTTCACCTCTAAATGCTACATGAGTCAAAACCCCCAAACATAAAAGCTGTGTTTCTGTAAGATACAGCCTGGATAATGTAGGATTCTGAGGAACATTGCTGTAGTTCTCTGATGGCCTCAGAAGAGCCCTTATATATAGAAGTACTTGCTTCAGAGTAAGCACAGAGGTCGCTCCCAAAGAATCAGCTCTTAAACACTGAGGCCAGTGCTATCAGAGCTAAGACTTTGGGAACGTAGTGTAGATCATCCATTCCATGTATGGGGATTTGTGTTAGCTTTGGCAGTAACTATAGCCATCAGAAGCAGCAATAAGCCAGAACAAACCATTTTGCCTGTGTAATCATCCACATCCTGACCTCCTCGCATCTCTGCTGGCTTCCTAATGCTTTGCTGCAGCTCTGCCTTGCAGAAAACCATTTTCTGCAGAAGACAACAAGGTTACAGGGTTACCTGTGGGTAGATCCTCACAGATCAATTAGTGTTTCTTCCAGAAGCTAGTCTGAATAACCTGAGCATTCATTATATTTTCTTTAAAATGCAGAGGATAATGCACTCAGTGCTCTTTCACCCCTGATTCTCCCTCTCTACTCTGCTCTCGTGAGACGCCACCTAGAATGGAGTGCTGCATCCAGGTCTGGGACCCCCAACACAAGAAAAATGGATCTGTTGGAACAAGTCCAGAGGAGGCCACTAAGTTGATCACAGGGCTGGAACCCCTCTTCTATGAAGACAGGCTGAGAGAGTTGGGGCTGTTCGGCCTGGAGTAGAGGAAGCTCTGGGATGACCTTATAGAACCTTCCAGTACCTAGAGGGGGCCTGGGTGGGGCTCTAAGTAATCTGCTCTAGTGGAAGGTGTCGCAGCCCATAGCAGTAGCATTTGGAGCTAAATGATCTTTAAGGTCCCTTCCAACACAAACCATTCTATCATTCTGCTGTTCTTATCACTGTCCGGTTGAGCACAATACCTTAAAGCTGGTTAAAAGAGGCTTAAAGCAGTGATACATGTATGTTTCTTTTCACATATCCCAAACATATTGAAAAATTAATTTTTGTGAAGGTCAGAGATGGGATTGGTATCTTTGTATTTCAAGCCAAACAGAGATAAATTTGGTGCTATATTGGACCACCATGCTGAATGTACCTAAAGCGGAGGGAGTTGCTGCACAAAAGTCACTACAAGAGCTTGGAAAGGTCAAAATGACCCTGGTAGATTATAAATCTGGAAAGCCTTTCTGTGTTTAACCTTAGAAAAATCACAAAAGTTTAGTTTCCTCCTTTTTAAAAATGAATAACCTGCCCTCCTTGAGCCTGGAATGTGTTTCTCTCAGAAACATGCTGGGTGTGATGAACGCTGCATGAACAGGGGCTGGAGGTCCCCCCAAACTGCAGGACAGTCCTGCTTGCCCAGGATTACCAGCATGGAAGCTGCAAGAAGGCATTGCTCTTCTATGGCAGGGAGCTACTGAGGGGAGCTGAGACCACAGGAATAGGTCTCATTTTGGAAACCTTTTGATTCAGACTCAAAGGCAAACGAACAAAAACGTTCTTCCTTCTAAGGCAGGGAGAAACGTTGGTAGTAATTACCTTTTAGGGAGGTTTGGTTGTAATAGTCCTTTAGGAAGCCTGTGAAACTTAGTAACTGGATGCTACCCATCTTAAAAGACTTGAAGAAATGGTTGATTTGCAGGAAAGAAAATCAGATGAGTGAAAAAATGCGAACAGCTAGGATTGGAACAGAAAAGCCACGTAACAGGATTCATTATCAAATCCCCTTTGCTGGAAGTTTCTAAAAACAGAGGAAGTGGTTGGTGAGTGTAAAGGGAACTGATAGAACTTTGGTGTGGGAACAATTAGCAAGGAGCCTCCCAGCCACACATCTGTATGGCACTATTGCTGAGAGGTGATGCTGATGCCTTAGGTTTTAACTTTTATATTTTCAAATCCTGTATTGCTTAGTGTGTAACTCTGAAGTTTCTTGTAGCCTGTTAGCTACTGTTCTCTTATGCAGGTTAGGCATAACAAACCCTCTCTAGGTTTGCTCTCCAAGGACACCCAGATTGTCCTAGGCCCAAAATGTGTAAACCAACATCTTTAGAAGCAGGGTAGGCTTGGGGAAATGACATCATTAACTGAAGTTTTAATTGGAGAATTAACCCTGATATGCAAATGAACCAAACTTATAGAAGTGTGAAGAACTGGGTCCACCTTGGGTGTCACCTTCGGCCTGCCCAGGGTGTACCTTTGAAGGCCCTTCAAATAAATACCTACCTTTATCCCCCTGTTCCTGTCTAGTCTCTGGTTTTTTTAGGTGGCCACTTTCGGCATCAATGCTGGCAGCATTGCAATGGAGAGGCAAGGAATCCAGAGGAGAGACAAGGTGAGACAGAGCCAGATGGCAGTGGCAGGGCCATGCCCTGTGCAGTCCCTCACCGGTGTGGCTGGTTCGGCGGTTGCAGAGGAATCCCAGCTATGGGACACCAGCCCTGGGGTCCTGCCTGTCTCTAATCCTGCAGATCACCTCCTGAAGCACAAGTCTTCATGGCTCCTAGTAATTTCTCTTTTTCTGTCTCAGTGGTGCAGGTTGTTACAAATGTTGATCAAAGTTTCCTTCTTTGAGTTAATGATCTGAAAAATCATCATAAAACATGCCGAGTTTGGAATTAGTGTGGGAGTTATTCACGAACTAAAAAAAAGTTTGGCAAGTTGACTTTCATGTACAATAGTACACTGTTATTTTGTGATCTACATTTAGATTTTTTTCCACTTAAAACAAATCACTGTGCATCCCGTTTCACAAATTCCAGTAAACATTTTGAAACACTCTATAAATACAATTCATTCTTGTCTTGTAAATGTCTCTGAACTACACCCTTCACCAGGAGAGTGGTTTCCCTGGCAACTAATATATTCCAAAGTCTTAAAAAAAAAAGAGAGAGAATCTAAAAAGATAAAACCTAGAAACAAAAGAACCCCCAAACAAACAACAATAACAAAAACCAAAACACAAAAACAACAAAAAAGAAAAATATAAGACTGAACCTATTTGATGAACACGTGATACATCGCATTCTGAGGTACTGTGAAGTTTTTATTGCCACTTGTTTTGTAATACCATCCCCCCAGACTCATCCCAATGAAAGGTTTATTTCTCCCTTTGGTGGTTAAAGGAACCAGTCCTGAAATGTGTCTCCACACGTCATACATGGCATCCCTCAGCTCTTCCCTGCAGATGTGGCAGCAGGGGTATGTGTCAGTGCCTGCCTCTGCAGGAGAGGTCAGTGGCCCCTGAAAGCCAGTGCAGAGAGCAGCAGAGGCCAGTCACGCAGGAAAGTAATGCAAATTTCAGTTATGGGAAAAGGTAAAGGAATCTTTGCTAAAGGTGTCTGAGCTGGCCACTAAGTTCAGGCAAGGAAATTCCTATTTGGCACTCTAGTTTTTCAAACAAATGTAGAGAACTGATGGGTCCTGCTGAAATACAGCTTATGGTAAAGGTCAGTAAAGGGGGTGATGTGTGGAATGGATGCTGAAGATTTCTTTACAGTCTGCAATGAAAGAAATGAAAAGCGGCTGGAAAAAGCAGCAAAGCACCTTGAATATATAAATATATGAAACTAGGCCCAGCCCTGCAGACAAGGCCTTAGGGCAATTGGTGTATTGGACACGATCTGGCAGTGTGCATATGCAGCTCAGAAGGCCGACCGTATCCTGGGCTGCATCAAAAGAAATGTGGCCGCAGGCAGAGGAGGAGGATTCTCCCCATCTGCTCCGTTCTCATGAGATCCCATGTGAAGTCCTGCATCCAGCTCTATACAGCACGTGTGCAAGGCTGGTGCAGTGGAGGGACTTAGGTCTGAAGAGGGACTGCCTGAAGAAGCTGGAAGAGTGTAGAGGGTTGCATATGACAGTTGTGGTCCTTGAGGTCATCCATCTACACCTTCCACAGTCCCACAGGCTTGAACAAGCTGTGTATCGAGGAGGGTTGAAATGCTACCAAACCAGAACGGCAGCGAGGCAGTCTGTAAGAGGAGCTGATACCTTTTATTAGTTCCGTGAAACAGTGCGGGGAATATGACTGTTAAATAAAAAGGAACAAAGACAAGCCTTCAGGTATGAAAGCCCCTCCTGGGGCCTGGAAGAGGAGCTAAAGCGAGACCTGTTGTGGTAGCACTTTCACATCTGTGTTGCTACAGGGATGGAGAATTGGACCCATTGCCAGAGGAGGGGCGAGCAGGGACGTTTAAACCTGGTCACCGTAATGGGTACAGGTTAAAAAACATGTCGTTGTTGCAGTAGTTGAGACACACTTGGTGCCCTCCCCCGCCTCTGTCTCCTTCGCTTCCCCTTGGAGGCACCGAGAGCTGTCGGTGAGGCTGTGCCCCGCTCGCCATGGGGCAGGGGCCGCCCTGAGGCGCGGGGTAGGGCGGCAGAGAGAGCCAGCTGCCACTGTAGGTCAGTGGGGATTTCTCCCCACAGGATCCATCTCCCAAAGGGCCCGTGTTAGACCTGAAGGGGTCGTGGCCGCCCTTTGTTATGGGCAAGATGTGCTGGGTGCTGAGGTGGGCGCACTGCTGGGGGGAAGGGGCTGTGCAGGGCACAGCAGGGACACTGCACAGCCTCTCGGCTCTGGGGGTCCTCCTGAGGGACAGGCTTTGGCTCCAGGCTGGTTCCTCTCTAGACGCCCCATCCTCCCCAGCTGTCCTTGGGTATGGCAGATGCCCAGAGCAGCTGCTCAGCATTGGCTCCTGGGAGCTTTTGCTTAAATGTCCCCTGAAATTAGCAGGTAGCACGTGAGCATCCGGCTTGGAAAGAAGCAAAGGCAAAGCCTCCTGTGTCGGCATCGCACCTGTGAGAGACTTGGGAAAGCAAGGCATGGGTTAGTAAAACAAGGCGTGGTGTAGCACCTCTTCTCTGTGAGATGCTTACAAAGGCACTCAACTAATGCGATGGTTGGATTTGATAATCTTACAGGCCTCTTCCAACCTTGACCATTCTGTGGTTCTGTGAACTCAGGTAACCAAGCAGATGGCATAGCAGAGCCTCCCCCACCATAGGGGGGGTGCCCATGGGCTGTAGGGGCAAACTAAACAAGGCTCCCAGCTCTTGGCTCTAGGTTTGTTTTACCAGTTTTTGCCCAAAGCCTGTTTTACACTGAAAAAGTTGTTCAGACCTTGCATTCACAGTCCTTGGGGTCCACTGCCAGCCTACACTGAAGAAGGACCTAAAAATGAAATTATGCTAATACATTTGACACCAGAGAATTAATCTTTTTCTATGGAGTTTGGAAAAGCTAAGTGTGATTTTTTAAACTGATTGTTTTGAAGTGATCTTTTCACTGCAATAATATTCTGCTTCAGCTTTTCTAGAGTCTTTTTCTAACTAATAAATTTTCCTATCTTTACATTTTTTTACCCCACACACAGAAATTCCATTCAGGTAGGGATCAGCACACAAAAATTATTCTTCTGCGTCTTCTGTTCTGGATATTTCACAACTTCTTTAATTGCCCCAATTATTGGATTATAATTATGGAACCTTTAATTCCTTTCAGAACACTCATTTCTGATGAGTACTTGCAGGTCTCTCTTCTTTATAATTCTGCTTTTTCATCCATTTAATTATAGTGATTTTGTGGACTGCTGGAGCAGTAAAGTTCCTTTCAGTTGTTCTCCACTCACTATGAGAAAAAATTCCAACAATCTGGTGTAGGACCCAGCCCACCTTCAGCTAAAGACCTGCTGATGCCATAGAGAGAACATATCACTTGCTCTATTTTGGGCTCATACCTTTTTCTAAAGTTCTCCTCCCTGATGTCTTGTGAGCACATGAAAACTTAATCTTTTCAGAATACATCTTGGCAGATTGAGCGACACGGGTTCTGTGTGACAAACCAGACTCCTGAGTTAGTTGTATCATAGCCAGTTTTGGCAAAACACAAATATGATGTGTTATTCCCAAGGAAAACCTGCTGGAGAGCCATGAATTGGAAAGCTAGCTGAGGGTAAATGGTCTGACTGTACAGAGTCTGAACAGCTGAAGAGCAGGCTTTACTAGACATTTATGACATCTTCAGTCTGTTTCTACTCCCACACAATTGAAAGTGAAAGCCTCAGGAAGATGTTTTAGGAAGGGAAAGATGAAGGCATGTCCATAGGGAACTTGACCTAAGCAAGTAGGCTGACCAGTAGGCTCAGTTAGAAAAGAAAGCAAGCCAGTGGCTCAGTAATATTGCCGAGGTGAAAACTATTTCAGCGTTCATGGAGACAGAACTAAACTAGTGATAGGAAAAGCATTGTTGCTGTATTTGTTAGATATTTAGACAGCTCAGCTGCTTTTTCTTATGCTTTTGTTCCCAAGCACTTGTGTCAAGAGGTTCTGGATTTTAGTGTCCTCCTGAGTATTTCCAGTAGAAATAGCTGCAGCTTCTAAATTCATGTTCTATTCAAATGGATTTAACTTCCTGTGTGCACTTGTAATCTACTTCTTGGGTTCCCAGATCCCCTTGCTTTTCCATGTCATCCATTTAAGAAATCTGTCCCAACCCAGACCAATTATCTCTTCTGTCTGTGGCCAGAGGGGTGTTGATTACTATCCCTAACACCAGGCTGGGGGAATGCACCACCTCTAACATAGCAAAAGACAAACTGCATGTGAATACTGGTGATGACAATTGAATGTAACACAGCCTTTGCATGGAAGGTCACTGGAGGCAGCCTCACCATTCCACCTGATTCCCTCCATCAGGAATGCAGCAGTCCCAGGGATCTCTGGAGATGCTTTCACGAGTGTTTCCACACCCATCAGAGCTGATGTTTTAACACCAATGCTTTAAAAAGTCCCTCAAAGCACTCTTCTGCCTTCAAAGCCCTACTAGACACCCGGGGAGCAAAGAGGGCAAACCAGGTATAGGCGATGCACCTTCCCCCTCTTAACCTTGGTGAAACTCAAGGGGAATAAGCAGAGGTGGAGGATACCTTCGCTTTTCTCGGTGGTGCCAAGAAATAGGACAAGAGGCAGTGGGCAGAAACTGATGCACAGGATGTTCCACATGCACGGTGATGGAACAGCCTGCCCTGCAGCCCTGCTTTGTGTACCAGCATAGATGTAATCTCCTGCTGCCACCAGGCACAAATTGCTCTGGAGAGGGGGTGCTGGCAGTGGATGACAGTGCTAAGGAGAGCAGGATGCTCAGGATGG
This sequence comes from Edolisoma coerulescens, assembly GCA_013397115.1. Lineage (NCBI taxonomy): Eukaryota > Metazoa > Chordata > Aves > Passeriformes > Campephagidae > Edolisoma > Edolisoma coerulescens. The sequence continues at coordinate 94,596 of VWZW01006713.1, forward strand.
CCCTGGTCCTTCTTGGCCTGATCGTGGGCATGCAGAATGTGGAGATGTAAAGCCTGCTTCCACCCAGACCCAAAGCCCAAGTAGCCTCCACCATGCCTTGAACCACATATCGTTTGACCAAAATTTCATTGACCAATAGCAAGGGTTACCTCAATCTCCTGGATTCTTTTTAATCTTATAGAAGATGGAGAAAAAGCTGTCTTTGCTTTTTGGATTGATCTTCTTGCTTCTGCTTCTTGTTTTGTTTCTGGACGTGGGTGGTCATGAGCTCCTTTGGACTTTAGAAAGAATTATGGTATGTTAAAGGTAGAGGCAACCTTGTTAATAATCTTAAGGGAACAGAATTTATAGCACAGACCAAACCCACACATTATGGCCTAATTTAATGCTTTGTATTTAATAGGATTTAGTTACTGTGAGCTCAAATAATAAACATATCCCAGATGAAGTGGGATGGGGTAGGAACTCTCTGAAATCATAAAATCAGTGCACCACATTTATTTGTAGAAGACAGTCCCCACAGTAGAGGCCCAGCTGAAGCCATGAGGTCTTCTGCAGTTTGACTACAGTGTCCCTGCAGTCACTTTCACTCTTCTCACAGTTTAGACATGTTTATCAGAACATTAATTTCCATTAGCTTCCACAGAGAATTAATTTTATTTAGCCTGCACATAAGTGAAAGACTGAAAAGCAGGAAAGTGGTTATGTTACTAAACTAGGACTACAGCTTCCAGAAATAGTGCCCATTATTTAAGCACTTGCATACACTGTGTTCCAGATATAAGTTACCTATAATACACAGATGGCATTTTCCATAGACAGTCCCTTGGGTACAACCATTTCCTACTCCAAGATTGCCTCATGATTATGTGTGGTGCCTTGGAGAAGGAGAAGAGATAACATGGCATTTCTGATTTCTGAGGATTTGTTGGTTCCTATGTACCTGAGGCAAAAGGCTTCGAAATCAACAGGTTTTCACAGAAGCCTAAATAAAAAATATACTATGCTGTAAAATCATAGTAGCATAGGCTAATTTAGGCTGGAAGGGCCTTCTAGCTCAACCTCCTGCTCAGGCAGGCCTAACTTCAGAGTTAGATCAGGTTGCTAGGACCTTGTGAAAATTTTTCTCCTTACAGTCATTTGACCTTGTCATATTCAATAACCTCTATTTGCTGGAAAAAAAATTTGCTGAACAAAACTTAAAATACCAGTCTTTAAAATTAACTTGCATGATGTTAGGTAATTTTATACCAACCTGGAAAAATATGAACTGTCCTTCATGCCTCCAGAAGTTGGTAACTGGGTAACCACCGTGGCCTCGGCAGGAAAGGAGTCGCAGTGGTCCATTGCAGTTTGGACAGCATTTCCCTGGAGCAAAGACAGAGGGAAACATTTTCTATACAACACCGATTAGATGAATCCCACATGACACAATGGTTCATTGGTGGCAGATTGCCACTTCAGGTTTGGTGCTCAGAAATTACATCGAGAGAAACTATGCAAAAAACTTCCAAACATAAGCAAATTCAATATAAACAAACTAATCATTGCCTTTATTCTGTCCATTATTAAATACAACTTTCAAAAATTATTTCTATTACAATATTATTATAATTTCATCATTTATTATCATGGTCAGTTTTAGTTTTTCTCTTGTCAGTGTTTGGAATGTCATATGTGTACTTGTCTTGACTTTTCTAGAGAACATTGTTGCGGCCTTAGTGAGCGCCTGAGTAATACCTTTCTTTAGCCAGAATGCACATCAGATCCAGAAATCAGTATCTGCTAGCTCTACTGAGCAATCACAATTGTTTGGAATGGTCTTGTTTAAAATGTGCGTGCAGCTCATGTTCTCTATTTGCATTGTCTTGCTCCAGTGATGTGACTCTGAGGCCTATTTTCCAGTCATCACAGTTTACAAGCAACTTCTTCCCTGCAAGACTTGCCTCCTGAGTTACTCTTGGGCCAGTGCAATAATGAAGCCAATACTCAGGTGGGCAGGAAGAGCAGGGCAGGAAGCTGCCTGCACTGCACAGCTTCCTCAGTACCCTCACTCATGTGCCTGAGAAGGCTGGGAACCCATCCCTAACCAGCAGAAATAGAGATTAAAAAATTATTAGGAAAAAAAGAAGAAAATAAACAAGCAGATGACTGCGCCCCAACAGTAAGAAGCATAAAATGCATTGTTCCAAATCAAGAGTTGCTTTGGAATATAAGGAATGGCAGAAGGAAGGCTGGATAATCCAAAGGGTATCCCATACTTTGATTTCTGCTCTGCTGTGTTCACTTACGAACTGCCGTATAATGAACTGCCATGTTCATACTCACGCTGTTGTTTTTGCCTGGCTTTATCACATATGGCTGGTCTTAGGTAGATCTTCCTCCCATCCAAGGTCGAGCAGTCGTTACCACAAACCACCACCCCAAGGCAGGACTTCTTTAAGATGCGAGAGTTGTGGTTGTTGGTGTTTCTCATTGCCCAGCTGCTGTGGTGCCTCTGAGCATTTTTATCCTCTGAGCTATAGATATGTTTTACATAGGAATCTGGCCATTCTTGAAACCAGTCTGTCTGGCTTACATGCTGTGGAAAGAACAAAGCAAGCCACATTTTAGGCTGGGGAAGAGAAGAGCTTGTCCAGGAGCTGAGCAGAGCTGGACCTCTGCTGGGTGTCCTCTAGCCTAGGCAACTCCAGCACCCCAGCAGGGGATGCTGACTGTCAGGAGGGAGCAGCGAAGATAAGGCAGGAAAAACACAGATCTCTGTGGCTCCCAATGAGCACCAGAGCATCAGGAAGGTCTGGCCAGGAGCTTGTTCTCACTCACGCAACCAAACAAAAAAACCAAAAAGAATAAAAAACACCAACTACCCCCACCCCCCGCCCCCATTCCTGAACAAACACTAAACCTCAAGGTCAACACAGTAAGGAGCAATAAAAATAAAACTTGGAAAAACACTCCAAAGGTCCAAACACACATCACATCAGTACATCAGCATACATCAGTGGGTACAGTCAATGCTGTAAAATGCAGTAAGCTGTAAAGCATCTACCATACCTGATGATGGTTTTGAGGGAAAAGTTCTTGTAAGGCATGCAAAAGCTTAGTAGAAATTTCCTTTAAATTGCTAACCCTAGGACCAGAGCCATGACAGCAGTAAGAACATCAACCGAAAAGAGAAAAACTCCCATGCTCCCCTGGTAGCCCCCGGATAGTGTAGGGAAGGGTGTCAATGAAGCCTCCAGACTGAAATGCAGCTGAGGGTGACCTTGGGGTGAAGGGCAGGGAAGGGGACATCCTGGAACATGGAGGCTTTGGGCAAACAGCACTGTCATAGTAGGGAAGAGGCTGGGATCCAGTAAGAAGGCAGGGTTGGGAGATGAAAGGCAGAGCTGGACGCTGAAGGACTGCAGCAGGAGGAATCTGGCAGAAATATGCAGAGGTGAGGGACAGGGAGGTGACACTGGTGTGCAGGGTGTGTGGGCTTTCAGTGGAGGGCATGGTTGAAACTTCTAGCTAAGAGAACTAGAAAAGGACAGAGGGAGGGGAAGATCACTATCGTGCCTCTCAGCAAATCTGCAAACATGAAGCAAGGTTTCCCTAGGTGCTTGTGAAAAGACTTGCCTTCATGTGGGAAGACAGCCGTGGAGCTGAAGCCCAATCTGCAGCAAGACTGAGCACCCACAGCTGGAAGGCAGTTGTGGGTGCTGTGCTCCCCTCTCATAAAGCACTACCCAGGGCAAAAAGCAAGTCCTGGACAGCTCTAATTAAGTGCCCATAGCAGGAGACACCTTTTTTGCCTCTGCTTTCTCTGCACCTAATTCACCAGTGAAAACAATGCTTCTGCAGCATTGCTATTTTTCATGCATCAACAGCTCTTTCAATAATACATTTGAGGAGAAATGCATGGAAATGTCAATATTTTCTCAATTTTTTCTAGCAAAACACTCCCCCATACCTTGAGGTGATGAAGAGAATAAAGGCAATGAGGCATAGATGACTGAGAAAGCATTTAAGATCCATAGTGGAGATGACTGGTCAGAACTAAATAAATTTCTACAACACAGATACATACCTGGGGAAGTTTGATGTCATTGATATCCCAACTCATCATTTCTCCATGTCGGGAAGCAGAGTCCTCCTGCTCCATAACAGAATCATCTGCACCTTTCAGCATTTTTGAATTCCTTCCCAAAGTTAGCAAGAAAGTCGCTCCTGGCTGCTTTTGAAGTTGCCTGGCTGTCAGCAGTCTCAAGCAGTTTACAACCAGGAAGCTGTTTCCTGAAGCTAAATGATAGAGAGGCTGCTCATTAAAGATAAAAATCAGTGTTCTTCTGCCAGAAAAACTTGTTCCATTAAAAGTTTTGCAAGCCAGCAAGGCAGTGGAAAATATAGCTTAGAGATAGTCTGTGATGTTACAGAGACATCTCTAACAGCAAGCAAATCGTGCTTGTGGCATCTGATTTGGTTTGCTCAATCTCCTCTCATACCAAGCTTATAGCCATGTAACTGCTCACAGGCTCCTCGTACATCTGGTGCAATGCTGGCTCTATATTCCCAGAGCCAAACTGATTGAACAGCTCAGCAGCTGGTAAGGGGTCTTTGAGTAGCTGCTTACCCATTAGATATCTCTTGCTCTGCATATAACAAAGGTGAGCAAAAGAGGGGTCTGTTCCATCACCTCAGAAGAAATGGTGCCCAACCTTTTCAAATATTGCTGGTATCTCTGAGAGCTTACCAGTGGCACCAGGGCAGTATAGAAAAGGAGGCTGGGCTATCTGCATTTTCCTATCTCAATGGCAGACTGAAGAAAAAAGACCCACCAAGACCAATGGGTTTGCCTCAAAATCTTTTAAACTATATGGCTGCCCTACTCTGAATTTCAGTACCAGCCAAGCTTAATAAAATATTGTGTTGGTTTTGTCTGGGGTAGAGTTAATTTTCTTCACAGTGGCTGGTGTGGGGCTGTTTTGGATTTGTTCTGAACACAGGGTTGATAATATAGAGATGTTTTGGGGTTTGATCCTCAGGGATCCCATGCATGGAAAACTTTGTTCCCTTTGCTAAGGAGAGAAAAGGTGAATCAGTTTTCTCTTTCTGGAAACTGGGAAAGTTTCAATGTTTTCAGGAAGGGCACTGTAGTTATGCCACTTAAGGATTTATTAAAGACTACTGAGTTGTGAGAGAAGTAAAGTCTACCTGATAGTCTGTTTCATAGACTTTCAAAAGCATAATGTATTTTATTGTTATTTCTGGCTCTGCGTATATGTATGGCCCTTGTAAAGTGATTTAGCCTCCATGTCCTTAGTTTACTTATTTATAAAATACCTGTGATCTTAATTTCTTATGTTATATTTTCTAACCTCTAAAGGAAGAGTTTGAGGATATTTGCAGAGCACTTGAGACATTTGGCTGTGTGGTGCTCTGGCAGCATAATCAGAGCCCCACTGCCCCGTGTTGTGACTCAGACTGTGGGGGAGAAAGAAGCAAAACCTCCTCCATGGAAAAAGACCCCCACAGAGGGTGCCTGGAAGTCAGCACCAGTGCCTTCAGGAACCTGAAATGCGGGCACTGTACTGGGAGGGCAACCAACAGGTTCAAATGAGATGTTAGACCAGAGGAGAAGGGAACACAACAAATCAGAAATAAAAACATCTGTAAGAAACAACAGGTCTTCTTGTATTTTCCTACTGTGCTACAATGAAAATGGAGATAGTAATGTTAGAACAAACAAAATATGAGCTGCATTAGAAAACTGAGTTGAATTTGCTAAACAAATCACCCTTGACTACTGTGTGCTCTAAAACATGAAATGATTTGCCCCACAATTCAAAATTATGGTCTCATTACTTTTAAAATTACTTTTCTAAATGAGATGGCTTGGAAATTGATTTTTAATTTTCTTCATTAGAGAAAATGGAGTATTTCTTCTTTATACTATATTAATAGAGCTAAAACAATAATTAAATATTAATGTAAAGATTAATGAAAGACACAGATAATTTCAAAATAATACATGCAAGAAATGAAGTTTGAGAGAATCACACATATTTAACTACTTGCAGGCAAAGCTTTGCACTACTTATTTCTCTCTACTCTTGTGCTACAAGAGTGTTGCTGTGATATGTCATGAAAGTTGAACACTAGGCAAGACAAAACCAAAAACATAGGAAAGAAATAATATTTCAAGATCTGCTATTTAATTCTTATTTCTGTATAACATCTAACATATGTTACAATACATTTAGAAAGAGATATTATGCCATGTATTTTATGACTTAACTAGCAAGGATTTGGAAGATTTCTTCAATTTTCCTTACAAGTACTTGGTGTTGAGAACTTAGGAAAAGGATTATGAATATTTAAATGAAATTATGTATACTACCAATTTACGTGAGCCTATAGATTAAATTAATTCAACATCATCTGTGAGGTCTTATTTGGAAGGACAGTCTGGCAGACCATAACCACAGATAGATTTCAGCAGTTCTTCAGCAGCCATCTACAACTAGAGGCTGAGGACTGGAAGAAGGCCTGGAGTTGTAAAAGCCCGAATCTTGCATTCAGGCTCCGTCTCTGGAGAGGGCTGAGCAAACCCAGCGGAGGGCGCCGAGGGCAGCAGCTGTCCCCGCAGGGACTGCCCGGCGCTGCGCGGCTGCCGGGCTGTGCTGCAGGGCGCTGCCTGGCAGCACCGGCACGGGGCTGCCGCCTGTCACAGAGCAGCCACCAGGGCAGGCTCCGCTCTTGTATTGTTTTACCAGCACACAAAGAAGGTGCTTTAGTCCGTGCTGCCATCAGTCTTCCTTTTGCTCTTTGGTGTCATCTTTCAGTGATGACAACCTTTAAGTGATGTCAGGTGCACTCGGGAGCTTTGCAGGGGCTGAGTTCCCTGTCTCACCAACAGCCTATGTTGCAGTATCTTCCACGGCTGCCTTTGTGCCTTGCCTCAAGTCCATGATTTTCTCGGACGCTGAAAGTTTCACCCTGCTGGTGGGAGCTCTCCTGCCTCTCCTCCACTGCAGCTCTTTGCTTTTGTATGCTTCTCATCCCACTTTTATTAGTGCAGAGTTTCATGGTGCTGCTCCACAGGAACCAAGGAACGTGCGTGCTTATACCAAGATGCTGCTGATGCTCCTTGAGGAATATTGCTCCGGATTGGCCAGACTTTTTTTTTTTTCAAATTCATTCTGTAAACTTAAAAGTTAACAACGTTATCTTCCAGTTCAGCCTTTCTATTTGATAACTGTGGCAGTAGGATGAAGCAACATGATTATCTCCCAGATGCAGAGCATAAACTCACTGCAAATAGACATGTCATTTATAATGAGAAGACAGTTTCCGCCTGTGGAAAAATGCACTGGGGATGCTGCTTATTTTCAAAAAGCAATGAGACCAGCTTTTGTTCTCAGATTGTCCTGACATATCCTCAAGTTGGCTGCCTCTATATTCAACATCATTTGAAATGCTTATGCTGTCTTCACCTTTCAGTATCCAAAAGTGGAAGCTTCTCCCCTGTGGTCTGGGTCTTAGAAGGAAGATGGACATATTTTGAGATGGAAGTACTTTTAAATACTTGGTTGATTTTGTTTATCCTTTGTTTCTCTTTAATTCTTTTCTCAAAACTGTTATTTTAATATCCCTTGAGATCTGAACCAGCTGATGAGCTCCTATTTTTGTTCAGTTACCATCCTTCTGAATTGTGGACTATGGATAAGAAGTCAGTTGTAGGTGGTGAAGTTCTCCTGGCTTTGCTGCTTTAGTCACATTCATTGAACGATTTTTAAAAAATGCTTTTTAAAAGAAGTTTTGGTTTCCTACCTTTTCCAAACATCCTCTTTCTAGAGCGCTCTCTCAGGTGACATAGTCTGCAGGCTTCTCTGGTTGTCACATCACGTAACACAGACGTATCTGCACCACAGACTGTGAACCAGACAGATTAGCACAGACTTCACCTCAAAGCTCAAACACTGATTAATATCTTGGCCTCTTTTTTCTCAGGCTACAAATATGTGTCTTGCATCACTCCTGCCCTCATGGGCTCAGGCCACTACTCAGTACAGGCACTCAGGGTGTCTCTGCCAGGGTGCCTGGGGAGTGCCGTGTATTCCTGCCTGTACTGCACAGACCAGGGATGGACACACAGACCATTGTAGCACCTTACTGAGGGGGTATTCAAATCCTGCTGTTGGGATGGTGTTTTCTTGGGCTGCTCTTACTCAACAGCCAGCAACCATCTCAGTTTTTCCTCTGTGTCAATGGAACAGTCATTTGGCTGCAGTACTCTCATTTTTCGTTTTCTATTTTACTTTTCTGGCTATTTCCAGCAGAGAGATGCAGTTGTGGGCATGGTTTTTCAGAGGCTCTGCCACATGAGGTTCATGTCCACACACTTGTATCGCATAGAGTAAATATTTTTGCCAGGCCTCTCAGTCCCTCTTCTTGAGAAAACTGATATTCATCCACATCTGCATTAGCTCCCAAGCAGTGTTCTCAGCTGAGAGCCTGGTAGTTGAATGATTTACTATTGAACAGAATAGTATCAGTAATCGGTTAAAGGGTTTTTTTTTCCTTTTCTCCAGGACAGTGTTTTAATATCAAATGCTAGGAATATGTCTTTTTCTGCCATGTGAAGAACATAGTCCAAGTGAAAGTTTTGAGGCCTGAGCTCATTTTAATCACTGTTTGGAATGCTTGAGTGTATGCAAACACATATTTCACTTTATTTCTTGGTATCTCTTTATTAAAGCTGTGAGCTATAATTCTTTGGCAGCAAAGTCTAGGCTTTTTATTTACTTTATTGACCCCTTTAATTTTTTTTTCCTTAACATATCAGACACTCCGCAAAACCTGTGGTGTTCTACACACCATATTAACTTCCTGGGGTAAAATTCGTGGTAGTTATTCCACAGAGGCAAAACCACCATGGCAATAAAACAGCATTAACGTTGTGATGCTGGAAAAAACTTAGGTCTGGGTAAAATTTTAGTTTAACTTGTTCTTCTTTCTGACCATATAAACTATCTGTACTGTTTAGCGGGGTTTGTTGGATTGTTTGTTTGTTTGTTTTTGTGGCTTTTTCACTAAGATCATAAATTCACATGCTTTATCTGGAATCACTGGTTTCTATGGATTATCTAAAATTTTAGTTGGAATGCTTTTTGTGTGTCATGTCTAAAAATTACAATCTCTTAGTGACAGTATTGTGATGCAACTTAAAAATTACTTTAGTTTATGGCCATTCTGCTTTCTTATTTTACTAGTTTTCAAAGCCTAAGGCATTCACTCTTTTTGTCTCTTGATCTGATATTCCATTTCTCATCTTGCCTTTGCATCTGGTACAAATACATTTAATTTTTCAGTTCTGCCTGGCGTGAACATCACGTGCATGCAAAATCTCATTTCATGGATTGACACTCACATATTGAATGTGGTGCTTTTCTTTTCCTTACAATTCTGTGATTTTCCCTTTTGTGATTTAAAGAGTGTGTAATTGCTAAGTGTGTTGTCTTTCATGTCCCTCTGCTTCAGAAATGGAATTTGGTATGTCACTATGATTGCTGTTTTCCTTGTTCCCCCTCTGTTGCTGCAATATGAATTCTAATTTTTGTGTTGTTGGAAGTGAATAATTTCTGATATCTCTGACAGCATGCTCTGCTTTTCTCCGTGGTCAGGTGGAATATCATATCTACAGAATCCATCCTCAGGTAATTCCAAAACAAATTCCTATCAGTTAACCATGCCCTAGCTTCGAACAGCCAGTTTCTGATATAATCAGCTGCTGGGGAGATCCTGTATGTGGTCCTCTTTCTGCAGACTATGACATCTCACAGATTCAAGTGTTCAGGCAGAACTGTAAAACTTTAACTAATTTGCTCTGCCATGCTTTCAAGAATGAGAGGAACTTTTCCACAGCCTGGGCACTGGAAGGAGCACTGTGTGGAGGAAATGGGGCTTTATTCTGCTTTGCAACAGAGCACAGCTTGCTTTACTCCTGAGAAATCATAGCTACTCTTCCTATTGGGCTGGGCTCAGTGTCCAGCAGGCTGGTGGAAATTTAAACAGTGACACAAGATCAGATCTTTTACAATTCAAGGAGTGCCAGACTACACTTGATTATCTATTTGATTCCAGGTTCTATCTCTGTTGGTTTTAGGAGAGAAGAATCCCGGCTATAAGCCTAGGTTTGGCAGTACGGTGTAGCTTCCTGTCTGTCACACCTGGGAATTTCTCAGCTCCCTCCATGCCATTGGTCTCATCTGCTGCAAAGCCAACAAAAGCTGCTCCAATACCCTCTATTCAAATTTTTTCTCCTTGGCCTTCATAGCAGCTCCCAGGAACTACTTCTGTAGGTCCTTAGCAAAACTTGTGAAGCCTAGATGTACCTCTGCCTTATGGAAACTGGTAACAAACCAAATCCAGACAGATATGTCCACCTACTTGGGCACTTCCTGCCTGTACTGATCAGGTGATAATTATTGCATCTTTCTTTGTCAATATTATGGCCAGCATGCTCTTTTCTCATTCCGTGCTCATCTATCACACCAGTGCACATCTAAGCTATTTCTTTCTCATGATCGGTTTGAGAAAATCTGCCTTCTTAAAAGTTTTGCCTGTCCTTGCTATTGTAGCTCGTCCAAGAGAAGGAACACAATGGAGTTTCTCAGGCTTCTGAGCTGGTCTGACACCTACAATACCCCTGTGGGTAGGAATTCACCCCCACGTTTGCCTGTGCCCCCTCCCTGTATTTCCTCCTGGTTCCAGCTGTAGTAGCCATGTCACAGACCTTGTTTCACTGGCAGCATGGATTCATCTTAGGACACCTGTAACTCCAGTAATGCAATCCAATGGCACGAGACAACACCTTGTTCTCTGAAAATACAGTGGCCTCTCTACTGCAGCTAAGGTCCTCACATGCTAACAGATTAATTTCCTAGAAGTGGTGACAGCAGCATCGTTCTCCATGTCACATTCCTCGCCTCACTTTCTTTCTCCATTCACACTCGGCTATCCCCCAGCTACCTGGAGAGTGCACAGTACAGTGTCTACAGTACATACAGATTTCCCAAGTAGTTTTTCTGGTATAGAATAAGAGGCAGCAAAACTAGTAGCCTAGGATGCCTGGTTTGTTCTTTAGCTCTGAGGCTGACATCGCCTCTTGCCTTGACTGAATCATGTTTGCAGAATGACCGACTAACTAGTCAGGCACTCCTGCAACCTGATCCCCCACTTCACTGAACGTGGGCATGCCTCCATAAAGCAAGGTAGCTGGTTAGGTACTGGAAGCTGTGCAGCTGTGTTACCAGGTTGATCTGCCGAGGTTACTTAGCTCTGCTGGCTCTAGTTTTTATGTCTGGCACTGCATCACGACAGGAGAATTTCTTTCTGTCTCTGCCCAGTTGGACAAATGTCAGGTCAGCCTTGCTATAAAAGCCCATCCACACGAGTGGTATGGTATTGCAGGTTGTTCTGAGACTGCTCCAAACAAACCACTGCCCTCTCAGAAGATGGACTGTGCCTTTGAAACTAGATACGGTACAGTTTTCAGCATATCTAATAACATGGTGCAGCAATATTCGGGTGATCTGATGACACCTCCAGTGGTTGCCTACGTATCTGCTGTTGTGATGTGGCACAGACTGCAGCAGGAGTCTGGTAAGTACCCCTGGGTTTCCTTACACCTCGTGCTCCTCTCAGCACAGAAGGACAAGCCTGTCTTTCATTTTCTCTGCATTTTGCCTGCCCGTTTGTCCTTCATGAAGAAGCCCAGCAGCTTTTTCTGCACTGCGCTGAGCGAAAGTCTCTGGAGTTGTATCTGTGACAGCAGCAAGGGAGGGCCCTGTGCAGCGGGGTGCTGGTGCCACAGACCAGGGACCTTGCTGCCGGCATCGACACGGAACAGCAGAGACCAAGGGCAGAAGTTACAGCACGGTGCACACTGACCAAAAGCAAGTTGTCATTGACTGTCCTCAACACCCAGACCTTGGCTTTGTGGGGCCACCAGAAGCAGGAAGGCAACAAATGAGAGGCAGCAGCAGACAGGGAACATGTGTATTTGGGCAGAAGCCTGCAGGGACACCCACAGTCTACAACAGGAACTCCTACTTATTTTATGGTGTTACTTACACATCTTAACCTTAGGGAAACAATGGACTGGTGGTGCTGTACAGCTCACTTCAAAGCACCGAGACCAAAATAATTTTACTGCTGTTTTCTGAATTACCTTTCTTCTAGCTGCCTTTTAGCAACTTGCTTCTCTGGGGATCATCCAATTTTGTGGCAAAAATCCCTGGTTTTAATTGCTGTTGATAAACTAGTGAAAATTGCTTTTTACCCCCTTCCCCCTTCCCAACTGCCTTCAAAGCTGCTAAGCAGAAGTTCTTTCAAAGTGAGAAAGACAAAGAAAGTCAGGATGTTCTTGTCCATTCCTTCCACAGTATGTGCATGACTCCAATTCACCTTGACAAAGGCAGCAAATTGATCTGGAAAGGTCCATATGAAGAACTACAGCTTGAAGAGTGCTGCTAAAATAGTGTCCTAGTGCTCTAACTGGCAGCAGTTTCCATACCTTCTTCAAAAGCTCACTGCCTACACCCTGCTCAGAAACATATTCCCACTATCCCCTCTTCACCCTCTCTCCTTTCCACATGTATTGACTATTGTTTAGTCCTCTGGCTTTGCAAATGATGATTTCCATTCTTAGCTGCTGTTTACACATTTAATTTTGCTGTTCCTCCCCCTCATTTAAAATGTAAAATACTTGAAATATCCAAGTTTGAAGTAGGTACAAGCAAGAGATTCTCTTATAAATTACCTTGGACATAAAAATGGTATCTTCTAACTTTGCTGCTATTGTGCATATTTGGGCACACAAAATTTCTAACATATATTGATCCCTTAAAGCAGTCAAATCACAGAAATGAATCCCTAGAAGATTTTTTTCAGAAAAATAGAGAAAAGCAACGTCAAGAAAAGGGGAAATACTGACTACTGGCATTAAGACTTGGTCATGCAGCTTCTCTGAGGCACATGTGGAAAGTGAGGATTGTGTAACTTTAGTGAGTGACCATCCCAGAGGTGGAGACTGTCACTGTCAACAGTAGCTGAACTCACCAAGGCTTTTATTTTTTTAAGCCATACAAATAATTTATCTATATACAAAGAGCTTCTGCAAAGGGACTTTTCAGCCATGACTGTAGCAACCATTACAACATCTATTAGTCATATAACAGCAGGAAAAAAAAGTAGAAACATGAAACTGCTTGGAATGCAAAGCTGCCTCTTTCACTCCCATTCAGCAAACTCTTCAAAAGGAAAAAAAACTGAATCAGTCATCTCATTCAGAACAAACGACTCCTTAGGGAAAATAATAAAATAAATGGCTGGATTTGGGATAAACATCTATTGTTCGTATCATACCCACCATGTTATGAAACACAGAGGGAAAACAGGACAAGATGGGAAAGGGCTTTGTGCAGGTGCAGGATGCACAACATGCCCTTACGTATTGCTCCTGTCCATTTTCTGTCCCTGTCTTTGACAAACTGTGGAAATAGATCACAAGGTGAAGAGACTTCTGGCCACCTTTGAACCCTTCCTTGGCTGAACAGCCTCACTAAGTATCCCCAGCTAAAATGCTGGGGGGCAGTCAGCTGCCCCTGTCGGTTTCCCTGCATGCACTTCTCAGTACTGGCTCTGCATTAGTATGAAATCAGAGCTTTTCTGTAGTCTACAGACAGCAGAAGACTTGGCCTGACTTTCAGGATATTGAGAAATCAGCAGTTTCTACAGAGATGGAACAGAGAACCGTCACCACAGTGCTGCGGGTGCTGCAGCATAACTCCAGGAATCACCATGTCACCTGAGCTGCACAGAGAACAAATCCCCATTTCAATCGTGTGGGAACTTTAAGCAAAAATTCCTAAGCGCAGGTTTTAAAGGGACATGTATAAGATGCTGAAATTGTTCTGTGGACAGACACTGTCTGCTTGTTCTGGATGTTACTAGCTCCCATTTCATGTGCTGTGCCTTCATATTTAGCACAGCTGCATGAAATTTAAAAAATGTTCCAGAACTGTAAAGTTGGAAGTAACAAACTTTAAAAGTCACCTAAACTGACTGCTTGTCTGAATTACTTCTTTCTGCTCCAAGCTGTGTGCAGTTTGTGTCCAAATACACTGTGGTTTTCCAGTTTTGCCTTAGGGTGGATTTTTATTTTTATTTTGTTACAGGAAAGTGCTCTGTAGTGACCTTAAAAAATAAGAAACGGACACCTATGTTACAAAAGATCTCAAAAATCACACTGGAAAGTTAACACTATGCAGCTAAAATATCTCTTATACTCTTCAATGGTAACTGAGTACCAGCCCTAAAATGATTGGAAAATCTCAAGAACAACTTGCCAGCTATTTTCAGAGTGCTGAAATGAGCTGTGCATGCTGAGATCATTAACAAGACCAAGAAAAAATGTGTTCAGTGCACTTTCTCATCTATTAGATTACTTTGCCTCTCCAGCAGTCTCCAGAGAAAGCCTCTGGCTGTTTCTTAAGGTCACTGAATCATTTCACTACAATAAATGATCTCTCTAGCTGGAAATGTTGGAGAGGCTCCCCGTGCCTCAGCGCTGCCATATCACTGAGTCACTGCAAGCCCTGTGCTCATGGGTGAACACGCACCGCACCCAACCTGCCCCTCCCCTGGCCTTCTTCTCCTCTTTGTCCTCCTTCACGTGCTTTTACTTTCCTAACAGTATTAAACTGATAGAGATCTGTATATTTTACCGTCTGTGGACAGAAGGAGAACACAGACCAAAAAAACCCGAAAAAAATAAAAAGGCAAACCCCCACCAAACATGGTCTGGGCTCCCTAATCTTGGGAGTCTTTGACTTTGCCCCGTGTAGGCAATTACAGAGCAGGAGGACAAAGTGTCCCAGGGCAGGAACAAAGCTGTCTTCTGCACCACTTAAAGCCTGGAGACAGTGAGTATTGATGGTCAGGACATTGAGAGGCGTGCCAGTGTAAGAGTAGTTGACATGCATGGTTTGGCACACCATGTAATCAGTAACAGAAGGAACTGTAGGTCCCATCAGCCACGATCCTGTCACAAAGAGCAGCACCATCTCACAGATGCAATCCAACATAGCATTGATGAAGAAGACCGACATGCCTTTGATAAATGCCTTTATTTCCCTCAGCAGGAGATAGCAGGCTGTTCCCTTGGTGAAACTAATTCCAAAAAATATCACCTGCAAGCCCTTGGCAACATTTTCTCTCCTTATTCCCAAGTGTGCCACACATCTCTCTTCCAGCTTTGTTCTCTCTTTTATCCTTGTAACTTGCCTTTCTTTAAGGCTCATTCCTCTATTTGACTGAATCTTTGTAGGAGAGAGGAACAAACAAGCACTGGGTTACGAATGGGTAGTTCAGTAGTGCTGGTTACAAACCAGGCTCTCTCTCAGTCACTCTCAGAGTTCATCTATGCAAAGTTGATATGCTACAAAGCTGTCACCAGCCGTCCACTCCAGCAGCTCCTGTTCAGGCATGCTTGGCTTGGGCTGAGTCCAAGGCTCTCCATTCCACTTTTTCAGAGTAGTGAATTTATCACAGTTGCTTCACCCCTGTAAACTACATCTCAGATGTCTGTCTCCTCTGTCTCTCTGCACTGCCACAATCATAGAATAATTTGGGATAAAGGATCCCTCTGGAGAGCACCTACCTCACAGCAAGGCTAATATCAAAGTTACAGTAGGATGCTCAGTGCCTGACCAGTTGAACATCTCCAAGGATGGAGATCAGCCTCCCTAGAAAGCTGTGCCAGTCTTTGACTGCTCTCGTTGTGAAGGACTTTTTTCCATACATTTAATCTGAATTTCCTTTGCTGCAACTTATGCATTTGTCCTTTCATTGCACCTGTGGGTCTTCTGTGCCCTGCCAAGAAGACTCTGCTCATCCTCCTCCTTATCACCCTCAGGCAGCTCAGAACAGCAGGGAGGTGTCCCCATCTTTACTCTGCAGCTCCCTCCATCACAATGCTCTCTGGCAGGCAGAGGACCCAGAAACACAAGTGCTTTGCCAATAGGCATCCTCGAAAAGTGAGGACAATTGAAAGACTTCAGACACCTTAGGCACAGACAAGCTGCTTCCAAATATCTCAAATTGCCTAAAAGCCCAGTGGAGTCAGTAAAAAAGGTCACCCTTACTGAACATTGGTGGGCAGGATATACAGCCTCACTCAATAAAAAGTTAAACCTTGGATGCCACCTTTACATATTCAGTTCTTATACTCTTAAAGACCGAGTCAGGATTTGATCTGGGATCTTTAGTTTCAAAGGACAAAAGAGTCAAGTCAGTGTCCTCTAATTTTGCATCTTGCAGACTTCTTTATTTTTCCACCAGATTACATTATTTTTAGAACATGTTCAGTCTCCTTATGACCTGGTTTCTTCATGTTACACCATGAATGATTAAGGTATAACCTTTCCCTTGAGAGGATCCTGCATCTCAACTGTCAGCAAAGTTATTACAATTCTGCAACAAAAGTGCACTTCTGGTCCAATCATAAATATGTCTCTGATCATTATTCTGAGAAAAAGTTGCTTCACTGAAGTGATTTGCTCTTTTGGCAGCTGCTGGGACAAGGCTTGATTTTATAGATGGCTGCTTTAGTATGACAAACATCAAGCAGGCTTCTGGACACTTAAGGCTGTGTGTTCTCTTTCAAGTTATGTCTCAGTACTGCTTGTGGGAGAGTATTTTTGTGTTGTGTTTTTCTATAAATCACTTTGACAGAAACGGAGACATGTATTTTTTTTCCATAGGGAAAAAACCCATTATATTTTCAGCAAAATAACTAAAAAATACCAGCTGAAATAAAAAGCAAGGAAATGTTATCTTAGGGCCTCAGTGACACCTGGTGTTCAGGCAATAGATATGATATTCCCTGGGGGAGGGTTCCCAGGGAAGTTGCCAGACCAACGCAGTGAGAGCATCTGAAGGAACAGGATGTTACTGCAGGAGCATCAGCCAGGAGAGAGCCTGAAAACTCGCTCCCAGACACTGGCCATCTTCACTTCCTCAGGGGATAATCCAGCACAGTGTAGTGCTGAGGATGGGCCCAGGAAGATCAGTGGGAATGAGGGGAGGTGGAAGCCCTGCAACCATTTTCCTTCCTCTTCCATTGCCCCCATACTGCACTGTATTTTGATTTTCCTGCAGGATTGGTCTCAGCTTGTGCTTGTCCCATTGCCCAGGACAGAGGCCAGGTGCCAGGAGAGAGGTGTTCCCACACAACCCACAAAGCTGCACTGTTAAAGGCATCAAGGATTAACCTGGCCATGAAGATCTGTGGCACTTGTTTCAACACCAGTATTGGGATGATATTCATGCTTCTCCCATGTCGACCTATTTCTCCCTCTACAGATACTTTAAACAATTCTGCTCAACAGGAGCCATCAAGACTGGAGACAAGGGCTATGAAATGCAGAGGAGCTCTCAGTAAACAAAATATGACCAGGTAGCCCAGTCCAGAAGGTGCTTGTAGCAAACAGCAACATCACCATCTGTTGTGGAAGTGCAGCCCCAGGTCTCTGGGCAGACGAGAGGAGGAGGCACGGTGTGGTGGCCAGCAGACCTGGCAATCATTACACCCAGGCTCACGTCACGAGAAGCAAATTCATGCCTAGATGGGGAGCATGGTCTTCCAACATAAGGCCAGAGGAAGCAAGGAGTAAAGAGAGGGAACACATTTCTTAATGCTGCTTGAGGGAAAGCTACCCTTGCTTCGAGGCCGAGCTGTGGCTGCTTTGCAGAGAGCAGGGATAGTTTTGGGTGTTCATCAAACACCTACTGCTGAGAGAGACAGCAACTGCAGCCAATCAGAAAACTGATCTGGTGTCATGTTCTCATCTGTGCATAATCTCCCTTGCCTTGCTGAAAATGAGAGCAATTCAGTTCATATTCTCCAGTTTCTCTTCCTGTCCCTCTTCTCAAAACTGCCATGAGGGCATCCTTCTTTCTTGCCTGCTAGACCCTCTCTCCTCATTAGCTTTTTCCCCTGGCATTTTGTGTGTTTTCTGCTTCCTGTATATGTTTTCCTCTGAACTGTTTCCTCATTTTTTCCAAACTAGCCTCCTGTTACTGAGGTGTCAGAGTGGGGAGGATGCTGTCTTCTGTAATACAGAGAAGCTGCTGTCCTAGCACCACCCTTCATGGTCTTCTTCCAAGGCCAGACATTTTGGGGTTTGCTCACCTAAATTTATCTAGTATAAAACACGATAGATACTGAGTGCTATTAAATAATTACCAATCACTTATATGTGCTGGACAGCTGGTGATGTATTATGTTAATAACCATTACAGGCTAAGCTTTAATGCAAAAATATATTTGATTTGAGATTTGGGCTGAGTTTAATGAATTTGTTCTTTTTTTTCTTCCCCACTTAAACACATAAATTTCACCTATAAAATGCTCTGAAATACTCCTGGGATGCACAGATCAGTATTCCGATAATTTAAAACAAAACAGCTCCTGCTTTTCCATGAAAGCCAGAGGTCCTGAGGTTATTTGTGCAAGGAAGGTCAGGTGCATCATAAAAGCCATTATGTAGGATATGCTTGCTTTTAATCTCCTCTCCCTTCATGACCCTTGTTTCCACACTAAGAAATGCTCTTGATTACAAAGTCTTTGCAACAGTGAAATAAAAGACAACACTTTATTCTTGTATGCGATATTCAAAAGCAATTATACTCTGATCATCTGTACTACTGCCAGGAACTACTGTGCAGATGTTTCCAACACAGGTCAGGAGCTCTGTCTATCTAACACTTACCTCTCTGCCCAGTCGTCCTCTTTTAAGAAGGGGCTAAACATGGTCTTCAAAGAACATACTACAGTGCAATTGCAAGGAAAAAGTCTCTGGCTGTGAAATCTGTGTCACTATATAAATACTGATCTGCCATCCTTGCCTGTACTAAATGCTGGCAAATTTGTCCCTGGTGTCAGCTGCATCTTTGCGTGAAATCCTCCTGGTTCCGGGGTGCAGGAGCAGCAGCGTGTGCCCCGCTGTCCCCTCACAGGTGCCGCCAGGAGAGGGCATCGGCTCACAGCGCATCCCCTCGGGTGCGCAGCCCCCGGGCATCCCCCACACCCCGCTCCTGGCCCTGCGTGCTCCCCTTCTGGCAAGGTGAGATGGATGGGGTTTGTTTGTGAGAGGCTGGGGGTAGGTACTTGTCCAGTTGTTCTGGGAACTTTTTTACTTCTACTTCAAAAAGAAAAATCTCACATTGACTATAATTTTTTTCTAAGTGCTCTGGACAGTGGAGCCAGGTTGGCCCCATAGTTTTGGAGGTTTCTGAAACCTAGTATGTTGCTCCTTTCTGACCAAGAGAGAATTAGTTGTTAATTATTCCTGTTTTCCTATGTTGCAAGAAAACTTTTGGCAAATACTGCATATTGCAAAAGTGCCGAGAAACCAAGCAGAGCATCCACCACCAGTCTGGTTTCAAGACTTCCCACTCATTTAAAAATCTACTTCATAGCAGTGGGACTGGGCAGCAATTCATGTCTACTTAGCATGGAAACCAGAGTCAGATGTAAAGACTACTACTTAGCTTATTATTTAAACTTCTAAGGACAGAAGGGTCTTTTTCATGATGATTTGCAAAAATCTGTGCAATTTTAAAAGGAAACACAGCTGATAATAGTTAGCTGATAATAGTTACACCATCTATATGCATGGGATGTATTTCCTGGTCTTTTTGGCAAACTCATCACTATTCTACTGAGCAAAAGTGCATTTGCATCAAAGATGTCTCAAGTCCCTAATAGCCCAGCACACCAAGAGCTGGTCTCACACTCCCTTCGAACCCCAAGTGCTGTAGGAAACAAAGCAACTTGATAAATTAACAGAGGATCTTTCAGAGAGGCGATCCTTTCTAAATATACAGAAAGGTGTTAGACTTAGAAAGGCCCTGAAGCTTTGAGATGCCACTGATTTTAAAGGAAGCAAGGCATTTAGATAACTACAAGGTTACAGATTTTTTTCTTTTCTTTTTTTTCTTTTTTCTCTTTTCTTTTCTTTTCTTTTCTTTTCTTCTTTTTTTCTTTTAAATTTTATTTTCATAAAGCTCTTATTTCTGGTAGGTAAGCTGAAATTCTGATTTCCTACAACAGCTGGTAAGATTGAATTAGTCGCATTTAGTAAACATTTGGCTTCCAGTGGCAGACAGAACAGCTGATAAAGATATGCTTCCTGCTTGCTAAATGGGATGAGACACCGTATGTCTAATAAATTACACAAATACCACAATACCTTGCTTCAGTATGTGTAGAAAAAATTTCACTTCATTTCACTGTAAATATTTTTACCAAATAGTTTATCACCACATAAAATTACCTCTGGTGCTGGTTAATCCTAGTGGAAACACTGTGAATATTCACTTAGGCAAGTCTCAGGCACTAAAAGTGCAATTGTGCCACAGGGGCTGTGCATTCCCCATTACACCAGTGCAGGAGCAGCGAATGCACAGGCGTAAACAGCCCTATGGGATCGCATTTTCATGTCAACAGATCCCGTTCACTTGAAGTTTCACCTGCTCCCAAATGAAATGTGACAATGAGTACAATTTTGCATTTCTTTTTGTCACATGGCTGGACCATCCCTATTTGAGCTGGAGCTCCAGCTGCCTCTGAAGGGTGAGGCAATTCCTTTCATGAGGGAATTCAGGACCTTTCTTCTGAACACAGCTTCCTTCACATGTTGTGCCACTGCAGTACCTTCCATCAGCAAACAGGAGGTTCCCCACTGCCCTTAAAAACTTTCCAAGAATTATGGGCCAGATTCCTGGAAAAGGTGTTGCTTTAACATGTTCTAGATCTGGAAAAAACAATAAAAATTAAAACAAACAAACAAATACAAACAGAAAAAAAACCCCCCAAAACCCCAGCAAAACCAAACAAAACAAAAAAGCAAAGCAATTGGTTCACTCCATGGTGCATGTTTTCCCAGACTGCAAGACTTCCAGCTGTACCATGATGGCCTTCAGGCTTTCTGGTGCCTGGTACCTCGTGGCCTTTGGCAGATCTTCCCTGTGATCAAGGAAGCTGCCTTCTGCCTGACCTGCTGATTTGTAAGGACAAAGCGCCCGTGTGGCATGGGGTGACCTTGGCCACCTGCCAGACACCCACCCAGCTGCTCTCTCCCCTCCTCAACAGGATTGGGGATGGAAATAAGATGAAAAGCTTGAGGTTTGAGATAAAGACAGGAAGGTCACTCAGCAATAATTGTCATGGCAAAAATGGATTCTGGGAAAAATAATTTATTGCCAATTAAAATAGAATTGAATGATGAGACACAAAGAAAAAAACCAAACTGCCTACTCCTTACCCCCTTCTTCCAAGGCTGTTTCACTCCTTCATTCCCACCCCCTCTACCTCTTCCACGCTCCAAGTGGCATGGGGGTGGTTGTGGTCAGTCCATAGCAGCTCCTCTCTCCTTCCTACTCATGTTCCAGTGCGGGTCATTCCCATGGGTTGAAGTCCCTCAGGACAAACTTGCGGCATGGGCTCTCCACAGGCTGCAGGTCCTTCAGGGCGTGTCCACCTGCCCCACCACATGGTCCCCATGGGCTGCAGTGTGGATATCTGCTTTGCCATGGGCTTCTCCACAGGCTGCAGGGGAATCTCCTCCAGCATCACCTCCTCCCCCTCCTTCCTCTCCCACCCTGGTGTCTGCAGGGCTGTTTCTCACACTTTTGTCATCACTCCTCTCTCTGCTGGGCAGTGTTTTGCCCTTTCTTAGATATACTTTCACAGAGGCACCAACAGCTGCTTTTTGCCAGAATGCAGAGCAGCACACCACGCAGTCCCACACCCTGGTCTTACCAGCTTTAAAGTGGCCAGTGCCCCCTCTTCAAGCAATCCCCCAGACCGTCACACTACTCTTACGGGAAAAATGCTCCAGAGCCAGATTCCACTAACAAAGGCACTCTCCCTGTTTCTAGCCTAGTTTCTAGCTACCTCTTGGGTAGCTTGTACCCGTTTGATTTGCATCACCCACTTAAAATAGTTCATTTTCCTTCATGAAAATTTGAATCTACTGTTGTGATGTCTGTTTGGCTGTGATTACATTCTTTCTCAACACTGGTCTTGTTAAATATCTGTTTTGCAGGACTTCTCCATTTCTCTGACCATCCCAGTAACTCTTCTGTACAGCAGATCTTTTAAAATCGGTTTTCTTGGGAGCTGCTGTATTCATCAAAAGGAAGTCGATCAGAGCATCATCCTCCCACACTAGCACAGTCCTCCTACTAAAAATGGACCAATTAGCAATTAAGAGCTTTTTTCCCCCGTTTTAGTAGCAGCTCTAAGTTGTTGAAGATATGATTTGCAATATCTTTCCTTCTCTCCTCTTCAGTCATGTTCAACTAGAACTCCCATGGAAACAGCTGAAATTCTGTTACTGGTGCCTAAGGGGGATTTACAGTAATCCCATTTCTTACTCCAGCTATCAAGGTAGTTGCTGCAGATGTAATCTTCCCTGGCAGTGACAGTACTTTCTGATGTTGTCATCTCCAAACACTGCTGCAAATTGTCCTGTTTTTTACAGCAGTGTCTCTCCTAAAACATTATTAATGGGCTCTGTTCCAGCTGAAAGCATCGAGACAAAACATCTGCTCATCAGTGTGACCTTACTTATATCCATGGATCCTGTTGCTGGTCACCACATCCTCTAGTTCACGTAATAATCTCCAAGACTAAAAATGCTACCTAGTCCAGAGGGATGGAAGATGTATTTCCTTTGTCTACACAGTATTTTTTTATTGAAAACCAATATGGGTCAATCAGACGTAATTACTTCCAGAAAAGCTGTTACATTTTCTCCCATTTTCTTTTTACTTCCTTGTACTCACTCTTCCCATTTATTCTGAAACCTGTCATCATACTGAAATCAGACTATGAACTCTACCATCTACCAGAGACTTTTTACATTCCTCCTATAGAAAACATAGTATCTGTGTTATATATCATTGAAATACAAGACACGTAAGTCTCTTTCCTCCTTCTCCGCATCCCAGTTTGACTGATTTAAATATAATACACTTTTTTTTTAAACTGGACCTTTGTTGCTCTTTTTCCTCCTTTCTGTTGAAGATTATTTTAATACCTTTGCCTTAAAAACTAATGCCTCTGCTGCTGTCACATCATGGGAGGCCCTGAGGACTCCAGCTTCCCCTGCTCATACTGAAAGTGCTCTACTGAAATTGAGAAGCATATGGACCTTGTTTTGTATATCCATCTATTTAAAGTAAATGGATTAAAAGTTGAAAATTGAAGTAAAGTTTGCTTTATAAAACAGTTTGTGAAACATTCTGATGATTACAACTAATCACTTTTGCTGGTGCCATAATTCTTGGCAAGAGGATGACAGTGACAATGTAAGTTAATCCTCTGTACCAGCACAACTCGGAGCAGCATTTCTCTAGCAGATCTCTATCTGTATTTCATCATTTCCTGCATTGCCTCAAAGGGATTCCCTGCAGAACCCACACAGTTAAGTAATTTGGCCTCCAATTTTATTTATACTTCTTTTCAGCATCCATCTTACTTTTACATCTCTTTTTTTTGAATAATGCGTATATTTTAACAACATACATTCCAGTCTCATGCAAGAAACACACATTTTATCAACTTAAACTCAAGACAGCTACCAAATATCAAAGGCAGAGGCAACACCCAGAACTGCTCTATATGAGGTTTGGGGCTTTTGCTACCCCA
This sequence comes from Edolisoma coerulescens, assembly GCA_013397115.1. Taxonomy (NCBI): domain Eukaryota; kingdom Metazoa; phylum Chordata; class Aves; order Passeriformes; family Campephagidae; genus Edolisoma; species Edolisoma coerulescens. The sequence continues at coordinate 118,363 of VWZW01006713.1, forward strand.
GTTTTGGGGATGTAAGTCCTATCATAAGCTCCAACACTTAGGATCTCTCCTGCATCAACTAAAACACACAATCAACCACAAACATTTCCAGAATTTTCTCTGCTTTTCCTCTCCCTGCCAACTCAGGAATCCCAGTTTCTGAGTGATCCCAGTCCCAGGGGTGGCTTGCACATCCATGACCCAGCACTAAGGCTCTTTTAACACTGTGACAACCCCAAAAAAGCTGCTTTCTGGCATTTGAGCTTGCATATCCCATCCACAGCTGAAGAAAAGCTTAACATTTCTCTCCATCACTCGGGCTGTAGAGCCTAAGTACAGGGAGGGATTTGGTCAGCTCATGAACTGCACAAGATCTTAACCTAATGATTTGTAGCTTGGTCATTCTCTCTGCAAATAGACACTGAACTGTCTCATTCTCCTCAGCCACCTTTACATGAAACCTCTCCCTCCTGTTGGCAGCAATTGGTCTTTTTTCACCTCTCCTGCCTTTATAACATAATGAATCCTTTCTGAGGACTCTCTCACGGTCCCAAGCAACAATCACAGCTATCAGGAAAACTACATGTGATCAGGGAATTGAGGCAATCCAAAGGCTGTTACTTGCCCCAGGTCAGGTGATGCACAGGAAGCTGAGTCAGGTGGGCAGACCCAAGCTCGTGCCTTGGTCCATCAGTTATGGCAAGATGATGTCTGATCTAACCCATCCAGCTCTCAGACACTTTTCAGTTGCTGCTGAGACTGTAGAAGAGAACCCAGGAGCCACAGCTTTTGCCACACAGGTGTGGACACTACTGATGTTCCCAAGGTCACATCTCCTGCAACTTTTGGACAAAGTCACTGGGTTTTGTCACCATGTGCCATTAACCTTGAAGGCGAGGTTTGCAGCGCAGCAGCCCCATCTCTGCTGGCTCACACGAGGAAGCCAGGCTGGTGCTGTGGCTTCTGCCTTCTAGGTACATCCTGTAGATTTGGCTTAACATCCAAAGAACTGCACCTTACTGCGCCTTGCTTAGAAACACACTCAGTTTCATAGCTGAATTGGCATGTGAAGGAGAGGAAACTGTCTTAGCAACCACCTCAGGCATTCAGAGCACCCTCCCAGAGGAGACCAACATAGCATGAAACCTCTGAGCCTTTCACACGAAGTGTAAACCCATTTCCCTGGTGTAGGTTTTTTGTGTTAAGAGCCTGCAAGTGAGAAGACAGACAGCTACGTAAGTAGCTCTGTTTTACCAAGTCCATCACCAGCCTATCTGGGGTTGTTGCAACGTGCTGATTAAACATTCAAATCAGAGAGGGCTCCAAACAATCACCTAAGGGCAAGGGGAGCTATAGGGAACTTGCAAAAATGCTCCCATTCTGGAGAGAGGTATTATCCCCATTTTACAGACAGGACAGCTAAGGCAGCAAGTCCCACTCAGTCACGTTAAGCTTTGCTCCTGGCACTCATCATCTCGAGCTCTTGGGGCTGCTCTGCATTCAGGGAGTCAGTAATCCCAGCAGGAGTTAAATCCATCACACGGACCAGTACTTCTACAGCCAGGCAAGAGAACAGCGTTTAGTAACACCCTAAGGTTTCTGTAAAGAATTTGTTGTCAAGTCTCTGGTATGCTAAATGTCTCTGAATATCTGCAGCCGTTCTTCCATCGTGGTGGCTCCTCCTTGGCCTGACACAGGATGGGGCAATGCATCAAATCTGTACAAACCCACAGAAATCAGGCAGAGATCATCAAAAGTGTTTTAATGATTAAACCATGTCAAACATTAACAATGAAGTATATTCAGATGAGCCAAGGGTTTATTTCTAGCACATTTAAACAGCCTATTTTGAACATTATAGCTGCTGTACTGAGCTATGTAAAGACTCTGCAAACCAGTACCTAGAAATGAAGACACACGCACAAGCTTTGATAATGTAAACATAACAGACACTGTCTCCTTCAAAACAAGGAATGAAAACCCACAAGGCTAGTAAGAGAACTTATTAATTCCTTAAGAGATGTGCAAAAATTTTAAAAAAGATTTAAAAACAATTAAATGTGTTAAAACTGGCATTTATATAAATATCAAAAAAACAAATAGTTAAACTTGAGCAATGACCAGCAGAATGTCTTGCACACAATTCAATTTTTCAGAGCTTATTGGACTCCACCATGGCAGATACCAGAATACCAGCAACAGATACTGGCTTTGCTACTGACTCCTCATATGTGCAAGACAGGATTTTACAAGAAGGAGTAACTTTAACCAGCACTCAAACCAAATCCTTAGATAACAAGCCAAAACATTACCAGTGATATACACAACTCACATTACAGAAACAGACATTTCCAGCACATTTCAGTAACATTTAAAAAACATTAGCTATGACTTAAACTGTTTAAACTTGCTTGTTTGGGAAAAAAAGAAACATCTTTGTGTTAGGCACATTTTGAAAGTGAACGTATGCTACATGAAGAACAGTTCAGATACCAACTTAAATACAGACAATTACATCAGAAAAGCATCTTTCTGGCTCCACTTTTAAATACACTTTTGGATATGTCACAGACTTAAACAGTAGCTCCTAAAATGTGGATATGGCTATGGTAATAACACTTGAAACTGCCAGTTTCATATTAAAAACCACTCTTCATTTAGCATTTAAGAATTCTCAGAAAGAAGAAAGAAAAAAAAAAAAAAAGTAAAAAGAATAGATGGGTCCACCCTGTATATGCTCTAAACTTTAGAGACAATATTTAAATCTTACTCGACTGTGTAAGCGCCAATTACTTTTATGCTAGTGACGCACTTCAAATAAAAAAATAAGATCTATTAAAAAGGTAAAATAACTTTTCCATCTGTTTTGTGACTGGTGAGTCAATTAAAGCCAAATATACAAAACTAAAGGCGCCATTTCCAATTTCACTGTATCGAGTAAGAGATACATAGCATCGTGTATCACATACAGAACAGTAAAATGATCAATGGATTCTTCTAAATGACTTTTTAATAAAAAGTCAATCAACTGAAAAGTTGAAACATACCCTAATTTTTAAACCAGTAATAAGCTTTGGGCCCTGCTTTTTAATTTAAGGCATGTGTGTTTATCTACTGAAACCAGCATCATACAAATTACCTCTACAATCACATGCATGATCTATAGTTAAAAAAATGGAGGTTTAGATTACAGTGTTTTCAAATTGTGAATCATAATTCAGCACCTATCATATTGACTAGTAAGGCAACAGCAGTGTCGGATAATATGATAATACTCCCTTCCACAGTCTATAGCAGGGTCAGTGACAGCCCAGAATTACTTTTAAACTTTAACCTACTTTTATGTTCTGTACACAATTTCTAGGGTGTTTGCACTGGTTAAGTCCTACATAAATCACACTATTCTAGGCAGGAATAGTTACAGTAGCCATTAGAGTATTAGTGCACAACTCTCATTGTGCTTACAATCAGATGATTTTGTTGTTGGGGTTATCAAAATGGTTTTTCAGTTTGGTCTTCAATCCTTCCTTTGTTTCCTTTGTTTCACATTGTTCTCAGGGGAAGAAAAGCTGTTTGTGTACCCGTTTGCAATGGCCGTGGAGCCGTTCTGGTACTCTTTCCTCCTCGAGGATGCCTTCTTGTTGTAAGTCTAGAATACAGGGAAAGACACATGGTTTTGCTTAATTAGATATAAATAACCACTTCCTCACAGCAACTCTAGAAACAGAGTAAACTTGCATTCATCATTTTTAAAGACCTTGTGCTGATGGTAAGAGTTTAACAAGCTCTACCACTTTTTGTGCATGAGACTATACTGCGCCTTTCATTCATCACAGCGAGAGGAGGAGTTCACTTGAAAAGAAAAAGGCTTGGCAGTATGATGGTAGTGTTATGTTAACAGTAAATTAGAAACAAGGGAAGCGATTTTAGGAGCAGACTATGGCATAAGAATATACTCAAAACGACATGTGAGGAAGGAGGTTTGAGGCACTGCAAGTGACAGTACCTTGAACAAAGCCAGAACAAGAGGTAGGCAAACAGTAACAGTGAGGGAAGTTCAGAGATAGAAATGTGAAGGGAACTTCTACCGGCTAACAGGAGAATCAAAAACTAACAGGATCAAGGAGACTGTCTAAAAAAACTACAGACAGTGAAAAAAATATACATTTATTTTTTTCAAAGGGGCTCAGCTGCCTGACAAAAGCACGTTTCCCCAAATTTCTGTGTGAATGGAATTTAAATGGTTAAAAGTTAAAATATGAGCAAAATCGACAAAGAAAATCAAGTAATATCTGGAATATACTATAAAGTTTAACTAGCATGTTCATATGCAGCAAGTGATAGAAATCATGGGACTGATTTTAAGAAGTACCAGGAAACAGACAGGGAAGCCTGCTGTGTTTCCCCCCATGAATCATTCTCACCAGAACCAAAATGCCCAAACCTCTCAAATGACATTTGAAACATATACCAGAGTTTGCTTGTTTGGGGGCAGCAGGCTGTGTTGGTTTGATTTTCTGCAGACAGTAGTACATCTCTGTACAGAGCCCAGTTATGAACTGCTCAGAACAACACATACCAAATCTGGATCTGTTCAAACATGAAATCAGCTTTGTAGAAACACAACTAAACCCACTAATTTTCCACATGAAAATAAAAACAAATGCCTGTAAAAGTGAACCAAATCCAGATTTCTTCATGTTGTGAGGTTAGGAAGTTTCCCTGGATATAAAACAAGCATTTCCCCTTGTAAAAGCAGAAATGAACAATTCTTCCGGGTGCTTCACAGGTTCACATGCTGCTGGTTTATTTCAGACTGGAAAGCTGTTTCTTATATAAAGCTCTTCCTCTCCCTTACGTGCAGTTAAAATTGCAATAGTAAGCCTTTTTTTTTTATCACTCTGGCTTACTAAAATTACTAAGCATTCTGAATTATGGGAAAAAAACATCAGAAGATTTGAAAGTAGAGGGTAGATCAACAAGTGTAGTACTTCAGGAACACATGCATGTTAGTGAAGGATAGCAAAAGGACATTTCAAGCATAACTTTCTGTAACAGCTTTCCAGCGAGATACAGCCAGCAGAATGCTAGAAAGAGTTGATGACTGTTACTTTTACCTGAATATAGAAATTTGTGAAGAGGATAATCAAAGAAATCATATAAGAAATCTGAAAATACAGCCACCCCTGAGGAAATGCACATGGCCAAACAACACCACAGCTGGTCTGGAAGATTGTCAAGACAAACTGAATCTGGGGAGAGAAAACAAAAATAAGAGAAATGGAGCACATTAATGGAAAGACGAAAAAAGCCATCAGCGACCAAAATCTCAACAGTTATTTCCAAAACAAGCAAAAAATACATAATATCGTGTGTTTGACAAGTATTTTCTCCATAAACTTGAGTTAGCAGACATTCAGACTGTGGTATCCTGTTAAGCATGTTTATTTGTATTTTTCCATTTTATAACACTGGAGTAACCCATGCAGAATTGATATATAAATGTCCCAAGGAGGAAAGACCACCTTCTTCCTAGTGAGAGTTCATTGGGATTTGACTCTACCATCCTAATGGAGCAGATCTGCATCTCACTGCTTCAGCTGCAGAAGATCTGGGGTCACTTGGTCTACACAGAGACCCCTGCAATCCCTTCCCACAGACAGGAACTGTCTGACATATGGCTCCAGTGGAGGAATTTTTGGGGTAAAGGCTGCAGGGAAGCTGGGGAGTCAGGGAGGAGGATCGGGGTCCAATTATCTTTAATTATCTCTTTTGGGAAAACAGAGCTTGGGCTTATGTGCTGCAGAGGGCCTTAGGCAAAATTCATCCTCACATGAAGGCTACCAGATTAGGGAATGTTTATTTAAAAAGGGAAAGACTGTTTGTTCTGCTCAGCTATTTTGCTGCCCTAACAGCTATGCATGCAGAGCAGGCAAGGAAGTGAAAGCAGCTATGACAATAGCCAGGGGAGCAACTGAAGCACCGAGACACTGCACTCCGTAGCACTTGAACAACCAGGACGAAGAATAGAGCCTAAATCTGGAAGGAAAAACAAAAATAAACCTCAAACCAAAACAACCCCCCCCATGCCTTCCATGAAAATAATGAGCCCACAGCTACAATACTTAGCCATCCTTCAGGAAGGGAAGTGCTAAAAAAACATGTTGAGAATCAACACTGTGAATTGCTGGCAGTAAATGTTATTAATCATCACCAGCCATCACCAGCAAATGTTACTAAAACTATTCACAGCTCTGAGACTGTACTGGGGGGGGAAGGGAAGAAGAAAACAAAATAATTTATGTCTAGGTCTCAGTTTCCCCCCCTACAAAATGGGTAAGACAGAACACTCATGCACGTTTCCTTGTGGTGTTCTGACGTGTTGTACACATTGAAACCTGGTTGTCATGTAGTATCATTACAGCATGTGCTGTATTACTTAATTTCACTGCTCTTATCACCTCCAGCACACAGTGGTCAGGCTTCATCACTGCACACACTAGAAACAATGCAAACGGATACAAGGAGTCCAACACAGAATTACAAGAAAAAAATTCTGCCCATCTAAAGTGCAGAAAGAGAGCAGAAATATTGAATAGTTTTTAATAAACCATTTGCAACCGCATGCAAAAGTAGAACAGAAAAGGCATTGTCCCACAGGACTAGAAAGGCCCTTGTTAGCTGTGGATGGCGTTGCACTTGGTTTCTGGTCTGTCCCAGCCTGACCAAGCAAGCAGAGGGAAGAGCAGGCTAACTCAAGAGGGCTTGGAAGGAAAGCCTCCTCCCTGGCTACTGAATCCCAGAAAGCCCAGCACAGCAACTCCCAAATACATCTAGCCACACAACACGGTGAGGTGGAGAAAGATCCCACAGACCTCAGCACTGATTCATGTACCCCACCAGTCCCCAGCCGCCCACTGTCCTGAACACAGAGCAAACGGACCGGCAGAAGCTGGATATCTAAGGTGATGTAGGCACTACAAGATGTAGAAGGTACTAGCTCTCATTCTCCCTTCTTCTATCCCCTGCCAAAATTTCCTAACTCGGTAAAGACAAGAGGACCTCCTCACGAATACAAGAGCCTGCTGAAGCACTGAAGAGCAAATCACTCACCAGCTGCCCCTGAGTGATGTACTTCTTCCACCACAGATAAGGACGCATTGCTGGAACAGCGGACAATCCGTAGTAGGAGTACATGAGGACATGGATAAAGCTGTTCAGGGTGGCACCAAAGTAAGCTAAAAAAACGGCAAGGGAAAAAGAAAGTACGCTGCATTACCAGGAAGGAACATGCTGTTTCATGGAACCTACAAAAATAACAAGTTCAAAATGTTTCTATTTAAAATATGATTTCTCTTAGAAAAAAAGCAAGAGGTTTATTTTTTCCTTGTTTTTCATTCTGCTGACCCAATGGAGTAGCTGAGCTGCTTTGCAGCTTTGTGCTTTACACCAGCCTTCTGATTTTGTTTCCTCAAGTTACTCTTTATCACATCTACATTGTGGTTTCTAAAGGGAACTGAGGAAGCTGATTAAAAGGAGGAATGCTCACATACCAAACAATCAATAGCTTCACCCATTTACTTTTAGGTTGATTTTACCTCCTTCTAGGTAGGAGCCAATTTTGTCATTTATAACCAAAAGCTTCAGATACCTTCAGAAACTACATGTTAGCTACTTTATTTGTCCTTGTTTACAGCACCTTTAGTCGTTAAAGAAACTTTTAGCTTAACACTGAACTGCATAGAACTGTGATGACACAGCAGAACATAAAGCTTGGAAGAAGAAAAACACATGACTAGAAATAGCACGAAAGTGTTTTCAAGACCACACGAGCACTAGATAGATTTTAAGTATATGCACTTTTGACTGCTGTATGAACAGGGATTGGCTTCCTTGGAGGAGAATGTGTTTCCAGATGCAGACTTTTTATAAGTTCAGTATTACTCACTGTTGTGCTGACAACACAAAACAAACACGAGTTTCTATGTTGTTTGGCTCAGAGAGTAGACTCCTGAGGAATGCAGCCTCTTGGTCTGCACTGCCAGTAGTTCACATCCATTGGGTTTGAAAAGGTTTCTCTTGAATGGAGTGTTCAACAAAGCCACTATCTATAAGCTGCACATCTGAACCACAACTAAGCCATGCTAATGAAGTTAGGAAACTAGATGCCAGCTAAATGCAATGAAAATAAAGAATCAAAGCCAGATTGCCAAAGGTTAGCAGGATTTAGACAAGAGAGACACGGAAATCTTCCACTTAAGATTCATTTGTTCATGTTCATTAGTGCTCAGGGGACAAGATTTTAATTGAAATCACTTTTTAAGGCTGGTGGTATAATGAGATTAAATTAAGAAAGTCATATCTCAAGTGAACGTTACAGATACAAGGACAGGAGTCACTCTTAGCTGGTCTTAGAGCTGAAACAAGCTTCTGGCTTGACTTGGAAAAGAGGATTGTTTCATCAGAGGGTCTGTAACTACAGCAGAAATAGAGAAAGCAAGGCTGACGGGTATCTGACGCGGGCTAGTGCACCTGATAAATGTCACACTGCCACACAAATCCTTCAAACTCCACAGACATTCCTTTCCTAGAGGCTGTGCTGGCAGCTTAATTCCTGCAACCATCTACAACAGTTGCAATTCAGCAAAGCAGCTTAATATGGTACAGAACAAATCCTGCAGCTGAAGGTACCAAAGATGTTTGGTTTGATCAAAAGACCACCAAAACGAAGCCCCTGTTGCAGATGTTCCCCACCATAACCCAGTACTTACAGTGACCACAAGGCACCCAGTTCATAACAAACCACCAGATGTTCAGCATTGTTGCATGGTGGTAGACATGCAGAACAGTGATCTGATGATTATTTTTCCTCAAAATGAAAAAGAAGGTATCCATGAACTCAATGAGTTTGGAGAAATAGTACCACCAGAGGACACGTATGATCTGGAAAGGAGGAAACAAGTTTTAGAAGCATTGCACATTGAGGGGGCTTTCAACTCTTATGCTGTCTAAGTAATTAAAATCCAGATTCTGTGCTGCACTACCTGAGTAAGACACTACTGGGATCTTCCGTAATACTTCTACCTCAGGTTTCTCCATAGGAGATTGAGGTACAAACCTATAGCTACAGCTGAAAACAGGATGACAAAGACTGTTTTATGAGGCTACTGCTGTGCACCTGGGTTGTCCCGGGAGAAACAAGAAAATACTTAACCAGAGCTGGTGCTGCAGTGCTCTCTGTAAAGGAGAGATCAGAAGTGTGACCAGAAGAAATCATCACCACATCTCAGAAAGAGAAGGGTAGTCACAACACAGAGTGGTTGGATACAGTCTGAAGACCAGGTCCTCACTTTTTGATCTGACAACACTTGAAAATCTGCACATAACTACTCACAAAAATACCAACCACGAATATATCATAGATTAACTATTGTGTCTGACAGTGCATTGTTCCTTGTATCACAAAAGGAGGAAAAAAGCTTATAGTTTAAGCAAAATGCGCATAATCAATACTGTTCTGCTCTCCACTTAAGTGGACAATTTGAAACATTACCAGCTCTAAGTCTCGATTACGGTACCTTCATATCAGCCTCTCCTCCACTGTGTGTATCCTGACAGAAGAAATTGTATCCTCCTTCCATTACTCCTGTCACCAGCTGAGCAAATAAAAAAAATGAGGTGTTATTTGGGAGAAGGCTGAACTCCATGGCACCTCCACAGTGGCTCTGCCCAGACATCTGGTGTCAAGAGATTCCTGTGCACCTGAGGGTGGCATTAGGTTGAATTCAAGATCCAAGCAGTGATCAAATCATAGTGAAGGATGAATTAATAAATTCTCCCAACTGGGGTATACCAGAATAAAAATAGGAGGTATCATTTCATCCCCACTTATCCCACATAGTGTGAGTATTTTCAGAGTCATATTCCAGACAGATTCTCAAGAAATCTCCTTCTTTTCTGATGATCTCATTGTTGGAGAAAGTAAATAACCAAAGTTCAGTAAGTACATTTTTCTTCTGATTACTTTTGGAAAGAGTTACATCTTTAAGAAATTTTATACTCAAGAGATGTGACTACAATTTTTTCAACCATGTGACAGAGCATATTTTCAGCTTTGCTATCCTTAACAGCTAACAACAGATGTTTCACTGCATTGCTATTCTTCAAGATCTTTTTAAACAATTCCCTCATCCCAAGCACATTACATCCTTCCCAATATAAGTGACTTCCTTTGCAGGATATGCCACTGCCTGCCTGACTTCCTGGCATAACAAGTAACACCTCAAACATAATGAAATCATGATTAAGAGCAATGTCCAACTATTAGTCATGAAAAATGACAGGGTGCCCAAAGTGGAGGGGCTGGCTGAAATCTCTAGAGAAACAAGATCCATGCTGGATGTTCACACCTCACTTTTCACAGGTCGGAGATGATAGGACAGGTTGAGGGTGGAATGGGAGGAGGGAGCACGTGCAAGGACATGAACAAGATCCCCCTTTAATATCTAAACAGAAGGGATCATTTGACATTGTTTATAAAGATGTTTTTCCTCTTGGGAATAGCATGAGGAGAGGAGTAACAACTTTAGATGACTCCCAAATGAAAAAAACCCCAGAATTGATAGGTATCTCAAAAAATATCTGAAAGGCAGAAGCAAGATGTACGTTTTTGGCCTTATCTACCTGCAGAATAAAAACCAGCTTTGCAAAGCCACATGGAAACTCCTTGTACTATAAGTCATTTAAAACAATCATTTGATTAAAGGACTACAATAACTGGTATGACTAAATGCTGCTCAGAACTGTGAACAGGAAGCTAATTTTAAAAGGTTCAATAAAGATTATCACTTAAATGATCTACCTTTCCCCAATGTTATTTCTTTCATGCCTCATTTTCCCCCTAAATTAGCTTTTGAAATACTCAGTCAACCTAGGTCATTATTTTTGACCTTCTGAGACAGAATTATTGCCGCAATTTAGGGGAAAAAACGTACATCTAGTTATAATACATAGACCTGGAAGTATCTCATGTATTAGAGATAAATCAACAGCACCCTGCCACAGCAAGGGCAGGGCAGTCGTGCACATCAGCAGCAGACCCAGGCACTCTCCCTACCCAAGTAACAAAGGCAAGGCAGCCATGGAAGGACTCCTGTTCTGGCTGCAGGGCTGTGCAGAGGACACCAGTTTGGAAGTGGTACTTTGCTAAAGGACCAGCTATGCCCCAGAGCAAGCTTTGCACCAAGGCACTTTCAGGCCACTGAGGGAAAGACTGCGTGGCCTTGCAAGTGCCCACCACATTGTGCCATGACCACATTAAGAGCTTACAGATGTTTTCATACAGTTCTTATAGTTCAAGGAAGTGTTAGGAATCGAAGCATAATCACATTATTTATATTGTAATTAATCCAAACAACATGCATCATTAATGCTGCACTCCATACACTCCTCAGCAAAGGCTGGCATAGTGAATGCACAGAGCTTTCCCGGCAAGTGGTACAGGCTCACCACCTAAAGCATAACGCAACCAAAGGTGTCTCCATGGATCCCACCTCTCTAAAGGACAATGGCATCAGTGTGACTATGAGCAGTGGCTTCAGTTCAACCTGAGTACTCCCTTGTTTACAAAAGAACATATTATTGTATGCTAGGAAGTGTAATACTCTCACAGCCACAAATGATATAAGCAAAGCAACATTTGTAGGAAACGTTAGCATCTTTTATCACATAAATAGTTAGTATAGTTACAAAAATAATTTAATTCTCTACTTTCCAGAAGGAACTAATTGGTATAAAGCTGCTACAGCTGCCCACAAACCTTACTCAGTGCAACATACAACTTGTAAATAATCTTTTTCCCCATTTAGCCAGCTGCTCCTTTGCCTGGCACTATTTCTTGCACCCACAATGCTTTCATCACATGCTGGAAGGCTTCAGAAAACAAAACCAATAGATCACCCTGAAACATGACCATGAATGGCTCCCAAATGGCTCCATTATGCACGGGTGTACAGCCCAGGAAGCTGCTTCCCTGCCACCACAAAAGCGATAAGGAGGGGTCAGAAATTGCCAGCAGGGCACTTAAGTCCTTGTTCACACTTGTTGTGGTCTGCTCCCTGGATGGCCAGCATTTCCAAGCCCTCCTTACACCACTGTACAGTAGGTCTGAAACTTGCCCAGAAACAGAGTGGTGGCTCCTCAGTCAACACAGCCTTGAGACAACCTTTCCTTGCCTGCTGCCTCTAGGAAGTCCTTCATCTTCAGGCTGGAAGGAGTCCAGGCCTGCTGATGGCACTGCTGATGAACAACCACAGGCAAATCTTCTCTTGAGAAATTAACGTGTCCAGAAAAGGCCAATTATAACCATTTTCACTTGAGCAAACCACTTCATGTGGCTTCTAAACAGCACAAAAAGACGGTTTCTTCATAAGCCAATTAAAATGGTACTCAAACTCAATGTTAAGTCCTTCAGCTCAGGGGGAAAACCCGCAGCTCAAGGTTGCATTTGTGCTGAAACAACCCACACTTTGTGCCCCTGCAAAGAAGTTTTCTTTTTTCATACTGCTTTCATTTTGTAATTTTGTTGCTGAATTCTTTAAAATGCTGTGGCGCATGATTTTTTATCAACTCTGCCACCAAAATAAGCCAGGACACTAACACCAGTCTGACTGGGCTGGAGGAGAGGTGTTACTGGGGAGGATTTTGTTTTTTCTCATGATAAAACTGAAGTCTGAGACTCACTGGAGAGGGACAGATAAGGGACCTAGCATTGCATCACGCTGTCAAGGCGTGATGGGTTTACAAGGTTCAAAACAGAGCTAGATTAGAGTGAAGAGAAACAGAAGTTCACGTCTGATCAAAGAAAGCAAATGCCTGCAGAGATAACGGAACTTTATCTTTACATGAATGCAGTCACCCCAGGGCAGAGACAAGGGCTTCAGGATGGCAGAGAAAGAAAGGGGAGAGGAAAGAGCAGCCTAGCTGCCACCCATGGCTCATGTGACACAGCACCTCTGCACAGAGTCCCCTACTTCCTAAAACCTTTCCTACAGCATATGCAACACCTCCCTCATCAAGAAAATCTAAGACTTTTCTCAGGCAGGTTCAGTAGGGAATTAATTTTTCAGATGAAAAAAAAAGACAGTAAAGAAATCACTTAAGAAATTGAGCCTTTATCACTGACCAGTTTTCTCTAATGTAAGAACATGTGGTACAGATCACTTGGCTAGTTTTGCTAACAAACACCCCCCAAAATATCATAGGTCTGTGTGCTTTGTAACTGGGTACCTGGCACTCTCCCTTCTTTGTTAAATTACCCAGCTGAGACTCAAGCAGAGAGGCACAGGCCCTACTCCTGATTTGTGATCCCAGCGCAGAGCAGCAGCACAGGCGGAAGCAGTGCTGCCTCTGCTGTTCCAGCTGCTCCTGCAGCTCCTTTAGACAGGGCTGTGCCAGCCAGCAGGGGATCAGCCCATATCCTATAACCCCTCTGCCAGCCCTTGCCACGCACCTTCTCCACCATGCAGGAAGCCACCCCTTGCTGCCCCTGCCCAAGACACAGGAGCGTTATTTCTCCTTAAAGTACAAGTACATGTAGGCTTTTACAGAATAAAACATTGTTTGCCCCTAATGAACATCCCGTCCTCTGGAAGTATGTGACAAATCAGCCTGGAGAAATCTCTCCAGCTCCCCTAGGTCTGCCTTGCCTTTTATACTATCTGGGACAAGTGCAGTTCACTTCTCTGCAAGTACCAAAACCCAGCCAAGTCATTAAATACCCAAATAAAAAAGGTATAGCGAGCACAGACAGAAACTATTAGGAATTCCACACAAGAGGTCTAAGACTTCTAGTGATTTTAGACCGAAGTACACAATACCTAGAGTTACACAAGTCCTATGATGCCAAATTCTCCCATGTTATTGCTTACAACCATTCAGACATAAAGGTCAGAAAACCAAGCAGGTTATCCTTTTCATCCCAGACGGGAGGATGCCTCACTTTAACTTGCTTTAATCACATAAAATAAGCATACTGAGCTGGGATGCTCTGAATCACAACCTGAATCACCATAGCTATAACTCAGGAAAAACTTCAAAGTAGCGTTTCAGGTGTACTGTACACAAGCTATTAAAGCAACTTCTTTTCAGACACGCTACTAAACAAGTTCATAAATGATGACATTTTATGACTTTCCTCACAGTAGGATGGAAAAATTTTAACCCAACTGAAATTCAAAATGACAACAAGAGAACAGGGAGTTACACAAGTTTTTTGAATGCTGTTCTTCATTTTGTCTTAAAAGCAAGTAAGTGTACTATAAAGAGCTACTATTATATGGCTAATCCTTCAAAGGAAAATTTCCAAGACTGATGAGATACAAGCAAGGTTATCACATGCTGTGCACCAACAGAGGTAATTGTGCAGGTACTTCAGATAGAGAACATATCTGGAGGCGCAAGAACCCATTTCTTCCCTATGCCCTTGGCTCTCTCCCTGCAATCATCAAGCAGTGTGGTGTTACGTCAGCATGGCTTTCTGCTTTGCAGCATTTTTATGGGATCAGTCCCTTGTTGCAGAGCATCACTTGCCCTCACATCCAGCTTGTAAGTGCTGCCAACCACATTCATTGCAACTACCATGTGGTTAATAATCTTCATAATGCTCCAGCTTCACGTATGCCCATTTACAAGGAGAAGGTATATTTACAATACTAATGAACACTTCCATATGGATAATATCAGATTAGGAGCAACACTCATTTTAACACAAAGGATTTCATTATATAGGAAGGAGTGGTTTTAATATTCACTGTATTTTACTTGTGTCATTGCTCCACAATATAAAAGCTATTACGAGGACTTCTTCAGCATAAAATGAACAGTCCTCTCTTGGTAATCACTTTATTGTTAGCAAGAAAAAGGTATTTATAGGATCAACAGTTCAGGTATTTTCTCCTGTTTAAATTTACCAGCAGGTTTTGTAACAGAGCAGAATGTTACAGTGATTTAGCAACTATGAGTATTATTCCAAGTATTCAAGGAAGAAAGATTGGCTATCCTGAGAGTTTTATCCACACTTGGTTCAAGTGAAGGAAAGTCTGTACCTGTAAACTCTCAATAACACAACTGGAGGTTAAAACAATAGATCACTATATAACTGTAAATAATATCTGCATAAAATAATGCAGATGTACACTGAAGTCAACATCAATACTACATTTACACAAATTAAACCACTCACCACACATTTTTTTCTGTCTTATAACACCCTGACAAGGAGGTTAGAAATGTAAGCACATCAAGAACACAAGTAGTTCCAAGTACCTACTGAATCCAAAACTGCTCCCAACTGAACAATTAAGTATCAAAGTCCTTAATAACCCAACTCAGTAATTTTTGAGTAGACAATTCACTACACAAGAGAAGATTTCAAGTGACTTGAAATCACTTCGTCTCTAAACACTCACCTTGTAAAACACTATAGAATTAACTACAAACTTAAAGGAGAATTGCAGTTTGTATCCACTTCTAAGCACATGCAAAAAAAAAAAAGAGATTAGTAGTTTTAGCCCTACATTGTATTTCAAAAGACTGTATTGAAAGAATTGAAAAGAGGATGTTGAAAATGAAATATCTCCTTACAGAAAGGAGAAATACTTTGGTTAAAAGCGTGCCAGAATGTTCTGTACATTAAAGCAAAACAGTAATTTTCTGACCACATTGTTATTTACACTACCATAGTTCTTCATTTTCACTTGAACAAAAATATACAGTTCTGAGTAAAAGCAGCTGAAGAGCTCTCTGGAAAGTGGAAAACTTTACACTACCTGAATCTTTGGGGTTTTATGAAAGGAAGTAAATCCAAAGAAAGTTCAATTCAGTTTGAAATACATTTGTATGTTTAGATTTTAAGTTCAAAGAAAGAGATGAATCACAGTGGCATTGTTTCAGCAACAGTTTTTTTTCCAGCAAAACTAAGAGGATGCAAAAGAACCTATTGCAAGCCTACAGAAATAGATGCAAGGAGTGTGTGCATGATTAAACACAGTAAATAAAACTTGTTTTGCCCTTCAGATAAAGCCACAGTTTTGCTACAAAGTACTTTGTACAGTGCATCAGCACAACCACACTGAGCAAGGAGAAGTTATGAAGGAGTAGCCAAGTTCATGCTGAAAGATCAGGCCTTCACTTGGACCGACTGAGAAAAGTGCATTTGAAACACTGCTAACCAAGGTCAGCAAGGATGTTTGAAGCAAGGTTTGTTTCACACCATCCTTAGAGGTAACATTACAATCAGGGTTTTCTCCCCAGAGAAGTGACATTGAAAATGGCTGCACCGTTTCTGCAGATGCTTCCCCAATTTAGGAGCACTGTGCTCAGAGATTATTTTCAACACGAGCCAACGTAATTAAAACAGACACTGCAAAATAAGCCTGACCACCCCTTTTTCTCTTACCTCATAAAACATATACAGAGAAAGCAGTGTAAGTCCAAGGTTGTAGATCACTAGAATACCCCTGCATGAGAAGGGCTGCTTGTTCCGCATGTACTTTGGTCCTAGCCATACGATTAGTAAGTACAAGACTGAGAAGATAAAGGTAGGTGTATAGTTCTCCAGAAGAAGCCATCCTTTTACTCTGGGGTCTGAAACAAAAAACCAAAAACATACACTTAGATTTTGTAAGGAGAAGAATTCAACACATCTAAAAATAGCTGTACCCAAAATGCTTTCAGTGCTGGAATACCAAAGAAAGACAAAGGAAGTGCAGCAAGCCCTTTTATTAAGGGCCACATTGCTAATTACAAACAACAATATTTTATTTATATATTTGTTAAAGAAAGCAGAAATAATTATTTTCCTAAGGCAAAAATATTCTTAAGTTATTACTGCTATTATTTTTAAGTACTCATTACCATTCAGAACTGTCACTCACTTGAATACCACAGATAAGCTTAAATTATAAACACTTGAACAGATCTCTCCCCTTTATTTTCTCAAACCAACCCTTCCCAATGGTAGACACCTTATTTCCTAGAGTCAGCAAACCTAGGAGTGAAGCAGATACCTCTGTTGTTATTGGTGGATGATCCTGAGAATTATTTTCCAGTCAATACGAATACAACTAGGCTTATGTATGTGCTATTAGAAAGAATTAAATTTTGGAGTCCTTGTATGAGCAATGGAATACAGAGCAGTCAGTCCAGCCCAAGTAACCAGTCTTGTTGGCTTCTCAGGAAAAGCACATAAACCACCCCAAACCAGAGAATTTTAGGGGAACACTTGGAACAATCATGTGATCCTTTTGAACCACAACTGTGTCGTCCATACTAGGCAACAGCACAGTATCTCACTCCTCTCATTAAGTCAGCCCAAAGTACTGAAACCAAGTTAACCAAACCATAAATGAACAATTCAAGTATTGCTGTCATTCACAGTCTTGACTTAATTTTAGAGGAGTCACACGTGGATCCTGAATGTAAGAAATGAAGCCTTAAAACTGTAGGTTGGAAAGTGGGTAGGCAAGCCAGGGAATTGTTTGGATTTGCCCCCTTTATGCTGCATTATTTTTCACACACAGCAAATAGAGACCATATGCCAGCACACACAATATGTTATATCAGAACATCCAGGCTAATTTAAACAGGCTTAGCATGAAGAGAGGAGCAACAAGGGCACTGAGATACTAATAAAAGCAAATAGAAACCACACTTAGAAGAATGAGAGGCTTGTTCCACCTCCTGTGGACTTTGTCCTGTGCAGAAGGGGCACCATCATTGGATCTTCACTGGGACAGAGAAAAGGCATTACTGCAGCAGTCAGAGGAAGAAAGCCCATGCCACTGAGCAACAGTGCTCTGCACACTGTGCAGGATGCAGTCATTTAATTCCCCTGGTCAGAACCAGGAAGAACTGGACCATCCTACCCAAGCCTTCAGCATGAGGCCACCACTTGTCCTGGTCCCATGGCCTCTCCCTTCCTCACACTGACCAGGATTGCAGGTCTCCACCTGCAAAGTTTTTCTCAGGGCAAAACCTACCAAAACTATTGCTTCTTTAAAAAAGAATGGTTTCAAAGAAGCAGTGTTTTCCAAAAACTACAGATATTTTTAGTGAAAAATTCCATAGGAGCTCTAGTTATGAAGGCAAGAGTATTTTTATTTAATAAAATGCAAATTAAAGTGCCTTTTTTACAATAAAAGCTATTACTAAATTTAAAAAAAAATCAGCAAAGATCTGAGTGAGGTAAGTCACTCACTACAACAAACAACATGAGCTTAATTGATAGCAAGAAGAATGACCTCTTCAGGTCAAAAGATCAGAAGCATTGAATAGACCCTTATTTATTACAGTCATATATTTTGATGCTTTGCAGAGCCTAAACAAAGTAGTCACCTGTCAATGTCAAGTTAGAGGAAAAATGTTTCTTATGTTCTAAGATCAGTTTTATTTATGTGTTAACTTTTGAGAAATCTTACCTCTGGGTCCAAGCCAAACATCAAAGTAACTATTGATTGTTTTATCCATAAGTTCCATTCTACAACCTACCGAAATGGAAAGAAAAGGAGACAGTTAGTTCTTCTGCTCAGGAAAACAGTTTAATCATCTGAACACATTCTGTTAGGGTTAACAAAGAAAATACTAGTGTGCAAAAGTTCCAGCAAACATTTTAATGGGCTTTCTCAGCATATATTAAGTACATACAGCTTATTCTTAGTCTCAGAGTCATTGGTGTATGAGCTACATTTCCCACTGAAGTATTTAATCATAGTTATAGACGCACAGAAGCTTAAAATAATGAGTTCAGATTAACCTGAAGTTCTTTCTAATTCTGTATTTTGTACATGCAAATAAAAGATGGCATCCTGAAAGATCCCTCAGTGAAGGAGGAAGACTGGACTTGGAGAAAGCCAGCAACACCGAAATTTTCAGACAAATACTAGGAAGGTATTCTAACAAAGAGTCTCAAATAACTTGCAAGGCTAGCTAGGGAGGAGGAGGAGGGAAGGAGGGTAAAACGAAAAACTGGCTCTGCTATCACCTGCAGATAGGTGACTGATTACAGCTCTGATTAACAGCCCATAAAACCAAGAGATCAACAGTCACAGAGTGACAGAGAGGGCTGCAGAGGCCAGGGAGAAAACACAGCATCTCATGGCATGAGCATCTCCAGTTCCAGAAACTGCTTACTGGTAAGTCATTACCAGATAAAATTCACCCAACATCAGTAGAGTGATTCAAATGTCATCTGTCAGCACCTCACGCAGCCACTATTTACTGGTAGCACCTGGTCTGCACACTGAGGCACTCACGTTGCGGTACCTCGCTGCGCTTGAAGCAGGAAAGAAGCAGCAACACTGTCCACGAGCAGGGACAACTGTGCACAAAGCTGTTCTCAAGAGAAGAGGAAGTAATTTTCTTCTTGATTAAGAAAAAACCCTAACCCTTCCACTTTCCTCTTTTCTATCCAGAATTGTACTGAACTTTCACTAATAAAATTTTATCCACTTTTAATAGAATGGTTTTCACTTCTTGGTGTTTCTCCTTTCCTAAAGCACTAATATTAACAAAAGTTTTTAGTTATGGGGAAATAACATAAGCAACACAAGCTGTCAGCACACCCACAGCACCAACCAAAACAATTACACAAGCTTATACGTAGTTGCTGAGAAAAAAATTAGTATCTAATTGTTTTTTAGCTCTACCTAAAGAAACCTCTCTCTTCCACCTATGAAAACCTCATCTCTACGGGATTTCTGATTTACACAAGTTAAATTAATCATATATCCTCTGGTTTATTCAGCTGGGACTGAAACCTCCATTTCTTCCAGGTCCAACAAGAAAAGCCAAGCAGGATGCAAATTACGCTTTCTCCCCAGTCTGAAGTGGGTCTGGGAGCCAGTGCTGGAAGGCCTGCAGGGACTTCCCATGGGACCAAGCAAACACAAGGGGTTTAGGTCATGCATTTCCATCTGTGGTCTTCTATATAAGCCCACACCCCCTGCGCCGCAGGGCCCCAGGCAGGAGGCCGATAGGCTCCCCAGGGACTTCTGCCTGCACCACCACCCACTGCTCCCTGCACGGCTCTCAGGGACACACAGAAGAGACTTTCCCTTCTGTGTCATACCGCTTTGGACCACAGAAAGCCACAGAAACATCACTGGAATCTGGTCACCAGGCACAAACAAAAGGGCTTGATCAAAATAACCAGAAGTATTAAAAGTATTCTGCAGCCCTGCATCATACTGGTTTTATTTTCTGACTTAAGAAGCCCAGCCTAAGTAAGCGAACACTTCAGAAGAAAGTGCATTTTTGGGATTATGTCACCTCACCAGCTATGATACTGGGAGCACTTGTGTGAATGGCCACAGCACTACCACACTTGCTGTCCTAGGAATAAGGAAATGTCCCAGGAATAAGGAAATACAACTTGTGTCACCAGAAGTGTGAACAACAGGAAGGCTGTGAGAAATGAGTATATAATTACAAGGAGGAAAAAAGAGGCCTAGAGAAAGCACCCTTTTTTTGTCACCCCATCTTTTTTTTTTGTCAGCTATTAAATATCACCACAAAACCCACTCCCTGGTAGACGATTCATTTTGTTGTTTGAGATCCCCACTTAATCAATTTGTTGCTCTTTTGATCCAGTACTGATTGGTCTAGTTATGCAGCACTGCATCAGCCAATAATCTGCATCTGACTTCAACTACCCTTTTCACAGGCAAAGGCTTCAGACAGGAGAGGCTGGTACAAAACCAAAGGTTTGTTATACAAAAATTTACAAAAAAGCTCAATCCAGAACTGACTTGCTACATACATTGCCACATTTGCTGGACACTAAAAATGCATATATGTAAATGAAACAACTAAGAAACCAGAAACAAACTCTGCCTAGCTATAGCAATGACAGCAAGAAATGAAAGTCCACATTGAACCCCTCGATAAAACTGGAAGAAAAACTCATTTCCCAAGAGGAGGAGGCTTTCTGCAGAGGTCTAAGCCTTTTTGGCCTGGTACCCCAAAGCAGCTTTTTGTGCCAGCATTATCAGACAGCAGATCGTAAAAGACACAGCAAAGGAAAAACTACTCCTGGTGTCGATTTCCAGAATTTGCAGAAAAAGAAATTGTTTCAAAAGGAACTCATTTGTGTAACAGAAAAACAGAAGGAAACAATCTGCTTTTGTTCCAGAGGGGGGTCATGTGAAAATGCATCAAGTCTCCTGCCAACAGCCACACAACATTAAACACTGCTTCAACAGCAGCAACTACAAGGGTTCTTTTTAAATTAGAATAGTTTCCCAATTCAGAGAAACATCGACTCCCAGAAAAATTAAACCAGTGGCCATTTGAAACACTGCGATCGGCATATTTCCCAATACTGAAAGTAAGCAAATTCTGCAGCTGACCACATACACGAGCGGATCAGCAGCAATGCTCCTTTACCTACAAGTCATCCCACAGCAAGGCACACTATTCACAGAATCATGGAATGGTTTGGTTTGGAAGAGACCTTTGAAGATTACCTAGTCCAACTCCCCCACCATCTTCCACTCAGGCTGCTCAGAGCCTTATCCAACCTTCAAAGTTTTCGTGGATGGGGCATCTACCACCTCTATGACCAAGCTGTTCCAGTGTTTCAATGCCCTCACTGAAAAAACTTCTTCCTTACATGTAGTCTAAACCTGCCTTCTTCTAGTTCAAATCCATTGCCTCCTGTCCTAACACTACAGTCCCTATTAAAGAGTTGGAACCCATTTTTCATGTAGGCCTCTTTCAGGTACTGTAAGGCCACAATAACATCTCCCTGGAGCCTTCCCATCTCCAGGCTGAGCAGCCCCAGGTCTCTCAGCCTGTCTCCATAGGGAGAGGTGCTCCAGCCCTCTGACCTCCTCTGGATCCACTCTAGTACATCCATGTCTTCCCTGTGCTGAGGACCCCAGAGCTGGATGCAGCACTCCAGGTAGGGTCTCAACAGAGAGGAGGGGCAGAATCCCCTCACTCATCCTGCTGGCCATGCTGCTTTTGATGCAGCCCAGGATACAACTGGCTTTCTGGGTTGCAAGCACATATTGCCTGCTCTCCTCTACCAGCACCCCCAAGTCCTTCTCAGCAAGGCTGCTCTCAATCCCTTCATCCCCCCAACCATACTGATGCTGTGGACTTCCCCAGCCCAGGTACAGGACCTTACACTTGGCCTCGTTAAACCTCATAGAGGCTCCCAAGGCCCACTTCTTGAGCCTGTCCAGGTCCCTTTGGATGGCACCCCAGGCATGTCAACCACACCACTCAGCTTGGTGTTGCTGGCAAACTTGCCGAGAGTGCACTCAATCCCCCCGTCCATGTCATTGATGGAGACATTAAACAGTACCGGTCCCAGTACAGACTCCCGAGGGACACCACTTTGTCCATCAGGACTCTTAGTTGCTGACCACTACCCTCTGGATGTGATCAATCCAACCAATTCCTTCTCCAGTGAACAATCTACCCATCAAATCCATATGTCTCCAATTTAGAGAGAAGGATGTTGTGGGGGACTGTGTCAAAGGCCTTGTAGGAAATCTGTAGCCTTATTCAGTACCTACAGCTGGGGGGAAAAAAAAAAAGGACCCAATTAGGCCAGACAATGCTTTTTAAAACACATACCTCTATACACCAGTTATTTCTTCCTAAGCTGCCTTTCGACAATGGAAAAAAAAATCATCCTCTCTGCAACCAAATTTTACCACTGCAGTAAGGCCCTTGACCAGGGCAAGCTGGATCAGAGTCTGGAAGCACTCAGGCTTACAACTTGGGAGACATTTCACTCCTTCAAGTCCAAATATCTAATCCAGAAAAAAACCCTATCTGATGCTTTAAACTAACAAGATTACTGGACTTGAATTCTGCAACACAAACATAACAACGGGTAGACTTGCACCTTGCCCCAACAAGGTCGAGCAACATCATTAAAATATTACTTTTTTCAATAATCCTCTGTATTTTGATAGACAGGTTTTTCTGGACAACCACAGACCATTTGGCATCCTTGGTTCATTTCTGGCACTATGAGCTGAGACAAGCACCATGTTCCAGCAGCCACTCAAATATTTGGGCAGAGGATGTGAAGCTCTGCCCTACCGCTCAGCCCAGACAGGGACGGCCCCAGTGCTTCTTGGTGTGACAATCAAAAATATAGTTCAAAACCTACACAGAAACATGCTTTTCTTCTACTATATATTTTTAAAATTTATTTATAGAAAGTGTTTCATACAGGCTACCAGCATTGACAACCTGCTCTTCTAATGCACATAATTACTTTCTGAGGAAAGGGCTACTACATACTGGAGGATTTCAACCAGCTCCTGCCCTTCAAAGGAAATTCTCTCCTATGCTTTCCACAGAAAATACATTGCGGAGCATTTATCCTATGAAGTAATTAAAGAATTCTTGATCACATTTTGATGGTGTTTCCTGAGTTTCTTCTTGGAGTAACTTTCCAGGTGTAAAGATGATGCACAAAAATATAAAGGTTTGCTTTCTGTCCCATGGCACCCTTTTTAAGCAAATCAAACAGCAGCAAAAAAAACATTTTAAGCTGAAAGCTCAAAGCACTGGGAGCCTGCTCTCTTTCAGAAGGATCCTCCAGCTCTCACCCTGCTGCTCAAGAACTCCCTGAAACAGCTCCCAGTCTTCACAGCTAAGTGCCTGAACTTGAGTTCAAAAAAAATCCCCAAAATAGGCATCTAAATAATTGTTCTGGCTTCTGAGAGAAATGTGCTGTCAGGCCTGGCTGCTCAACCTTCTTGGAAAACAGCCACTTTCTCTGTTCTTAAATTAGGGCTTCAAAGCCTAATTTTAGCCACTTGCTTTTGGAAATCTTGATTTGTGTTTTCTCTTTAAAGTAATGTTTCCCAGTCCCTGCCACTGCAGAGGTGACTCCTCTTTTTCCTCCTCCAAAAGTACAAACTATCCCTTCTCCAAAAACCCAACGATCACACTGCTGTTGCTTTTGTAGATGTACTGGAACTGAAAACGCGCAGCTGCTTGAGAACTGGAAGACAGCACTGATAATCAAAGCTGTCAACCATTTTCTGCCCATTTGCCAAAGCTGCCCAGTTTCTCCTTTCTATTCTCAAAGCCTTAACCGCCCCTTCAATGTGTTCCCTTTGCCTTTCAGCTTCCTGCCAACTCCAGATTACCCTTTTCTTCTCTTTCTGAATACCCTCATAGGTCCCAAGCATGCTTAATGTTAGCAATAAAAAGGACTTCAGAATAAACTATAGTCCATATATCTGAAAGTGTAGGTACATTTATTTTATGGGAAACCAGGTGAAGCATGAGTGCTGTGGATTTTGCACTTCAGTTTTATTAAAATACAAGAAGCTATTTTTAAACTTTATTTTGCATCTCTGTCTTTAGCAAAGTGATGCAGATTTTTGGCCCCCTTGCATCAGCAGCAAACCCTCCAGCCTGCTGCTGACACATCGGGACCCACAGTGCTG
The DNA here is from genome assembly GCA_013397115.1 of Edolisoma coerulescens. Taxonomy (NCBI): domain Eukaryota; kingdom Metazoa; phylum Chordata; class Aves; order Passeriformes; family Campephagidae; genus Edolisoma; species Edolisoma coerulescens. The sequence goes on from VWZW01006713.1 coordinate 142,821, forward strand.
AGCTTTCACACTCACCAGCAGCACCAGCATAAGGAAGTGTAGAAATAAATCATTTGTATAAAATTCAGGGAAGTGTAACAAATGTGGGACAAAGGAGAGAAGCTAGTTTCAAACAGTTTAACCTCAGTGGGATTTCAAACCATTTGAAAATGCATGGGGTAAAGGAAGATTTTGGCCAGGGGTATATATAGGGGGGTAATTTCATAACATCACTACTCCTGTCATTCCATTTCCCCAAGTCCTTCAGTAATGGTTACCTTATTACATACACAGAGATGTGGTAATTAAAGTATTTCACAGAACAGAAATAAATACAAGAAAGGATACTGCAAAACAGAATAACTAATTGCACTCAGTACATAATACCTTATTAAACCAGAATGTACTGATCTTCAGATAGCAAATTAAGATAAATAATACGTCCTTGTAATTTTATTCACACCTTCAGCAGATCTAAACTAGCTCAAATTAGGATCTGACTGTCCTAAGATTAGGACATTCACACAGAATTCATCCCCTTGCACTCAACAGCTCTTGATATGGCATGGGATGACTTCAGGCAGAGAGAAAACACCAAGGGTGATGGCCAAGCAGGAAGAGCAAGTTGGAAGCAAGCACACAAACACACCCACGGACGTACTAAGAATCAGAGGAAAACGGTTCATGACTGCCTCTCCATGCCAGAAGGATGCATCCAGCATCCATGCACAAAGAAGGACATTTCATGCTGCAAAGCCCCGCTTAGAAGCGGCAGATCTGGCATCACTCAGCACTATGGTTTTCACAAGAGCGTGCATTTTCCTGGAATAAAGCGTTCAAGGGAGTATATCCTGAGCCTGAACACTGTGCCCATACACCAGCACTGCGATACTGGAAACCTCCTCGCTGCTGCCAGCTTACAGCCTGGTGCAGTGAGAGCAACACAGTCTAGACTGCAGGAATATTTACAGAAATAAAATGTGAAGGAAGAAAAGGCAAAGCACGCAGGTTTATTTCAACTGCTGCATTCATAATATACAGCAATGACAATGCAGAGAACTTCTGGCTAGGGTTTAAGAACTTCCTGGTTTTTTTTTTAAACTGAAACAGAAGAGAGTATCTGTAACAAACTAGGTTAGACAGAAACAGGGAGAATATGTACATGGCACCAGAGGAACAAGCTGACTTTTCGTAAGGAAAGCCAAAGCACAGTGTTTGCTAGACAGCTTTGTTCCAAAGCCCCCCTCCCCAAGCACTATGGCAGTGTTTATTAACAGCTACTCTTCGAATCTGAAGCTCCATCTTTTTACAAAAGCTGTGCTGGTATTCCAATTGGGAAAACATGGGAGCCTGGGGGTCCTGGTCAACAGCAAGTTGAACATGTGTCAGCAGTGCCCTGGCAGCCACGAGGGCCACCCGTGTCCTTGGGGGAATCAGGCACAGCCAGGAAAGGGAGGGGATTGTCCCACTCTGCTCTGCACTGGGGCGGCCTCACTTCGAGTGCTGGGGGCAGTTTTGGGTGCCACATTACAAAGATTTTTAACTATCAGAGCATCCAAAGGAGGGCAACAAAGATGGTGAAGGGCCCTGAGGGGAAGCCGTATGAGGAGCGGCTGAGGTGACTTGGTCTGTTCAGCCTCGAGAAGTGGAGATTGAGGGGAGACCTCACTGCAGTTACAACTTCCTCCTGAGGGGAAGAGGAGGGGCAGACACTGATCTCTTCCCTCTGACCAGTGACAGAACCCAAGGGAATGCCCTGAAGTTGTGCCACAGGAGCTTTAGGTTGGATATCAGGAAAAGGTTCTTCACCCAGAGGGTGTTTGGGCACTGGAATAGGCTACTCAGGGAGCAGCTCCTTGGTCACAGAACCAAGCCTGACAGAATTCCAGACGCATTTGGACAATGCTCTCGGGCCCATGGTGTGACTCTTGGGGATGGTGCTGTGCAGGGCCAGGAGTTGGACTCAATGATCCTTGTGGGTCCGTTTCACCTCAGCTTATTCTGTGATAACACTTAGCTGCAGCTCACAATGGAAAATTAGCCTCAGGAGGCCTGGGAAGCTAAAGAGAGTTGAGAAGACAAAGGGAAAAAAGTTAAGTCCAGAGGGCCATAAGGACTTTACCTTTGATTTCTGGTCCAATTTCTTTTATTCAAAAGCCACGTGCAAGAAAGTCTGAAAATTTTTTCTCTCCTTGAATAATGGGCTCCTATAATCTATGTCTGTGTACTTCACTCAAACCAACTTTATGCTTCCACAGGAGAAAAATAAAGTTACAGTCCCCAAAGCCTATTTTAATGAGCCTTCTTGGTCAAAATGCTGCATTTTCTAACAACAGAGCCAATGAGACTACAGCCAGCAGGACCAAGGATGGAGAAGCCCAGCCCTGCATGATCATCACATTCAAGAGCACTGTGTACCTTCAAGACAGTAAACTTCAACTTACCTTTTCTTTAAATGCCCATGTCTCATAATTGCATAAACAAATTTAGAAAGCAAGAAGTAGGAAAAAAAAGAGTAACAACTGGGACTGTCTCTCCACATGAACCATCATTTTCTCCAACACCCTGGAGCTGCAGCACCAAATCTGAGCACCAAGAACATTTGTCACCCACCTGCCCCCTCCTCCTGCCAAAATCATGCTGCACCAAGCTCTGAACCCAGGGGACCTCTCAAGAATAAAACTCAAAGTATGGAGATATATAATTCTTGGTTACCTTCTTTGCATTTAGTAGCTTGACACATGAAAGTTTGCCATCTAATCTAGAAAAGTACTTAAAATGCTCCTGCACATGTGAAACACTGTACAAAGCAAAAAAAGGCTGTGTGCAGCTATTATGTAAACATGGTTTAGCTATATAAAGGTTATCTCAGGTTCGCATACTGACTAGATACAGCAATCCAATAAAAAGTGGAGGAATTAGAAGACCATGAAAGCTGAGCATGACAGTCACAAAGGTAATGCTACACCATGCAAATCTGACTGGTACAGGGATAAGAGCGCACATAAAACCTGAATTAAGATGCCCTGCTAAGATGTGAAACTACAACCCCTGTGTTCAGGTAGTTAACTGACACCTTTTGGAGGACCACTTGTGTTTTGGAAACCAGATCACACTGAAAAAGCACACAAACAAGTAACCCTTAGGCAAGTTACAGTATGTTAAGTATTTGTTTGCGTGCTTACTCTATCTCCAGTGCTTCTGGGGTAGTATCTGGAGTGCTGTGGGAGAAGTGGAATTCTCTGATGAACGCTAGCACACAAAATTACACGCAATACACTGAATTAGTTACATTCTTCAATACAGGTGAATTTCTATACTTTTACCTAAAGGAAGAAAGGATGCATACTGGCATTGTAAATGCACCCCAGTGCTTGCCTTGCTGCCATTTCTTAATACAGTCAGCCATGCAGTGAGAAGTCAATCTTAAAACTTTTCTATATTTGTGCTGTACACCTATGAGATCCTGTGTGGCTGCAGCTGCACCAATACTTGGTGCCTTCATTTTAAGATGCTAAACATCATGCCAGACTGTACCATCATACATAAGTAAACAGCACTAGCAGAGGTCAGGCAAGTATGAATGATGGCTAGCTTTAAATAGAAGAAGGTACAAAAAACTTTTCCTTTCCCCACCATTTATTTCTAAAAGAAGAAAAAAAATTACTTTAGGTACAAGTGTTATGCCATGGCATTGTGCTGCTCAGGACAAAATCCTAACCACTATGTGCCCTGTTAAACCTGCCTTCAAAAAAAAAAAACTGCCTTCAAAACAGTACAAAAATAATTAGGCTCATTATTCCAAAAATCAACTACCTTTAAGATCTAACTGCTTTTCCAAAGGATAAAGGTGCTAACACTATATAAAGCAAGTTTTTGACCTTGCTCCTGCCCAGGATTCACAAGGAGTACTGGAAGTGAAGACAACATGTCCTGGCATCGGGACAGAAAACAAAGAGACAGGAGACTTCTTACAGATGCATTCGTCAGATCATTCCCCCACACCTTTCCCATCTTGTCCAACACTTCACACATCTGCAAATTGTTATTACTGTCAAAACCATGCAGCCAGCTGATGGCACTTCTGTTACAGAACTCAGGGCTGAAAAGCCTGGTGAGCTGAACATCCTTGCCTGCACCAGACCCATGTCAAACCAACTTCTCCTGAGAATCAGCAAGTTTTGTGGTACCAAATCATTGCTGTAACAAAGGCCCCTGAAAGAGGATTGACTCCTGGAGTAGTTAGAAAAGAAAGCATTTGTAACCTGCACATTTCCTTTGTTTGATTTTGGCAGCACTTTCCAAAATGTTACTTCATCAAAAGACCCTGCTCCAGGAGGCAAGTACTGTGGTTTCTTATATTTTATAATTTGTTTTAAGGGTAGAAAGACCAGACAACCAATTAAAAGGAAATTCTGTAATGGTACAGTTGCGTGTGATCTTATCACTTACTCTTTCTATGAACTTTAAATAGACTACTGGAGGAAAAAAACTCCACATATCTGCAAACTTCCAAGCTGTTCTCTGCAAGCTCATAATATAAAAGCTTCAGTTGCCTGCAGAAGTCAGGCAGTGATTTCCAGGAAAATAAGTCCTCTTCCTCCAAAGTTCAGCCACACTTTTCTTTCAATAAGAGGTATCAAATTCTTGGTGCAGTGAAAACCCTGCTGCTATTAAAATCTGTTCCAAGGAAGAGCACAGCTAAACTGAAGCCCCAGCTCCAACACCAAGATGCAGAAGGTTTTGCTACATTTGCTTCATACTTTCACAAGCACTGGAGCAACAGCAGGGTCAGTACTGTAACTTGACGTAATATATCTGCTTTAAATACAGGGACAAAGCAATATCCACCCAAACAGCAGGCAACAGGTTTCCTTCCCAGCCCTGCAGCTATCCCACTCTCTGCAGGGCAGCAGTCCCCTGGAAAAGGGGGCACCAGACGCGTGCCTCCTCTGCCTCACTGTGTGTCCAAAGTCTCTTAAACATCATCTTCAGCAACTTACTCATTCCTAAAGATAAGCATCTCCATCCAGTTGTTGTGCCAGCTCATGCCTACCAGCAACCCTCAGGCTCAGAGTCATCACATCACCTGATCCTTGCTCTAACTTCTCCACTCAGCCCGGTCCACTATATAACCATAACCATATAACCATGTATGTAGCCATACCTGGGGCATGTGCGGTAACAAGGAACAGTCAAGAACAGACCGGACACTGCTGCAGGGCTGCTTTCATTCCTACTCTCCACCCTGCCTGGGTGGAAGGAACCTGGAAAAACTGAGGTAGCCCCAAAGAAACCAACCAAGCAAGAAGATCAGCTTTCAGCCGGGTCCATCCCACTGCTGATTTGCTGCAGGAGAAGCAGTAGCACAACGCGGACATGTGGGTGACAAAGAGGTCTCACGTGGCTGAAGCTGAGCAAAGCCATCATGTTGCACCCAGCAAGGAACCAGAGCAAAAAGAAAGGTAAATGAAACAGATGGACAAAATGGAAGATGTAGTATGCCTAATGCAGAACTCTAAAATACTATCAAGAGGAGGCCAAAATAAAATGCATTGCACAATCATCATTTTACATATAAGAACGGTTCTAGTGAAAAGTACAAAAATTGCAGAAAAAAGAAAGCATGAAATAACAAAAGGTCATACAGGATATGTCATGCAGAGCTAACTTAAGATTTCTTAAATATAATTGTAACAGCATGAACTGACAGATTATTGCACTGTAAAAAGCAAACAACAACAAAAAACCCAACCTTGACATGTTCAAAGTATGAAAGAGGCAGATTTTAGGATGCATTACCCTATTTCTGTCTTGAAAACTGCAGGACTAAGGATGGTCTCAGGGCAGGTCAGACGGGAAGGGGGAAAATGTTAACTATCAAGAGATGAAACGCATGAAGAACCAACAACACGTTTTTTTCAAGAAAAGGCAACTTGAATGTTTTATTCAATCTAAACACAGCTAAAGTATTTCAAAAGAAACAGAGCTAATGAAAATAAATACACAGAAAAAGATTGAAAAAAAAAGATAAACAAAGAGTGAATATGACCAAAACCTCTTGCTACACCCTGGCCAGTCTACAGCTGAGGGCCATGAGGACAGAGGGAAAGAATCTCCTTTAATTCTCAGCCTTATATGTTATACTGTAAGAAACAAACAACAACCTTACTAGTGATTTGAGACACATCTTGAACACAGTAGTCCAAGACTAAATTTCAGTGGGAAGTTTGATTTTCTGATAATAACAAATATTTTTTACTTGATGCCCAAAGCTTATTATTAAATTTGTTATATGAGAAAAACAAATTGCTATGCAATTAGTGATTTACACATAGCAAACAATGCTGACTGCAGCAAAGTGAAAACCTAACTTACAGTGTATTTTAGAAGTGCTCATATTCTGCCAGAAGTGAAAGGACAGAGTTAAGTGGTGTTTCATCAGCAACACTTGTAAAGCAACTCTTTAAAACTCTGGGCAAAAGACATGCTGTTCAGCCTCTATATTAAGACTCTGTACATTAATTATAAAAATGTCAACATATTAAAAGTTGCTCAGCAGGTAAACCCTGTACATTCTGAGTGTACCTATTTCATACATGTTTTGTATAGACGGTACAGGATACAGAATAATGTTTCAGGCAATTAAATTGCTTACTCATGTCAGCAGCTCTCTGAAAGTCTTCCCCTCTGGAATCTCACCACCACCACATCTCTATTTTTACTGTATGCTAAAAGCAAAGCATGCTTTTGTGCAAAAAATTCTCTTGTTAACCAATTTTTCAAGTATCAAAACACCATTCCTGTAGTTGCAGGTTATTTTTCCACAATGTTTTATCTCTGTGTAATACAAGCCCTCCACACAGATGTGTCATCTCTAAACCAAACAGCAGCAAACGGACTCTTCAATTAAACAGACTTGTTATTCTTGACCAGGGAAATTAAATGCTCAAGTTCATATCCCCACATAGGAACTGGTATGTGGTGGAGGAAAAAGGGTAGGGAAAAAGCCAAAAATTAAAACCACCAAAAAACCAGACTTTGTTAATATTCTACTCCCACATTAATGACTGACAGTTTAGGTGGGAATTTGGTAAGGATCTTAGAAGAGCAATGATGCTGTAAGGGAGGATGTGTCAGAACCACCAATGCCTTATTAGAGCTTCTTCATTGGTTCCGTGCAAAACCCAGCCCTGCTCCTCTGTTCTGCCAAACTTTCAGGGTGCTGGGTGAGTATGCTTTTAAAAAGCAAAGACTGAAAAATAGATTCAGACAGAAATATGAAAGTGTGAAAAGGTGCACCAACAAAAAATGAAGTAAGGAGGGGGGTGGAAAACCATGTTAACTGCTCTGCTAGGCTTCTTCATACTTGCAGTTGGCCACTCACAGTCACTGCAGGTTCAAAGATGGTCACCTCCTCCCAAGGCCATGCATCTCTCCTTTGAAGGCAACACAACACTAAAGGATGTAAATAAAACACTCCGAGAGGATGAGTTTTCATACACTGTGTTCTCACAGAGAAACATCTCTTTCTCATCCTCCAGGATGCAAAATTGTATTTTAACAGTGTCCTAAACATGTATTTTAAGACACAAAGTCAATGCCACAAATGCTTAGAAAACTGCGCTGCACTATATGCAACTGATACCTGAGTTGATGCATCGTTTGAGCTGGGTGTGTTTTGTGAAACCAAGAAGCATCCAGTCTGCACAACTGGAAATTCATCATAGCTCTGCAATTGTTCAGGTAGAGTTTAGATTTTAGTCTCTGATCTAAACAAGTCCAGCATGGAATTTAGAAAGTATGAGCCAATTAAGACAGACTTTAAAAAAAGAGAGAAAAACATTTGAAAACAACATTAGCAGTCCCTTCCTGCACCATAATGCAACCACTTAGCAGTGGTGATAGAAGAAGAAATCAATACAAAGAAGTACCAAAGGATATTATTTTTATTCTGCAAGGCATGACCATGCTTTTGTGTGCTTCAAAGGGAGATGATGATGGTTTTGAAATGGCTAAAAAAGGGTAGAGAAGTCAGAGGTTCCGGGAACCTGTCAAGTAAAAGTGGAGGATTGGGTATGGCCTCTGGAGAATTACTTGGGAACCTAATGGCTGCAAAACCAGAGGACGGAGTGTCATGGTTTGACTCCAGCTGGCAACTAACATCCCACAGCTGCTTACTCACCCCTCTGCAGACCTGGTGGAATAGAGGAGAGAATTGGAAAAAGGTAAAGCCTGTGGGTTAAGATAAGAACTAAAATTAACAACTACAATAACAACAACAACAATAATAAAAATGAAAAAGGAGATAACAAGAAGAGAGAGGGAGGAATAAAACCCAAGAAACACAAGTGATGCCAATACAATTGCTCACCACTCATTGACCGATGCCCAGCCCAGCCCATCCCTGAACAGCAATCAGAGCCTCCCAGCCAACTCCCCTCAGTTTATACACCGACCATGACATTCTGCCGTATGGAATATCCCTTTGGCCAGTTTGGGTCAGCTGTCCTCATTGTGCTTCCTCCCAGCTTCTTACGCACCTGCTCACTGGCAGAGCATGAAACACTGTAAAGTCCTTGATTTAGAGTACACCCTGCTCAGCAACAATTAAAACATCAGTGTGTTATCAGCATTATTCTCATACTAAAACCAAAACACAGCACTGTACCAGCTACTAAGAAGAAAATTAACTCTATTCCAGATGAAACCAGGACACAGAGCTACTACTATTTAAACTCACATGACAAGTGGTCTGACACCATCAACTTCAAAAATGGCTTACAGCCATGCACAATTTTTACCTATATGCAAGTATAGGCAGCAGCAACAACTCACTCCTTAGCAGGGCAATGATCTACACAAAAACACAATGGCCTTTCTGTGATTATCTGTACTACTATTATTTTACTCCTCATTTTTAACTGAAAAAACAAATGCAGTACTCCTTACTCAGTTGCTCAGTGCCATCTCTCTCAATCTCTAGCAAGGATCTGCCACCCTATATATTGCTGGTGTTCCCTCATACTTGTGTTCTCCTCTAGTCCTTACGCTGTGTTTTAAGCTCTTGCAGGTGATGGAGACAGTCACACAAAACTTCCCAGCCTATGGCTGAGTCTAGTGGCAGGGTCTGGCAAACCCAGCCACCCCTTCTACAGCCAGAGCAAACGAGGTCGCAGAGTCAACCATGGTCTCAGCTGCACCTTCTGGGTGGCAAACAAGTCAGAATTCAAAAAAATATGAAAAAACCCGCTCAAATCTTTTGCAAGAGGCTTTTCTGCTTACGCGTGTTACAGAGGCAGAGAAAAAATCCATAGGTAACCAGGCCTACTGGCAGCTTACTTTCTGTCACTATATCACATATGTTAATAAAAAAAGAACATTCTGCACCGTATTGTACAAATGCAGGTATTTTCCCCATTAATGAGGCTTTATGCATGTACTAAGTCAAGCTCACAAGATCAATGCAAACTTTAACAACATGCCAACAGGCCACTGTATACCAAGTGAATTGAGGGATAAATGTATGATGCAAGGAAAAAATGCATGACCCTAATTTAGGACAACCAGCTGAGTTTGCACCAGTTCACAGCACCTGTGATCAGCTAAGAGTAACCTCTCCATGTTAGTACTGCAAAACAGAAATGAACCACCAAACCACAATCAGACATTCGCCATAAGCACCTGCTGCCCTGCAATCCACAGAAGCATGTACATAAAACGCAAGCACAACTTTCACTGTGTCTTTCAAAGCCAAATCCAGATTTGTGTGCAGGGCCTGCAGCTACCACACGAGCCCTTCCCCAAAAGCATGCGAGCAGCCATGTGAATGAACTGACCCCACAGATGGTTTCCGGCAAGCACGCGGGCTATGCACCCGAAGTAACATGACATTTGAACTTGAACATGCAAAAAGGTTTCTCAACTTTCTTTTTCTAAAGGGCAGGGTGATGTTAAACATTGAAGAATGTCATCCTCCTAACTGGTTAAAGGTTTAATTATTGTTATTTAAGTCAAAGGTTCTCCCTACTGTTTGGCAAGGAGATGATTCTCAAAATGATGATTCAAAACACTAGTATTTTTAAAAGTAACCCAAGAGCAGGAAATATTCCTTCAGGAAAAGGTTAACTGAAGCTTTCTGATTCAATTATGTACATAGAAACAGCACATCTAAAGGGAAGCCTGCATAGATTAAGGTATAAAGGCTTACAGTTTCCCAAGTCTTCACTGTCTCACGTGAACCCAAACCAGGATCAGCTCAAGGACTAGACCTCTATGTTCAGACCACTATGTTGACAATGACACAGTAGTGGCAAATGTAAGAGTAGATTTCTTTTGTTCATTTCTAAGAGCTTCAAGATCTCTATTTAAATACACGTGTCATGGTTTTAACTCAGCAGAGGAGCTGCTACTCCTCCACAAAGTTGTGGTCTGCTCCAAACCTTAACTGTATGGTGTTTAAGGGAACAAGGCATTTTCCCTCAACTAGCACTTGCTGAGGGCTCTTTTGTCAACATGGGCACAGCAGAAATACTGCTTTAACCCAAAATCCTTCCCAGCAAACTTTAAACTGCANGGGGTGGAAGAAAAAAGGCATCAATTTGCCTGCTAATGAATTAACCACCTACACATATAAGGTGTGTATGGTTTAATAAGCTAAACTACATTGTTCTGCTAATTAATACTTGTTAGTTTATGTCTAACCCTGGTAACATCCTTAAGATGACACCAACAAAAACGCCCATTGGCATACAGAAAAGCTGGAGTGTTACTGAAATGAAGACTACATCCTTTCTGAAATCGAGTACATGTTTTACAGCAGAGAGCCTGAATATGCACATAGGAAGAAAGCAATTACCCTCCAGTCACTGCAAAGACAGCTGGCAAGAAGAGAAACAGTTTTCTCAAGGTCAAGAGGGAGAGGAACACTTCCAAGTGATAACAAAAGAGGAACAATCAGTTTGTTCAAATCGCTGACCCAGAGTCACAAAGAGGAGGGTTATGTAGGGATCAAAGCGCAGGGAACAATTTGAAAATGCAGGAAAAAAGTTTTATTCCACATTTGCTGTATTGCACAAGCAAGTTTTATGTCCTGTAAATATTAGGGCAACTCAGCATATTTAGCCACTGCCCAAAGCATATCACTTGGCAGGCAAACGTTTGATACGAAGTTTTGACATAGAGGTCAATTAAATACAGACAACTTTAGCTTAAATACAAGTTCATGAAATGTCTGTATATTTTTACATGCTCAGTATGCCACTGGTCATTAACAAAGTCATCATTAGTGAAGCACAGCCTCTACAGTTAATAAAGTTTTAATAAGGGCATGAAAAATACCCAGTTTGCAATGGGATGCCAAGGCCAGCTCAACTCATGGCACTGAGCTCAGCATAAGGAGCATTTGTTCATGGAGAAGTGACAATTGCACTTAGCAGCATGCATTTTTTGTAAAATCTCTACAGCTGGTAAGTAGGTTTACTCCTGTTTCACACAAGTCAACTATTTCACCAAGAAAATTAAATAATTCTCCAATGCATCCAATACAGCAGGAAAGCATTTACCAACCACATACTTCAGACAAGTTTGCTCTTGTGCTCTTATTTGCCCTGTAAGATAATGTGTTCTAAATGCCAAAACACAAACAGAGAAACCAAGGCAATAAATTTCAGATTAATTTCATTACATAGATATAAGGAGACACAATGCGTACACAGTCAACAGCAACTCTACAAATTATTTCCATAATACGATTGAAGGCAGCACTTATTTGATTTGCCAATCAAAAAAATCAATTCATGTCACTGTTTGCATTACCCTCACCAAACAGAGATCTAACTGCTGTTCTGTCAGATGATGGGGACAGGTTTCGTTGCCCTCAGAAACCCAGATATAAATCACTTTTACCAATCAGGACCTAGGAACTGCAGGGATGTTAGCCTAAGCAATGCCCTATTAAGCGTATTGCTGCAATAACAAATTTAAACAGCCTTAGGAAAGGTCATAGCAAAGCAATCTGACCTGGAAATAAGTTTTTAAACAGATCAACGTCTATGTAATTCATTGATTATCCTTTTCATTTGTCCTTGTGTGTTCTTCCATTTAAGGGAAAAAGCATTTTCAATGCTAGTATGCACAAACTGCAGGAATCTTCTGCATTTTTAACACATTTAAGAATCACAAAACAAATTAGCAATTACATTATAAGGACTATTGTCAGGTTTGTGTAGCGTCTGGAGGCACATGGAGAAGTGTACTCTGACTGTCATGCAGAAAGCATGAATTTCTTCAGTCTATTATACAGCAAAACAGCTTTGAAAAGCCTATGCTGCAGCCTGAAAGAATGTAATTTTGTACATTGTAAAAAACAGGAAAACAAAAGCATTACTGCAAGAGCTGAGGCCAACAGCCCCCATAGTACTCCTGTGTCTAAACAGTTTTACAGATCTCACCCACATACAACTAATTCAGGACATGGTAACGACAGAAGGTAACAAAAGAGGATTGACAATAAGAGGACAAAATGAATGAGTTGTTCAGTTAAGCAGGGGAGGTTAAAGTAAACAGCATAATTACCTATACATGCCTTCACACCCCAAAGGAAGAGCTGCCAACTCTAAGTGGAGCTTTTGTAGCTGTGAAGAGACAACGTTTTGCTTGTGATCCATCTTAAGACAGCATGCCACTCCCGGGAGTAAAACAACATGCCAAAAAGGAATAGGTAGAGGTATTCGTGGCTCTGCTCTTCAGCAATGAAAGGGCACCCCTGCCTCTTTTTGTTCGAAGTCAGAGAACAAAACCTCCACGTCTGGACTAAAAAAACCAAACACACCACCAAGAGCACATTTGCTCCAAAGGGCTTTCTAAGTCCAAAAGAGCCTTCCTGGCATGAGCTGTCACAGGGAACAACTCTGCACAGCACAGGTGCTCTGGCTTCCTGCTGCTGTGGTGGGAACCCAGACACAGAGAGCTAAGCCACCTACCATGCGGGTAGCAGGGTGATACCTGACATGGCCCTGAGCCCACCCTCCCGTCCGGTCCCTGCTCCACACCAGCGCACCGCTCCGGCCCTGCCTATTGGGCAGGCAGCAGCGAGAATGAGCGCTCACTGGTGACCTCCTCTTAGCACTAGCTCCAGGAGGGTCAGAGGGGACAACAGTACACAGAGGCACAACGCTGTTTTAACATGGCTCTGTAGGCAACTGCTGTTTCTCTCCCAGAAATTTTCCTCAAGTGGGATACAGACAGCATTAACCAGGAGATTTGCTTTGTCTGCCACCGAGTGAGGGTTGCTGAGACTACCAAAAGAAGGCAGAAGACGAGTATTTTAACCTTGTGCTTTGTCCTGGTGTCTTTTTTTTCTGAGCTCAGCAGAAACAGAAGCTTTTGATGTTGCAATGTTTACTGCCCCAAAAATGAGGAAGGTAAAGGAATGAGGTCAGCTCAGTACTTGAGGGCATTTAACCCATTACCAGCTGAATGTCACTTACAAGGAACATGCTTCCCAAGCGGCAGCTCGGGATCATGCTCAGCATTGGGCTCTCCATCTGTGGCTGCTGGACTTGAGCACCAGCTCAGCGTGAAATCCTAAAATACTGTCAGTTCCACCATCATTCACAAAAATCTGAGTCTTCAAACATATTTCCAAAAATATGCTCCTAGCACGTTGCAAAAGAAAGCGCAATTAAAGAAACTGTCCAGAGGCCCGACTGATCTACAGTACTATTTCAAATTTACTTCTTTTTTTTTGTTCTGTTAACTTATCTTCTCTAAGTTAATTCCTCTTATGAACAACACAAAATGAAAGTCAGCAGAGAAAGACGAGATTGTAGCAGAGAATTCAAAATATTCTATTTCAATTCTGGCTGTACTAAAGACAAAGAATGCAACAAGAAGAATTCATGCTGAGAAATTTAAGAACAACATCAACTTACTAAAAACACTGCAATAAGTAAACTCAGGGACTGGTCAGACAGCACATAAACTAAATATCATTAATGATGCTATATTTAAGTACCAAATATGCATGAGTTTTAATCAAAGACAGTCCACCTGATCAGCTGCTGCTAGGTAAAAGGCACTAACTCACAAAGTACAGCTATTTTTCAAAAAGCAGCATGAGGCACAGAGACCAGCAGCCAGATCCTTTGCCAGCTTGCAAGACAAAGCCACACTGCATATTCATTTCACTGCTGCTCTCCCTGGTCGCATTTGAATGCTAAAATACAGGAGACTTAAGTTAGAACACATGATAAACTTAGCTACTTATGAATAAAAAATACAAAGAAGAGCTTCCAGCACACATTACATATGTAATGTGGGCCTTGTACAAAATTTAGTAAAATTAAGCATAATTCTGGCATGCCTTTCAGTGCTCTTGACTAATGTCAGCTGGCAACAGCATCCATGAGGGCAAATCCACTCTTAACTTCAGAAAACTCAGCACAGCGGTCCTTTTCATTTGCTCCTAAGTTCACATAAAGCTGGGAAGAGATCTCCACCCAGCTGACCCCAGCTATCTCCAGGTGCCACAAGTTTCAGGTGAAATCCTCCCTCTGTGTGCAAGTACAGCTACCCCCAGGCAGAGTACATGCGTTGGCTACTTGCTGCTCTGAAAGCAGACTATGTCAAGTGCACCACAAATACATGAATACTTATATAAAAAACTCCAGCTTTTATTGCTAAACAGCATCAGACGATCACGTGTGCCACAGGCTGACTCTCCCCGACACAGCTTCAGCTGCTGTTAGCAGCGGTGAGCCTGCACCAGTACTTATCTCTAGCTATGGAGTATTTGAACAGCAGAGGAAAATCTCACGCCGTGAATGCACCGAAGGAGCAGGAAGGACGTAGAGTGAAATACATCGCAGAACTCCTCAGCGTTATTCACAAGTTCTTACTTAAACCAAATAAATCCCCTCCCTCTACGCTAGCAGCTTAATACTGATGCAGCAGCACCATTAGCCCGCATCTACAAAAACTTCGCAGCCGCAAACCCTCCACCCACCGCGGCCGCGGGCGATAATTTCAGCCGGCGGTTTACGGCAGGCCCGCAGCTGCCAGGTCCTGGCAGGGAGCTGCTCTGGCAGAGATAACCTCACCCTGGAAGCAACCTGGCCCAAAACTCCAGCGAAAGGCTGTGCCGCCACGGGAGACGCCTGCACGCTCGTCCTCCTCTAGTTTCAGCTGCAGGGCGTGTTTCCATTTGCACAGAGCGGTTTTGGAGACTTCCTGATGGGAAGCATCCCAACTGCAGCCATGCCCCCGCCTTGTTTTCCCCCGCCATCGCTAGGAGCCGGCTGAGCTCTTTGCTGGAGTTTTCTGTCACAGCCACGAGAACTCTGCCATGGCACTGAATCCCACAGCATCAGAGATCACCCGAAGCACTGAGAATACAAATGAGCCGTACGGGGCACTGCCGTTCAGCCGCGGCTGGGACACGGCGCGGGCAGTGCACCCAGCTGCCGTGGGGAGAAACGCCTCTTGCCGTCTGCCAGGAGCCCTCTTTGCTGAGCAAGCCAAGGTGCTACTATTTCTGCCCAGGTCTGCAAAACCGGCCTTTTGTCTGCAGACTCGCTGCACAGATTGGTACCGGAAAGCTCTCTGGAGTGGGATCCTCAGATGCTGCATCCCTGGGAATCAGGGCAAAGGAATGAGGGCAGAAAAGCAGCAAACGCAGGCAGGGAAGCAGAAAACACTTTAACTGCCCAAGACAATACCTCACATAACCCCGGGCAGTGCCGACTGCTAATGCTGCTGGTGCCCGAGGGCTTCCAGGAGATGAAGAGACAAAAGCAAAGTCATAAAGTTTTTAAGAAAGTCTGCACAGGCATCTGACACACTGACACATTTCTATCGCTTGCCCTTCCTTTTCTGCTCATTTCCTAATGCATGTACTCTTTAAACATCTAGGTTTTAAAACCGGCCGGCCCCTTTCAGAAGCACGGCACATCTCCAGGGCGCTGGTTTAACGCGGCGTCCGCCCTGTCCCACACACTGACCCGGGAACTACCGTGCCAGCGGCTCCGGTTCTAAACCAGTAAGGCGGTCAGGGGCGCTGGGCAGGAGTTCAGGGAAGGAGAAGTAACAGCGTTCCCTTCCGAGCCCGACGAGCCCTTCCGCTGACACCCTGCCTCTCTCCGCCGGGCTGCTCCCCCGGCCCGCAGCAGCCGCCTCAGCGGGGCCGGGCTGCGGGATGCACGCCCCACGTACCCGCCACGGCGGAAAAAAACGGATCAGGGTTTCTGGAGCCCTGGCAGCGCTCAGCCCTCCGCGAGCTCCCCGGGAAGGCAGCTACGGCCGAAGATGGGGGCTGAGGTGCGGGGTCTCCTCCCTTCCTGCCCCTATTATTTCACCCCACCCCGTGCCCCGCACGGCGGAAGGCGCTGCCGCCGCCGCCCGGGATGCAGTATCCATGGCAATGCGGGATTGCATCATGCTCTTGACTAAACTGCACCGGGGAAAAGACGCTCCCGGCGAGAGCCCCGTCCCTTCCGCCGCCCGGTCCGCTCCCTCCCCGGCCGGCCTGTCCGCCACTGCCGGCCCCGTCCCTAGCCGCAG
>VWZW01006713.1:159393-313328 GCA_013397115.1 Edolisoma coerulescens
CGGGGCCGAGGGGCGGGCACGGGGCTGCAGGCCCCGCCCCTCCGCCGGCCGTGGGCTGACGGTGACGTCAGAGTGGTGCGGGGGGCTCACGGGCGGCGGCAGAGGGGCGCTATGACGTCACGGCCGCAGAGAGCCAATCGGGCGGCGGGGGCGGCTCGGGAGCGCCTCGTGCGGGGCTCCCGCCCGGCCGGGGGCCGCGGCCGCCGNTCCGGCCCCCGCCCGCTCCCGCTCCTGCTCCTGCTCCCGGGCGGGCAGGGAGCGGAGAGCGGATCCTCGGGCCCTCAGGGCTCTCAGCCCGGGCCGTGGGAGCGGGGGGCCTCCGTGAAAAACAATATGGGACCATGTAATTAAAGACTGTCATAATGAGATGAGCCGCAGGCCTACATTAAAGGTCCCGGGCAGATGTAGTTGATGTTTCCTGTGTTTTGAAGTAACGGGCTTTGCAACGTGACAGCATTTTTGAATGTAAGCTCTGGCTGCAATTAAGTAGGTAGTATTTTAACTTCGTCGTATAATAAAACCGCTGGTTTTGTGTAATTTACATGCATATGCCGAGCCAGTCCCCACAGTGTCAGATGTCTGAGGAAGGAATCTCAAAGCACCCTCTTTGGCTCCTTTCCAATGGCAAGGATGTTCAACAGAGGAAGAAAAGTTCTGTCTGTGCTCTCCAGACACTTCATTACCTCCATGAGGTCCTAACGGGCCAATAGTGAGGATGCTTTGGCGTTCTTATGGCCAACGGGAAGAAACCAGTTTGTTTCTTTCCCTCTCTCACATATTCCCTCATGATGGAAGATGACCTTTTAATTTTTTCCCCCTCCCTAAGAGTTTGTTCCATCTCTTCGTTAATTAAATGAAAATGTTACATAAATAAAGAGCAGCTTTGCTTTGCAAAGGAGAGGAGTCAAGCAGCAATTTGCATGGGGTTTATTCAAGATCAAGTATCTCCACTCTATGGGAAGAGTTAGCAATTTTAGAAAGCTGGAGTTATAAAGGCTTTCCTGGAGCTTTCCCTCATCTGTAGAAGACAGCTGGTTGGTTGAAGCCATCAAAACTGGCTATGCCAACTGAACATCCAGTAGCTTCTCCCGGGCAGTGATCCCATGTCCATAGCCATTTACCAAGGCCAATGTCCATGGTCATTTAGCTGAAGCAATGTATTGCAACCTCACCTCACCTGATTGAAACTCAGTGTGCAAACAGTCCCCAGAGGTGATGCTGGGCTGTAAATAGTCAAGAACAGGTGGGTCTGCTGTGTCCTGGGGTCCATCAGGCAAAGCATGACCAGCTGGTCAAAGGAGGTTATTGTCCCACTCTGCTCTGCCCTGGGGTGGCCTCACCTTGAGTCCCATGTGCTGTTTTGGGCACCACAATATAAAAAAGACATTTAAGCTATTTGAGAGCATCAAAAGGAGGGCCATGAGGATGTGAAGGGTCTTGAAGGGAAGCCATATGAGGAGCAGCTGAGGTCACTTGGGCTGTTCAGCCTGGAGAAGAGGAGACTGAAGGGAGACCTCATTGTGCTTTTCAACATCGTCACAAGGGATAGTGGAGGGGCAGGCAGTGATCTCTTCACTCCTGTGACCAGAGGCAGGACTCGAGGAAACAACATGGAGCTGAGTCAGGGGAGGTTTAGGTTGGATATCAGGAAAGAGGTTCTTCACCCAGAGGGTGTTTGGGCACTGGAACAGGCTCCCCAGGGAAGTGGTCACAGCACCAAGCCTGACAGAGTTCAGGAAATGTTTGGACAATGCTCTCAGGCACATGGTGTGACTCTTGGGGTGTCCTGTGCAGGGCCAGGAGTTGGACTCAATGATCCTGAGGTGTGCCTCCGACTCAGCATATTCTATGGTTCTATGATTCTGTGAGTACAGTAATGCAGAGCATTTCGCAGTGGGATCCGAAATTATTTTTCTTAAGCTCTTATTGGGACAAGAGAAAATCTATCACTAAAGTAAACATTGAGGCTATGCCACTGTTCTTTAATCTTATTTCTTTTATTAGAGTAAGATGTTAGGGACACTATTTGGTTGGTGTTGGACAGATTTTTTCCTCTTTTTGTTTTAAAGCTCAAATCTATATTTCCCTGAAGGACCAAACCCCTGTATGATTTGTGTGTGTGTGATTTGAGGCTTTATAGCAGTTTTCAGTAAAGTATGAACACTCACAGCTGTCCTTGCCTGTGTTTTAACACTTTGGGAAAAAAAACCCAAACCCTACGAAAACAAGCACAACTGTCAGGTGAGTGTGCCTTTCTGAAGGCCCTTTGCCCAGGTTTGTGTTTTGGATGTTTCTGAGGAATCCCTTCCTATTTGTGAGAAGTCAAGCCATCTTAATTGAGTAAGGCACAAGTCCCACTTTTTCTCACTTAAGCCAAAATGTCCTGAGCTCACTGAAACATAACCAGAATTAGGTCTTTTCACATCTTTCACACTTTATTTAAAGCACTTTTCAGTGTGCTTTAAATAAAATTCTTTCCCAACAGGCGTACACATTTGTTTCCATGGTTTATTGATGAGAGATGATTTCACCGAGTGTTATTTTCACAGCCAAAACAGCTTTCTAAATCTGGAAGGTGCTTAAATAATTAAGACTCAATCTGGCTGTTTAAAAATAAAAAATAAGAACTTGAGATGCAAAAAGGGATGGAGCAGGACATAGGGAGTGTAGCTGGGGAGTGAGCAGCATCCTGTGCAGGAAAGGGATGTGCTGCTGCCTGGTCCCTGTGCTGTGTCCCACAGGCAGGGAAGCAGGCCCCGAGCCCACCAGAGGCTGGCACGTACCCGCTGTGCCTCCCTTCACTGTGGAGCTTGCCTTTCTCGCTTGGTGGTGGGGTTTTAATGAGGCTCTGTATGCCCAGGGTGCCAAGTAACCGGCACTGGAGAGGGAAGACACAACTGCTGATGGAGGAAACAATGAGG
Source organism: Edolisoma coerulescens (assembly GCA_013397115.1). Classification (NCBI taxonomy): domain Eukaryota; kingdom Metazoa; phylum Chordata; class Aves; order Passeriformes; family Campephagidae; genus Edolisoma; species Edolisoma coerulescens. The sequence goes on from VWZW01006713.1 coordinate 162,315, forward strand.
CTGGGGGGTGGGATTTTGGTTTCGCCAGCCCGGCTCCAGTGTGAGACTCCCAGACTGCCAGCTGGTCTGCTGGTTCTTCCCTCTCCTGGTCTCTCCAAAGTGCTCATCCTGTTATCAGTCAGAGAACAAGAGCAAGGTCACAGCATGGGAAATGTCATTTCAGAATTACCCATTTGGGAGAACTAAGCAAACGATGCCAAATGTTTTGGCACTAAATGTTTGGCATTTAATGTGGGTAGGAGCTGGCCAGTGTCATTCTGGGCTGCAGATGTACTGAGTCCCAGCATCATTCTCATCTTCTTGGAGCATCTGCAGGTTTGTCAGGAGTGAAGACATTACCCTTGACCTCTCCACCAAGCACTGATGAAATTGCTGCTGGTATATTTGCTCAGGAGGGGCTTCAGAGACCTTGTTATCAGAGTGGAATCAATGAGGCTGGAGTTCAGAGAAGGGCAATTAAACACTCTTCAGGATTTAGACAGGATTGCTAGGGCTGATGTAAAATAAGTTACACCTTGCGTATAATTTTTACCTGCATCTCATGACTGTTGTAATCCTACCTTTTGAGAGAGAAGAGGCAGAATCTGAGCACTGTGGAAAGACAAGTCCTAGATGACCCAGCCTAGGCAGCAGCAGCAGAGGTGACAAAGAGGCCTCAGCAGATAGGGCTGTCCTCACTAAGTCAGTGGTACACCAAGGGAAGAGGTTAAATAGATACTAGTGTTTGAGAGTATGGGTAGGAAGAGAACAGCCGGAATATTTGAAAGTAGAGTGAAAAGTCAGTGAGCGCTGCAGCACTGAGAGGACAAAAGAGCTTGGAGTAGAAGGCCCACCAGTATGGTGTTTGAAATTAGCCTGGATAAAGGGTTAGAAGTGTGTGTTCCAGGGAAATGAGCCCCAATCGTCTTCTTTTGGGGGGTGAGTTGCCAAATCTGTCTTCTTTTTTTAAAAAAATTGTTAGAAATCCTAGCTATGCCTATTTAGTAGCAGTTCATCATACACACTGTAATGAATAGCTCCTTGTTTTGATTAGAAACAAATTAATCCAGTTTTTCCAGAAGTAAATTAACAAATTGATTAGAATAAATAACCATCATTTGCCACTCAGTCGTCTTAACAGGATTTTTCAGTTCTGCCTGAGTTTGCCTTGGCATCCATCCAAACTGATTGTGGCAGCTCCATGTTCTTTATCAGCACAATAAATGGGATGCGATTACTGTTCCTAGATCAAACACTGGGCTAAAGAATCAGGCTTGAAATTGCAGCATCTATTTCTTCTGAATATGGTATTTTCTTCTGTTGTGCAGACCACAAATGCTTCATGCTGTCTGTACAACTTTGTCTAACTTTTGAGTACTTGATCTTTGAAGAAAAAGCTTCCAAGCAAGGCTTTCTTCACAATTTTGTGTTTTCAGGTCTCATAAGCAAGTGACTGGATGAAGCTGCTATTCTGAGATTCCAACACAGAACTGGTGTGAACACACTCACCCTCTGTTCTGAGGTATGATCATGTTACAATCTGGCCTTAACTTTTGAGGGTGCTTTTTGCAAAATTCTCATAGGCTAGAGTGGGAGCAAATTCTTGGCCCCATGTTTTTAATCAATTTGCATGCATTTTACATTAACAGCAGTAATTATTCTGCATTTCCTCTTCCTCTTCCATCTCCCTTCAGCGTGCGGTGCTGTAGGCAAATAATTAGATAGGATTGAAGACCTGCACCAACTCACCAAAATTTCAGTGTGTTTTAAGAGCCAGATTTACCCCAAACAGTGTCCCACAAGACCAAAATATTTTGTTTCTTGTCAAATGGGTCAAATAATTATGGAATTTTCTCTGTCACTGGTGTTAGTATGTTCTTCTTTCTCACCATGCTGCGTGTAATCTCAGAGAGAGAAAATGTGATTAAAGTCCACCCTTGTCAATGCTGCTAAAGCTTTAATTACCCCGAGTTCAGAAAATAATGAGTCCCAAGAATCTTTCCACTATCCACCAGCTAGTTTGCTCCTACGGCACTGCTGGGGCTGCTAATGGGAGACACGGAAAGAATAACAAAGTGTTTCTGATGATCAAGTAGTTCCAAAATGGGCATGAAGAAAGTGGTCACATAACCCAGAGTTATGCAGAGGTCAGCTGAGCAAACGTGTGGGTAGGGCCATCTGTCCTCCTCAGTCTGCCTCACCTTTCTCAGTGTCTGCAGGAGAAGTGGCGATCAGTACTGGCTTGTTCATAGCCCTGTACTCAAACCACGCCTCTCCCTCTGGGGCAGACCCGGGCTCTGGCAGGGCATGACCCACCTTAGCCCACCCAGGGGTTTGCTGGTGGCTGCAGTGTGCCGGGGAGGGGGCAGCACGGAGGGTCCCCCCGGTGTGCCTCTGTCCCACTGCTCTGCTCCAGCCCGAGAGCCCTGCGAGCCTGGCCCTGCTCTCTCCTTCCCTGCCCGCTTGTGGGTATTCCCCTCACAATCTGGACACACCTACAGTTAAGAGTAGAAGCTCTTCAAGGGGAAAGTATATTGTCACTTCATAAAGGAAGCAGCTTCTGCTGGAGGAGGGTGATTTTATAAGAGCTAAGCTAATCACAGTAGGGTGAACAAAGTATAAACTGCATTATTCTGCATTAGTAATTGGGTGCCTTGCTCCTTGCCTGTTCCTGCTATGGTGCCTTTTTGTTGACTTGCTGTATGGATTACAACATCTAATCCTTCAAAATAATGTGTGCTCTTCCAAAGAATCATAAATCCATCATTGTCCGTTGCAGCCTGTCAACAATTTTCTTCTTAATCTCAGAACTAGTGGGACTGGGATTTGGAGCCGTTGTGTTACTCAAGGTAAGGGAGCTGGTAAGAGTGCAACACTGTATTTCCATGAAGAGTAGTAGGTGCTCTGATTTAGAGAAGCAGTTAAGGGCAGCATTTGCAATCCCTCATCATGTGCCGTGCTGCCTATCCCTTTCTCTTTAATCACAACCAGTGTGAACTGTTTGAGATAATCCTGTGTTTGAGAGAAAACACTGTCTTACTGCTTAGAGCAAACAGTAAGTCATATTTTAAAAAAAGAGATGAGGGAAAGTATTTTTGTAAATGCTCTGGTTTGTCTGAAAACTTGTACATGAATCTGACTGGTTGTCATTCCGTGTTGGAATTTTTAAAGTATTAAATCCATTCAAACTGCTTTGTTGGTGGACCTCATGGTGCCAACTCCTGATAGTCAGGATAGTTATTAAGTCATCACTGAAGTCATGTTTTTGAGGAGGCTGTTTCCCTACAGAGCACTCTGATCCTGATATAAGTCCTTTCCTCTTTCAGCCTGAAGTTTCCATAGAAAATCTACTCTGCATTTTGAGAAAACCATTTTACCTGGACATTTGTCCTGAGTCAAAACTATTGTATACAAATTTAATAGTCTGTTTTATTGCAGGATCACTGTCTGTGCAGACCAGCCTGCAGCCTGCCTTCCTGGCTGCAGGATCCTAAAGCCTCAGTACACAACTCTGAGCCCTCCCCTGCCCATCTTCCCAGGAGAACCTGCAGATCCAATGTGCTGTCTCTGTTGCTTCCTCAGCCCATGTGCTATGGCAAGAGTAATGTTTTTGGCTGATATAAAGTGTTCAGATATCCTTTCCCACTTCTAAGGATTATTCTAGCCCTTGCCTGGGAAGGCAGAACCTGCCTTTGCCCTGTGGTTTTGTAGTCTTCTTGGGACCTCCACTCATGTGGCCTGGGAAAAAGGAAAGCTGGGAATGTATTTTACAGGCAATTGGAAAAAAAAAAAAAGCCAAGATAAAAATAAAATGTACAAAATAACTGGTGTTTTAGGGTTTTTCCCATTCTCACTGACCATCTTCAGAGAGTCCTCTGGAGATATGTAGCTGAAGAGCAAGCCACTCAAAGCAGTGGCTGCTGTTGATGTTTCTAGCCCTGTTGCTGACCTCAGGAGAACTGTGAGGGGGCCCTGGGTGGGCTCCTCAGCTCTAAGCTACCAGCAGCACCCTGCCAGCTATTTGGAATAATCTTTGGTGAGTGATATAGCAACCAATCCAGGTCAGATTTTGTGTAGGAGGTATTTTAACATAAACCTACTTCTTGTCAGATGAAAAGTATTTTGGCTTTTCCTGGGAAGGATGAGTGGTTTGGCTTTTATTCTCCTAGGAATGCAGATTTTTCCCAGCTGTGAACAATATAAGATATAGGTAGATAATGTGATAAATAACGGTGGATATTCCTCCCTCCCTCACTCTTACCTTGTTTTGAGCACTCACACTGTAAACTCAGGGGAGGGACTCTTTCCCACTATGTGCATGCATAGAACACTTCAAGTATTTAGATGGGAGAAGGGTATAGAAAATGTCACATCCCCTGGAGTAATTTTGATAATGACCCAAGGAGCTCTGAGGGAAGACTGGGTACACTCCTAGTCGCTATCCAGAGCGGACTCATGGGCTCATCATGAAGTTGTAAGTAGGCAAAAGTCTTAAAGATAAGTGAATCCATTCCCTCACCCTTAGGCAGAGTGAGATTTTCCTCAGCATATCCACAGATACTGAACTATTCCTGCTGTGCAAGGTCAGCAGCCAAAAAGAACACCCCCAGCCCCACAGATCACCATGTCCCAAGTGTGTAGGTCAAGACTGTGACTGCCAACCAAAGCCAAGTTGAAGTCCACAGGAGGTCATGATGGGGTCCTGGGAAAGAAGAGTTCTTGCTTTGAGCAGAGACTGCAGTCTCTGGGGGCTGGGCTTCAAAGAAACAAGCCTGATTTCCACTTTTGAAAATAAATTATATTTAAAACAATGCTCTGGTCAGTCTCATTAATTTCTTCTTGAGCGCCTTGCCTTCCTCACAACTCATTTTAAACAAAGTGTCTGCTTACTTCAGCATAAAAATAGTATTTAAAATACTTGGGTTTGCTTCCAAAACTACTTTTTTTTATGCTGCTGAGGTGACATTTCTCCAGACTTGTCTTTTACGTATAAATACATTTGAGCTTACAGTCCTGTCTTTTAGTTTTATGTTTTTTCATTAGGCCTTACACCTATTCTGATGACAACTAACATTTTTCCTCTACCTCTGGTACATCATTTGGTCTATAGTCTTCTTTCCAACTTCCTGCTTTCATAATTTATTGCATTGTTAGCATTTTCAAGCTGCAGTCTGGTAAAACCTGTGTATTTGTCTGCTGTAATTTTTGTTTCCAATCCTTTGACACAAATTTTCATTTCAGTACTTGAGCAGCAATATCTGACAACAATTATTAGGGTTTCTTGTGTTTATTGGTCTGTTTGAAAAGGAGGATGGCATGATTACCCTATTGTCAGAATCTAGGTGGTGACCTTTCACATTCATATCCATCCTACTTAGCTTCATGGTGCTGATGATGTGATGTGGATCATGTTGACTGCTTCCCTGAGCAGAAGGTTAATGCATCCACACCTCTAAGCAGCCCCTTTTATGAAAGCACTGGAATGATGAGATCCAGTCCTTGGTTTTTGTCTGTCCTTATTTCTCCCACGTAACTCCATTTTAAATGAGGCAAGTTCTGCTTTTTGAGTCCTACTACAGTTTTGTCGCTTACATTTAAGGTTTATCTTTTCCATGATTTCTGTGGAAAAATATTCTGTTCCTGAACGTGATCTCATTTTCTGCTCTGGCTGTATCACTGTCTAATAGCTGTACTGTTATGATTTGATAACTTTAAATACCAAATTTGTATCTAATCGAATTTAGAGGCATTCTGTATTCTTGTAATTGTGTTTTTCTCATTTAAAAGGAAGTGCTTTAGTATGGTTGGACTAAAGGCTATTTTTATTTTATTGTTGGAGTAATTTTATTCACTGAATTTTTCTAAAATTGAAAGTTGCTGTGGCTCATTCACTGCTGCCTCCAGCCTCTGTGTGGGAACGGCTGCTGTGGGATGTCCTTGGACCCTTTCATCTCCAGAATGGCTTCTCTGTGTCAGGACAAAACAGCTAGAACTCAGAAATGCCAAGTTACTGTTCTTTAATGAATTACCACATCAACCCAGAGAATTAAGTTGTGCTTTTACTTTTGGAAATGAGAAAGAAGTGCATCAGTCTAAACCTTCACAGATCAAAGGTACCATGTTATGCTTTTGCTGGGGACTGAGAGCTTTTAGCGCCTGCTCCTGCACAGGCACTTGGGTCAGCTGCAGGCGCCTGAGCTCTTACGTACATTTTAACAAGAACTAAAGTACTTCAGTGTATACTGAGGACACTTACTGCTGCTACCAGCTCTCCTTGGCACCAGCAGCTCTTCTAGGCATATATATGAGAGTGCCTCTGTTCTCATAATTATAGTATCACTACCAACATGCTATAATTAGACAAGTTAAAAATTGACTGAGCTGAAATGCACTAAACTCTAGATGCAGTTATCACTGAGAAAAACTGCTTTGAAGCTTTAGCTCTGGATAGGTGATATCCTGACATGCTCCTCACCTTTCACTTGAACGGAGCTTTTTGCATGGACTTAGCACACGTGGATGGTCTTTGTAAACAGCTCTTCTTGTCTTTTTATTATATACCAGGAGAAGCATTAGAGGCTCAATGGAGTGTATTTTTTACATAATTCCTTTATGCCACCTGCCTGCCAGGGGTTTGTTATTTTATTACAGTAGTTTCTCATTAACTCATCATAAACACAGTAGTTTCTCATTTCCTGTGCATCACTGAGGCAGAGCATCTTCTGAAACTTGGGAAGAACAATCAGTTCACTCCTTTATTCTGTGTGAGGTGTCTGTGCTCCTTGTTTCTTACCTCTTGCAGATAGTGGGTGTGAGCTCTGCACAGCATGGACAAGACATTCTATCTTTGAACTCCTGCCAAATTCAATGATCTGTCAGCTTTGATGTATCCTGCTTTCTTTCCTTATGAGGGAAAAAAAGCATCACTGAGGCTATTTGCTTTTTTGCTCTAACTGCTCCTCATATCATTTTGACAAGGTAGTTGCCTTGTTATATCCCTTGTATGGATCATTGAGCATGTCACTTTTTATAATCATCGCATTTTTGTTCCAACCCTGCAGTGAGAGCACTGTCAGCAGAGAAAAGGTAGCTCAGAGCTCAGACTTCTGCCCTTCTCATGAATGCAGTAGCAGGAGATTCATCATCAGAGGATCTCATCAGAAATCCCCATTCTTCACATAGTTCTGGAGTCTTGGCAGACTTTCTGCTTCCACCCACATAGTAAAGACTTGTCTAATAAGGCCAGCAGCATGAAGCCCATTCAGATCAGAATGGCAGAATAACTGAGTCCAACTCCTCCTTTTGATAGTGGAGAGTTGTCTCTTTTAAAGGAAGGCAGAAAATTGTGTTTCAGCTCATAAAGCTGGCTGATTTCTGACACTGAAGCAGCAATGTGTGTTGGCCCCGTGAGTGCCTGGATGCCAAGGTGGGCTGAGGCAGCATGTCTCTTCCTCAGCTGTGTTTGTACTGTGCCTGCTGCAGAGAGGTCCTGCCCCATCCACAAGGAGCTCCCATGGGATGTCACCTGTGGGCAAGACTACTAACCACCCCTCCTGCTTCCAACACATGGCTTTGTTATACTGGGACCCTGTGTTTTATTTCAAGGTGCTTGCCGTTCCCCTGCCCTTTCCTCAACCTTAGCCTCTGCCAGACTGACTTAAAAGCTGCAGTCATCTGATTTCTTCTGGAACATTGCTCTGACAAGGAGGCTTAGCGTTTCCAGCACTGGAGCTTTAAAGGATGACTATCCCCAGGGGTGGCAGGGTGGGCCACACAGGCACTAAAGGGCTTTGAACTCCACTCTGTGTGTATTAGCACCACAGACTAGTGCCTCTGTTTAATACATTTATCAGTGTTTCTTACTGCATCATTGTACTCTCCAGTATGTAGAATTGATTTGACATGAATCAGCAGGGGAAGATTACACATCCCAAATGAATGATGTTCAACGTTGGCTTTATAAAATACTCATCCCTAGTTGATGCTTGCAGCACAACATCACACACCTAATTGCCCACGTGCAGAACTGTGCCAGCAGCCTGCCAGGGTAGGGGGCAGTAAATACGTTCATCTGTTGTCTAGATCCTGTTTTAGCTTAAACAGGGGGTAAAGGCTTCTAAGAAAATGAAGCTTGGCTATTTAAACTCAGGTTTTGCCTAATGAACTGCATGTGTATAATTTTCATTCCCAGTAAACCTGTCAGGGTTTGAGACAAATTTGGAGGAAAATATTCTCTGATAGAAGGCAGGTTACAACCGCCCTTCCCTTACTAGGTTCGGGAAAGAAATATTCCTCGGAGGAATGTGAAAAGGGAGGAAAAAACTACTTATTTAACAAACACACAAGAAAGGAATAATAATGCTAAATGATAAAATCTTTTGCTTTGGAGAGAACCTGGTAAATTCAAAGTCCTTTTATGGGTGCGGCTCTCTCCTCTTCGGAGCTGGGTCGGCGTGGGGGTCCCCCCACCCCGGGCCTCGATGGAAAGTTCTCCCAGATGATACTTTTGTGTTGTTGCACAGTTCCAGAAGAAAAGAAGAAGAAGCTAAAGTCTAAAGAGAAAAAAAATCCTCTCTGTCTCTCTCCAGAGAAAACAGAGCCGAAAGCTGGCTGAAAAGCAAGAAGGGTGCTTCCTCCACTCTCCTTGCCACAGCCGAAAGACGCAGAGGAGCAGTGACTTTGGAGCACAGACTGCTTTGAAAAGTTTGCTCAGTTTTTTTTCCTCTCCCCCCTCTCAGGCTCAGTTTAAAGGCACAGAAAAGCACAGGGTTCATGTCTGGACATAGAGCCTGTTGATAGGGGATACACATCATAAAGTCACCCCAAGACAAAACCCCAGAATGCATCAAGCAGACCACATGTCAGTAAGATGGGTTGCTTCCCTTGAAAGATAACAACTTTCATGGGCATGCTGGTAACCGAAGACTAAGAAAGGCCTGGAATAATTGACTGTAGGGTTATTGCTGTGGACTAATCAAAACCCTGGAACAGGTTGCCCCAAGAGCTGGTCAATGCTTCATCCCTGGAAACACTCAAGGTCAGGTTGGACAGGGCTCTGAGCAACCTGATTTAGTTGAAGACTTCACTGCTTACTGCAGGGAGGTTGGACTAGAAGACTTTTAGAGGTCAAATGCAAGTGCAAGGGAGGGAGTGAGATTGAGGCCTGGGAGCTGGGGGAAGAATGGGTCACCTCTTCCAGCTTGAGCACTTGTGTTGGATTAAGGGGTCCATGAACTACAGTGTCATTTGTCTCTGCAGACAACAGGTATGGGTGCTACATGCTCTCCACAGTTTGTTCCTGCTGATGGTCTCCTTTTCTAGAAAGGTAACTTGGATTAGACCTGTCATTTCTACCTCTTGTTTCCAACAGACTTTTGAAAATACTGTCTTCTTTTTCTGCTTTAATTGCCTGCAATATCTCAAAACCAGACACTTAACACATTTTCTGATTTTATTCTTTTGTATTCTTTTCTTCCCACACCAAAGGTTTATTTCCCTACATTAGCTCTTCTTTTTTTGACTGAATGTTCAAGGTGGAAGAAAACCATGCTGTCAGATCTCATACAAGTAAAACTGAAAGAAAGTAGCTCTACAATAGCAGGTATTGACTAGACCTCTCTTGGTTCAATCGTTTTTTTCTATTTGTCAGTGAAGCCTTAGACCGAATTAGTGCCATGACTGGCCCCTGCAAATTGCAGCATGCCCACAGGTGGTGGGACACAATGGCTCTGCTTCCCAGAGTCTCAGGAATGTTCCTGAGGCTTGTTAGGATGCACAGTGTAAGGGACCCCACAGCCACACAGCTATGAAAAACCACCACCTACATGAAAGCTGTCCAGTCCTATGTACTTAGGAAATTCACAAGTAGCTGCTGAAAGGTCACAGAACCATCTCTATGGGTACTGTGATATAAAGGAAAAATTTCAGTCAAAAGAGTAAAGTCTTTCTTAAACTTCTTTAGAAACATATATTTATAAGAGAGGGAAACTAACATAGTTAAGGTATGATGGGTTTCTTTTTTTAAAAAGAGCAGGGCAAAGAGGGAAAGATCTGGTTTACATTTTCACAGAACCAGGACCGGCTTCTTCTTAAACTCAAATTGCCATTGATTTTAATAGCAGAAGAAATGAGCCTCACATTGATTTAGGCAACAACTAAAAATTGGATTTTGTGTGGCAAACTGTTTTTGGATCATGACTAAATACATCACTTTGGGTAAAAGCTATTTTAAAACCCCACAGTTATCATATTTCCTTTAAAATGCTGCTTTATCTGAAAAAAAAATCGCCGTCCCTTATGATGGGGAAAAAAGCAAATTATGTACTCAGTTGAGTTTTATCTACCAGACAACATTCTGCATTCTGTACAAACTGCAAGCAGAGGAGTGAGCTTGCGGGGGCTGGGAGCGAGGGCTGGGAGCGGGGGCTGGGAGCGGGGGCTGGGAGCGGGCCCGGCCCGGCCGTGCGGGTGAGCGCTGGCCGGCGGAGCCGTGCTGCAGGAGCAGCGCTCCCCGCGCCCTCCCAGGGCAGCCGCGGTGACTCAGGTGCCGGCTCGGCCCAGCCCTGCCGGGAACCTCGGGTTTTGTTTTCCACAGCCAGTCCTGCCTCTCTCCTCTTGCCTCAGGATGTACTGCTGTGGGCCGCTCCCTGAGGTACTTCAAGGCATGTTTTTTTTGCTGGCGAGGCCAAGAGGCTTTGGCTAAAGGCATGAACCGGTTTGGCTTGGCTTGATTCATGCTCCCTCCTCTTCTGGGAGTGCCTGGGGAGGTGCCCGAGGGGCAGCTTGAGGTGCTGATGACATCCCAGCAGATCTCTAGGGACTAATTATTTATGCCATGCCCTCTTCACATTGCTTTAGCCTTAGCTGAGGTGCAAATGTGCCCTGCCCTGCCCTGCCCCGGGGCAAGTGGCCCAGGCCGCAGCAAGCATCTCTCTGGGGTGCATGAGACAGGAAGGCAGCACAGGGCTCCCAGAACCGACAGGAGGGGTGAAGTCCTGAGCATGGTTTTGAAAAGGAAAATAAGGACTGTAGAGGAGGTGTCATATGAGACTTCTGCAAATCTTCTGGACCTTAAGGGAGAAAATCAGTTGGCATTATTCAGAGCCCTCTCCCTGAGCATGGTGTTTGTACAGTAGGTATCATTAGCAGAAGCTTTGGTTGGTGAGAGACCTACAAGTCTCTTTTTATGTTCAGACGGTTCAGATTTTTGTTAAAATTTGAATTTAATTATTTAAATTCTAGCAAGCAGTGATGAATGTGGCTGTCATGATGCCACATCTGGCACAGCATCTCAGCCTGCACCACTATGGAGACTTGTGCTTACCTGTCAGCAAGGTAATGGGCTGGGGCTGAATGGACATGAGCTGAACAGAAGTTTGGGACCCAAATTGCTTCCAACCTCATCCAGTACCTTATCTGTTGGTCTTACCCGTTTGCAGGTCAGTTTTGTGTTAGTAACATGAACCTCTGCTTGGCATTTTCTCCCCCCACTGACTGTCCACTGGCTGATGTCTCTTCCAGTCTGTCAGGCTGTGCTCTTCTAACCGTGACTATTGAGTGCGCCCGTACGGCCCAGCACGGGGATGTTTGGGCCTTGTTCACTGGAGGAACACAGAAGTCTCTTTCTTCACATTATATTTGCATGGTCATGTTGTCATCTTAAATCCTGTGGTTAGGACCAAAGTTCCTCCATCAGACCATGTTTTATCCTTCAGATAAATCCAGATCAGAAAAGCATTCACCCATTGCACATGCTGTTTTTTTCAATACCAGCATTACTGGCATCTGTCTTCAGGTACTTTCAGAACATCCTCTTTTTCTTCTAATAATATGTACTTCCTTCCTGTACCTCCCTCCTTTTTACATTATATAATATCACCAAAATCACAAATATTTATGGTGTTGGTTGTTCAGTTTAGTTGGCTGAGAAAAAGAATAAAAAAAGAAGGTCAGAAAGTAAAACTGAAAGCTGGTGGAACACTGGTAAGAAAACAAAAGGAAATTATCCTAAGGACAGAGCTGAGGAGCAGAAAGAAATCAGGTGAGGTCTGAAGAGATGCTAATGAGGAAATGCTGCCTGGAAAAAAGATGACATTTTGAAGAGCCCAAATAAACTGTAGAACTTTAAAGAATACATCAATTCGTATAAAAATCTATTGTAACATTCTCTTTTTGAAATACCAGTGGCAAACCCCAGAACCATATCTTATTTTAAAACAGCAACAGAAGCTGTAAGCTTCACTTCCTTAGGAAACATCTGCTAGCACCAGCAGTCCAGCCAGCTGAAGGTAAACCATCTCCCTGGCTTTGCCAAGTACCCAAATCCTCCTCCTGCTAAAGAAAGGCAGAAAACCAGAAGGGAAAGATGCCAGGGCCTGTCACTACTTCTGCTCAGCCCTTCAGCTGGACATTGTGCAAACAGCAAATGGTAGGAGAGCTGCTCAGCATGGTGGGAAACACAGCACCCTGTGCTCCAAGCCCAGCAGCAGCTCATCAGAGAGCCCTCATCATTACTGATCTCTGGTGCCGTTTTTGTACAGTGCTAATCATCATCTTGGCTGTTTTCCAGCCCACATGATTGCCTTCTGCCTGTTGGAATTATCTTCAACAGTTTGAACTGGATTTGGTACCTTTCTGCATGCCCTAGGAGTGCTAGGGAGATGTGTCTGCATCATGTCATTACTGCAGCCCCTGACTGAAGGCAGGTAGGTGATGCCCTCCTCCCTCTATCTCTGCCACTTTTTCATGTCTTAGAGCAAGGTGCTTGATAATTTTGCTGGGTTTCAGATCACACAATTGGAAATTGCTTTGATGGTCTAAAACATGGCCCTAGCCTTATTGAGAGCTATGTGCTTCCAGACAGAAGAGACCCTGCATATAAGTGCCACCTAGTACTTATGGAAGCGTATGTCCAGGCAATTGAACAGAAGTGCCTTGACATCTTCCCAGGAGACAGCTGGCCTCCATTGCCTGTTTGCTGTCAGCCCACAGGATGAGCATGTAAAACCTGTTAGCTGCAGGGGTGGAAATAACGAGTCTTCTTTCACAACTGCCCCAGGCTGAGAAAGGCAGAGCAGAACTCATCAATGTTGCAAGGAAGGCTGGGCAGCTGCCTGTGGCAGCAAGACAGGGGAACTGTGGGCTGCCTGCCTTGGCTGCACTTACTCCCAGAATCCTGGCACCTGGTGGCTCTGGGCCCACTTTGCTCTTTCACCTCTCCCCAGAACCATAAGCAGAGTCTCTACAAGCTTGAATTTTGCTTATTCTGCTGAGAAATTTGGAGCCGCTGTCATATGCCCAATTACCAAACTTCAACTGACAAACGTAACTCATTAATCACAGTCATTTACCCTCAGCATACCACTGCAAGAAAACGGATCAAATTATTCTCCCAGCTCTGTTTGGGCAGTTGCACAACTTCCAGGAGCTTAAGTGAGGGGTGGATCTGGCCCCTAATCTCCCAGGAGAGTCACAGTTGCTGCTCAGAGTACCCCCTCCCAAATCCTCTGAGCTCTTGGGCAGTTTTCCTGTTGCAAGTTGCCTTGGAAGTATAAAAAAAATAGAGTAATCTGTTGAGGCAAGCTTGGCTGAATGTTTCATTGTTCCTTTGTTTCTAAACACGTGGAAGCTGATTTACTTCTACTGCTATCCAGTTAGAGAGGAACAACTGCTTTAAAAAAACAACGCTTGGGAAACACCAGGGAAAACAATTGGACATGAATGGCCATAAGCCCAAAGAGAGCCATGTCTGACAATGAAGAAAAACTAAACAGATTTATTTCTTGCTATATATAAAGCAAACTATGTTTTTAAATCCATAAGAACAGATGCCCCTTGTTTTCAATGCATGTTCAAAAACAGTGGCATTGGTAGCAGGGGGAAACAGTTTTAATGCTTTGCTGGGGGAAAATGGCATCGGCACTTCCCATCTTTGTCAGTGAACTATTCCCCAGCTGTGGCAAACTGCCAGGCATGGCTGGGGCATGCTTGCACTCCTCCTGAAAGCCATGTTTTCCCCTTTTCCCTCCCAGCTGTAGAGTTCAGTGCTTGCTCTGAGGTCACTCAGTAAGCCTGTTAGACAAGCTCAAGGTATTATTAACTCTGAAATACTCCTGAGCTGCTCCTGTGATTTTTTTACAATACCACTGAAGATATGCTAGTGCAATATTTATTTCCAGGCAGCGACTGAAGAAGCCAAACATATGACGATAAGTACAAATGTATTTTTGTCATCCACAGAGGGCTTTACTGAAAGCACAAGAATGAGCTCTAATGTCTGCACAATCCCATGCTTGATTTCTTACTCTTCCAGGATCCACAATGAATTTAGCTTGCAGCAAGAGGTAATTTTGGTTTTGCTGTGAAAACAGGACAAAAGGATAGCTTTCACATAAAATCTTAAATCGTGTGCTAATCTTAACTACCAGAAGATGAGAATAATTTAAGAGAAACCACTTAAAGCACTTTGCGACACTTTTGTGTCCTCTGGTAGTGGGAAGAGGCTTTAAAATGCTGCACTGTAGGCTATTTTACCTTGCCAGAAATGTGTGTAAGTACATGTGTCAGCAGAGCAATAACCACTTTCTTCTCTTGCAGTAATTTGAAATTTTATGCCATTCCTTACACCTCCTGCAAAATGGACTGCTAAGGACAAGGCCTAAATCCAGCAAAGTCACCTACTGTATCTTCTAGATTCTGTAAAAGGATGAAGCTTTTATCAAAATCACCTTTTTGTGATTTTTGTGTTGCTTTCCCTGTTCTTGTAATTGCACAATTCAAATGCAACATTCAAAAGGGGTAAATGCTCCTCAGAAACAGCTTTCTCTCTCCACCCATTGGATACTAATAACTGCTGTAGTGGACAGAACTGGACAGCAGGCACGCTGTACTCTTGATCCGTCTTCCTCTTTTAAAAATGTTAAACAAAATTTTTTCCCAAAATACGTTCAATGTATTTGCAAAGGACTCTAAGGATATTGCCTTTATACATTTAAACAAACCCTGAGTGCAGATGTAGGTTATATATCACCAGTGATTGATAAGCAGACAAGAAAAACAAAAGGTAATCTGTTTACCCATTCCAATTGCAAAACCCTCCTGCTGGTGGCTCTCTGCTGTCGCTTACTGTCTGTGTAACCCCAAGGTAACCTCGGTGCTGTAGCTCTGCATCTACAGCAACACAGGGGAGGGAGCCCACATCTGGCAGCCTCCCTCGTGTTGATTTAAAATGCTCTGGCCATCCCCTTCGGTCAGGCAGTGGTTTGCATGGCTCTGCATAGTCTGCACAAGTAACACATCTCTGCTCTGAGGTGTGGTATCTTTTAAACGAATGCCATATGAGCTTGAAGTTGAGGAGTGAAATATGAGGTCAGTAGCATTGGAAATATGTCTTGCACTGGAAATCCATGAAAGATGAGGGGAAGTGAATTTGTGCTTAGAAGATCAGGAGTGTTTCTCCAAGTACTGTGCATGGTCTATGAAAAGGGCACCAAGCTGGAAGATGAAAGCAAGCATCAGCAGAGGTAAGGATATGAGGACATCGTTCATCACAAATTGGAGACGTGAGGAGATGTGCATGCTCTGTTCTGACTCAGCTAAAACCAAATTGTTGATGTGACTACCCATCTGTCATCTGACACAGGTAAAGACCTCATAAAACATTCATGGATACAATCAAGCTTTATGGTACAAATTTGAGGAAGCATAACACCTGTTAAAACTCCTTTAGTGCTGTGTTTTTCCATGGATCCTGAGTATGTCCCAAAACATAAGAGCAGAGTGGGGAGTAGGAGGGAATCGGGGAGGAGGGATATCCTTCCTGGCAGTATCTGCCTTATAAACACCAGGACATGCCCCTTACCTCCCGCCCGAACTTCCTGATGCAGTATTTAGAGCCCCAAAAAAGTTCTACTTGGAGAAGATCCCTTTCTGCTTTCAGTCTTAGACCCTTTTAGTCTGAGATATTCAGAGCAGGCCTATAATGCTCCATCACACACAGCAGTGTTCTGGCTGCTTAATCTCAAAAAGCATCATCACCCTCTGCACCAACCATGATACATTTTCTGATCTTTTCCTCACTGTGTTTGTGTGTGTCTCTGCCTCAACTTGATCATTGTCCACTGGACTGCCTTAGAAACCTGCCTGAAGCTGAATGATCATTCATTTTGTACTAGTGGATAGACCAACTTGGGTTATGTAGTTGTGGGTATCTGGTACAGATCATTGGATCGGAAAGAAGTAATAGCTGCAGTCTTCTTCAGGCAAGTGGAAGAAGCCTTGCTTGATCAAAGTGATTTGGAATAGTCAACATGGATTTATGAAAGGGAAATTGTGCTTATTCAAACTCATACCCTTCTACAATGAGAAGAGTGGCTTGATGGATGAGTGGATGTTCTCGCTCTTGGCATTAGCCAGGGTTTCAAAACTGTCACCTGTAACACCTGTAACATCCTCATAGACAAGCAGAGATGTGGGCACGATAAGTGGACAATGAGGTGGACTGACAACTGTGTGAATTGACAGGCTTAGAAGGTTGTGATCAGTGGCACAAAGTCCATCTGGAGGCCTGTTACTAGGGGTGTACCCAAAGGTTGATACTGAGACCGCTATTACTTAACATCTTCATTAATAACTTGGGTGATGGGACAAGCTCAGCAAGTTTGTTGATGGTTCAAAACTGTGAGGAGTGGCTGATACCATTCAGAGGGACTTGGACAGCCTGGGGAAGGGGGCAGAGAGGAATCTCATTAAGCTTGGTAAAGAAAAATACAAAATCCTACACCTGGGGAGGAAAAACTCCATGCTCCCATACAGACCAGGGGCCAACCAGCTGGAAAACAACATGGCAGAAAAAGGCCCTGAGTGTCCTGGTAGACAAGCTGACCGTGAGCCAGCAATTCTCCCTCATGGCAAAAAAGGCTAATAGTATCCTGGGCTACATTAGGCAAAGTGTTGCCAGCATGTTGAGGGGAGTGACACTTCCCCTCTGCTCAGCCCTGGTGAGACCACACCTGGCACGCTGTGCCAGTGCTGGGCTCTCCTGGACAAGAAAGGTGTGACTTCAATGGATTGGGTCCCATGAAGTGTCTGAGAGTTGATTAAGGGACAGGAGCAACTGTCATGTGAGGAAAGGCAGAGAGAGCTGGCACTATTGGGACTGGAGAAGACAAAGCTCAGGGGGAATATTTTTATTGGATATAAATACATGATGGGATGATATGAAAAAGGCAGAGCCTCTTCTCAGAGGTGCCTACTGACAGGTTAAGAGGCAATGGGCACATAGTCAAGCACAGGAAATTCTATCTGAAACAAGAAAACATTTTTTTACTGTGAGCATGGCCAAACACTGGCACAGGTTGCCCAAAGAGGCTGTAGAGTCTCCATTGTTGGAGATATTCAAAAGCCATGAGGACATGGTCCTGGATGGCCTGTTCTAGCTGATCCTGCCTTAAGAAGGGTGGCAGGGGGTAGACTAAATGATCTCCAGAGGTCCCTTCCAACCTCAACTGTTATGTGCTTCTGTTCCCTAATTTCCAAATTGGTATGCACTTGAACTGCACTTTCCTTCATCAGGAAAGTAAATCAGTTCCTGCATGCATTACAGGTAGCAGGCAGTGATAGTAGACCCTCTCCATGCACGAGAACATCTCTTTCCTATTTCAGACACAAAGGGAGGATGTAGCTTTTAGATGTTTTGGAAAAAATTGGATGTGAAGACAGTGTGTAAAAAAAACATTTGCTGTATGAGACTCAAATGCTGCTTGATCAACACAAGGTTGAATCATAAATTTCTGAGGCTTTGCCATGGCCTGGAGCTGCAGTGCTTGACCAGCCCCCTCATCTGTGAAGGGCTCCTTTGGTCCTGTATAGCACATGATGTGCCATCACGTACTGCTGGGTGTAACCACAAAGGCGTAACATTCCTCTAGTTCTGTAGAGTCAGGTGACAAAACCAAGAAAATATTTGGGGACATGGAAGTTAAGGTGTCATTATGTCTAATTTATATATATATAACCTGTTTTTGCCAGTGGAAGTTGGTGGGAGGCACATAAGCTGCATCTGTGCTAGTAAATGAAATACTCAAGGGGGCTGACTCACCTGCCAGCCTAACTTGTATCCATGTGCTGGCTTTGGCTAGGGTAATTTTCTTTACAGTGGCTGGTGTGGGGCTGTGTTTTGTATTTGTGCTGAGCACATGGTTGATAATGTAGAGATGTTTTTGTTATTGCAGAACAGGGCTTGCACAGACACAAGGCCTTTGCTGCTTTTCATACTGCCATGCTGGCGAGGAGACCGGGGGTGCATGGGAAGCTGAAAGGAGACACAGCTGGGACAGGTGACCCAAACTGACCAAAGAGGTATTCCAGACCATGTGGCATCATGTTTAGTATATAAAGTGGAGGGAAGAAGGAGGAAGGGGGGGCATTTAGAGTGATGGCATTTATCTTCCCAAGTCACTGTTACGCGTGATGGGGCCCTGCTTTCCTGGAGATGGCTGAACACCTGCCATGGGTAGCAGTGAATTAATTCCTTGTTTTGTTTTGCTTGCATGTGTGGCTTTTTCTTTTTCCATTAAACTGTCTTTATCTGAACCCACAAATTTTCTAGCTTTTACTCCCCTGATTCTCTCCCTGATGGGGAGTGAGCTGTGTGGGGCTTGGCTGCTGACTGGGGTTAGACCATGACATCATACAGCTAAATTCCACCTGCCTCTGAATAGTGTGGCTGCATCCTGCCTGCCTGTATGACTCGTGGGCCTTGCCTGCCGAGTGCAGGGAAGCTTTAGCTAGGACCATGAAGGGAATAAGATAGCCATATGTTTTTTGTGCAAATATATGACCAGATAGGCCATTCATGCTTTCCTTGGACTGTATCTGAGCCCCAAATATTTTCTGCCTAATGGGTAGGTATCCATTCCATGATTCCAAGTAACAAGTAATTCCATCAAAGTGTCTAGTTAATATTAACAGGCTGTTAGAACAGTGTTGCCCAAGATGTGGCCTGCACCCATTAATCAGGTTATAAGACATCATTGGGAAAGTAGTTGGGGCATGAGAAAGAGCAACTAGAGGTAGATTAATACATTACTTAAGTAGATGGGGAGACGATGTGAATCACTTCTGTTCACCTAGAACAGGAGCATGGAGCAGAACAGTTGAAAATTCTGCTGCATGGCAAAGTCAGTAGGAAACACTGGGGCTTTTCTTGCATCCTGCATAGTCAAGGCTGTTAGACAGGTAGCCCTGTGAGAGGCCTGAGTCATCTCAGGAGAGGCACCTACCTGTTCTGTGTAACTGCTGAGAGGGCTGGGCAGGCTTCACCCTGCTGTCAAGGAACGCAGTAGCATGGCAGCAGCTGGTCTAGTTGTCTCCTGTGCAATGCTGCTGTGTTTGGAGGGCCCACCCAGAAAGCTGAAGACTTTAATTCGGTTGCATGCTCATCCACTAACAGCTGTCGCACAGGAGGAGCCCCCAGGCATGGACAAGGCTCCCACTGGAGTAGGGCACGTCCCCATGACTGGGAGTTTACCTGCTAGGGGACCTCTTCTAAGTAGCCCATTCTCTATTCTACTCTACTAGTGACTGCTTGAATTCCGATCCAGCTCCCAGTGCCTGCCTGATGGGCTGAAGTCTGTCATTTCTTTATGCCTGCTTCCCACTTAACATTGAATTTTGAAAGAACATAATTCAGTCAGACCAGAAAGCCAATGTTTTCTCCCTGGCAGATGTGGATGCTTAAGGAAAGAACACAAGGAATAGCTGGTACAAAATGATCCTTCCCTGACTTATTTACCCTATTCCAGCATGCCATGGTTTGTGGATTTCCTTGGACAGAGATGGCACCCAGGCAATGGTAACCAGAACACTCAATATTAAGCCAGATAATAAGAATAATAGTAATGACAATGATGATGATGCCACTATCTAAGTGCTAGCCACATTTTTGCCATTCATTTGGCTGATCACCTGGAAAACCCTTTTATATTTTTGCCTCATCTTGCAACGATTGGTTCCACAATTTACTTAGATGATTCAATCATATTTATCCCCCGACACCTATTTTCCAGGAGAACAATTTCTAACTTACTCTGTCTACCTCATTATGAAATACCTTCTATTTTTCTGAAAATTCCCCTTTGGCCTTGGCCATCTCTTGCTCTGTTTTATGTGTTTTGAGATTCGGCAGGAAGAACACTCACATGGCACAATGTGTATTATACAGAGGTTTACAAATATGAGCTGTTTTTGTTCTCTGTGGTAGCGCAGTTCAATAAAAAGGATGGAGAATTTTCATCCTTTCCTCTCTCTCCACCAGAGACTCTTTAAAAACTATGTTAAGGAATTGCTTTAGGCACTCTCTGTGGAGATTGTGTGTACACGAACCCTCAGAGGCAGTAGCACATCTCTATTGGGTCTGACTGAGACAGAGTTCACTTGTCTTTAGCAGCCCTCACCGTGCTGTGCTTTGCATTGGTAGCTGGAAAGGTGTTGGTAACACACCAGTGTTTTGGCTACTGCTGAGAAGCACTGTCCCTGTAACATTCCTTCCCCTCCGTCCAGGGGCTGGGAGTGGGCAAGATCCTGGCAGGGGATGCAAAAAGGCCAGCTGACCCAAATTAGCCAAAGTGATATTCCATACAATATGATGTCAGCTCAGATATAAAAGCTAAGGGAGGGAGGAGGAACAGGGTGGGCCATGTGTTATTCTACAATATTAGCCTTCTGGAGCTCCATGTGCTGAAGCCCTGCTTCCCGGGAAGTGTCTGAATATCGCTCTCTGATTGGAAGTAGAGATTGACTTTTCCCTTTGCTTATGCACGTGCAAACTTTCACTTTTCTTTTTTTTTTTGCTTTAGTAAGCTGCCTTATCTCAATGTACGAGTTGTTTTCCATCTTATTTTCTATCCCCTGCCCCGCTGGGAAGGAGAGTCATAGAGCAGCTTGGTGAGCACCGAGCACCCAGCCAAGGTCAACCCACTACAGTCCTTTTTTTGGCGACCAAACATCAGGCAAGATAAAGGCATTAATAAAGTTATTTATTGCATGCTATAGTAAATAGTAAATAGTAGTTATCGAGTAGCAAGCTCCTGTGCAGGACATTGAGTTTGTCAGCTGCACTGCTTATCTCTTCACTTTGCTGAGTTTGGTAACATGTTAACATAAACAAAGGCTGTATGCTTCGCCCTTCACTGATGGCCTTGTTGTGGGGGTGAGCTATCTTCTGTGGACCATGAGGGAATACACCTCCTTCTCCCTGCCTGAGATTGATGTGAATGATGCTTTTATAATGCAGTCTCCCACGATCTTTGCTCATCCTTATGCAAGCTGCTTAATACTGTTAATAACGCTAGCTAATACTGTTAATAATACTAATACTGTTGGTACGCTATGGAGCTCATGGAATCCGGCATCATCCTGGTGTAAGAGAAAACCACAATCTTTAGGTGAGGAGCTATTGAAATCTGCCCTGAGGCATCCAGTTCCTGGGTGGCAGGGTTTGTGGAAGGATTTGGGCAGGTTTTTAGGGTGGTTATCACCTCCCATTATCTAGGACTTTGCACCTGAACAGGTAATAAACTCTGACAAACTGACCTGTCAACTGATAGAAGGGTGCCTTGCCCACCCCAGTGAAAACCAGCAGCTTCTTGCCCTGTACTGGAGCCTGGCGTGTGCCTATTGAGCCATTGCACAGTACCCTCAGAGGGCTGTAGTTGAGGCAGGAGCCCAAACTGCGTTTGAGGACACTATGGCTGAGACAGGGACTCAAACTACGGCAACTGCAGTAATTACTCCAGTAGTGAAAACAAAAAATGGACAAGGTGAGTTACAGGTTCATACCACCAATTAGTAAGGGAGGAAGAAGAAGAAGCATAAGAAGAAGAAGAAGCAGAAGCAGCAGAAGAAGAAGCAGAAGAAGCAAAGGAAGCAGAAGAAGCAGAGGAAGCAGAAGAAAAAGAAGAGGGGAAGTAACGATAGGAAAGGAGGAGTTAGATCAAGTGGCAGATTCCTTCAACAGAGAAATCAAATGGAGTGAGGCAAATCAAACAGGAAACCAAAGTTACTCAGTCCCTGACCTCCTCAGAACTTCAAGACTTGCGAAAAGATTACAGCCGCCAGCCAGCTGAGCGGATTTCTGCCTGGCTGCTTCAATGCTGGGACAGTGGTGCCTATAGTCAGCAGTTAGAAGGTCATGAAGCCCAAGAGCTGGGATCCCTTGCTAAAGATCAGGGAATTGAAAGAGGAATTGGAAAAGAAGGAGCAATTTTCAGCTTCTGGAGATGGCTTCTCTCAAGCATGAGGGCAAGATACCCATTTAAGGAAGACCTTGTGAACTCCCCAGGGAAGTGGACCACAGCAGATGGAGGTATCCAGTATCTGAGAGAATTATCAGTGCTGGAAATCGTCTATAGTGATCTAGAAAGTGACAGGGTCCCTGAAGATTCAGAGGATGCCCCTTGCACAACGGCCATGTAGAGGAAGGTGGTTCAAGGCGCCCTTGCATCATATTCCAGCAGCTTGGTAGCACTGTATTACCCACAAAGAGATACACCAACCACAGAGATGGCGTCCTCCTGGCTCCGAAATGTAGAAGAAACTCTGGGTACTTCCTCATCCCTACAAGCCCACATCCCAGCTTTTAGGGGCAGCCCAAGAGATCAGTCCTCTCCTGCTCTGGTCAGAGGGAAGGGAAGCCCCAGGTGCAGGCCACGTGGTGAACAGCAGACTCTTGTGGCCTGAATGAAGTCACGCCGCCTCTGAGTGCTGCCATAACAGACGTGTTGGAACTTCAATGTGAGGTGGACTCAAAGGCAGCCAAATGGTGCCACAATTGATATCGCTGATGCATTTTTCTCAATCCGTCTGGCAGCAGAGTGCAGGCCACAACTTGCTTTCACTTTGAAGGGTGTCCAGGTCATCTGGAACCAACTGTCTCGACTAGCTAACAGGAAGGAAACATAAGCTTTTCTAGGCCTTGTGGGGTTCTGGAGAATGCATATTCCAGGTTATAGTCAGCTTGTGAGCTCCCTCTATCAAATGACCTGGAAGAAGAACCATTTTGAGTGGGGCCCTGAGCAGCAACAGGTCTTTGAGCAGATCAAACAGGAAACAGCTCGTGCAGCAGCTCTTGGGCCTGTTTGAACAGGACCAGCCATGCCAAATATGCACTACACTGGAGCTGGAGAGCAGGGTCTCACCTGGAGCCTCTGGCAGAGGACCTCAGGAGAAACCCAAGGTCAACCATTAGGGTTTTGGAGCCGGAGTCATTGAGGATCAGAAGCCCACTATAGTCCAGCTGAAAAAGCGATATTAGCAGCCTATGAGGGGGTTTGAGCTGCCTCAGAAGCTGTTGGGACAGAAGTGTGTCCCCTCTTGGAACCACAATTGCCCATCCTACACTGGATGTTTAAAGGAAACATCCCCTCAACCCATCACACAACCAGTGCTGCATGGAGTAAGTGTTTAGCACTGATTACACAACAAGCTCAAATGGGAAAACCTGATTTCCCAGGAGTCCTAGAAGAGATTATGGACTGGCTAGAAGCCAGAGATTTTGGAGCATTGCCTGAGAAGGTGACTCATGCCCAAGAAGCACTACTATATAACTTCCACTTTCTGAGAAGTACCCTAACCACAAGGGTCTCATAATAACTTCGAAACTAAGCCCTTCTTGAAAAACAGAAAGTGACCACTGTTGCAGTTGGTGGATAGCCTGTTGCTTTCATTCCAGACTGAGTCCTTCTGGGACCTAGGCATTGCTAGTTTGTTCAGTGACTGGACCTACACAGGCGTCCTGGTGCTCCCTTCTGTCTGGAGAGGTGTGTGCTGAGATGCCTGGGAAACTTGGGAGGTCAAATATGGGAGGAGTCTGGAGCTCAGACCCTTGCAGTGGACAATAAATGAGGAAAGGTCGGATGCCTCAACCCGTTTCGGAAAAAAATGTCACTATAAATGGACTTTTATCCCTCCTAATCTAGACAAAACATTGCTGTAAGTCTGCGAAAGCCTGAATTCATGTTAGGATGAGTGGCATAAGCAGTGTAAAGCTTCACCTGCTGTCCCATGGCTCACAGCCATTAGCACAGTGAGCATTTGTCATGTTGGACTCAGCTGCTTCCCAGCCTCACCCTCTCTTCAGCACCAAGTCCTGATGTTTCAACTGAGGCCATTCCTGTTTTACCTCAGTGATGCTTCATTCTTTTTTTGGTTTCTATCTGCTGCACAGAAACAAGCAGAGGGAGGATGGAACCCCCAGCTTTTCTTGGGAAGAAGGAATTGCTAGGCTTTCTTAGCCTAGAAGACGGTTGCCAGCTGCATATCCAAAACCAGTTCCACAGTAGGCAGACACAGAGAAGTTCCTGCCTGCCTCTCTGTGTGCCAAAGCTAATGAGGTAAGAATATGAAAGCATTCCTTGGCAATCACTTGATGGAAGGAGTGGCTCAAAATCAGTGAAGTTTTTTTTTTTAAGTCTTTTTTTAAAGATAAAATTCTGCAAACACAAAAAGGCCTTCCATCCAGACTTATCTTGCCTGGACCATCACTGCTAAACTCTCCCTGCTATCTCTATCTTCTCTGACTTTTTCCTGTTCTGCCCACTCTTAGGTTGCCTCCTGACTGTCACCTCACTTTATTAGGTGGGTTAAACCTTTGATGGGTTCTTGTCAGCTTCTCACTCCAATATGTCCTGCTCATCTCTATTTCAGCTGTCTATTCTTCTGTCTCTGAATAAAAGCAGAATTTCCTTTGCCTGTCTCCTTGCAGACAATTTATAACTCACACTCTAGGCCAGACCTGCCTTCTTCTGCCCACACTGAAATCTGAGCTGCCAGATAAACTGAACTTGGACAAACTGGAGCTCCTTAGCACCTCCCTCCTTTCCTTATTCCTTTATTTTTTTTGTTAACCATGGACAAAAAAAGCCACACACGAGCTTGTAGCTTGTGCACTCAATCCTCAAGTCTAGGCTGCCTAAGCCTTGCAGAGTCCTTCATGATGTTAAGTGACAAGGCATTTTAAGAGGACTGTTGTGTGGCTCATGCCTCTGCCCAGCTTCCCAGGTTTTTTGCCTCTTCCAACACCTGGGTTGTGGAAGCAGGCACAGCCTCCCACTTTGCATCCTATGGGTGTGGAGCTGCTGACATGGAGCTGCAGAGGGGCAGGCAGGCAGGGTAAAATCAGGAGGCAGAGCTTACTCAGGAGCAAAAGCAGTTGGTCAGACAGGAGACTCAACTGTGGAGATGTGCTACCTGGGGAGGGGAGGGGGCAGGAAGGGTGTGGTCCTGAATGAGAAGGTAAGGGTGACAGAGAGGGAAGTAATGATGAAGCTAGCCTTTTTCCCTGGAAAACATCTTTGCAGTTCCTCTTGACTAGGTTTAGCTTTGCTTCTTGGAGCAGGCAGAGCTCCTGGGAACACTAGGACAGAGAAGCTGGGATATGCTGGGTACATGTGATTCAGACTTTTTTCCCATTCCTGTCCCCACAGAAGTCATCAGGGAAGTTACAAAACTGGTGTTGCGTCAGTGTTTCCTGCCCCATTGAAGGAGTTTTTGAAAGTAGCTGCTAAATCACCAGTTCCTGTTGTAGGGCCTGTTACAGCTGCTGATCTCCAGCTGGAAGACACAGCACTAGTGGTTCAGTGATTTCAACACTGTCTGTAATGTCCTCTTGGAGGCACATGCCACTTGTGGTGTCCCAGGACATACCCAGAGGTGTTTTTTCATTACAGGAACTGGAGAATCTCCAATCTGGCTGATTTTGAGCCAGTAGGTTCCACCAGTAAAAGTTGTTTACAATGAAGTAGCTAGGCCAGACCAAGTTTATACAAGCTCTGTATTTGTTGATGACAAAAGATAGGAAATAGGTGTGCAAGGCTGTCACTGGGTCATCTCTCTCAAACTCTAGGCTAAGCTGAGGAAAAATTGTAAAGACAGCGCATTTTGATGATAAAATTTACCATCATCCTTTACATTTTAATTGTAGTTAGAGCATCAGACTCACCACCTCACATCATCCCGTGGGCACTTCTAGACCCGCGTTGTGCCTTTAGTTGCCATATGCCAGCTGTGAGGAGTTGTAGCATGTCATTGCAACAGCAGACGTGCTTGGCACCAAAGTTTTGACACGCTACAAAACTCTGTTGGCTGCCTCAGGACAAAAGGAGATAAACCCCCCCTTTCAGGATGAAAGCAGAGCTGGAAACAGTTAACCATTTTGTTGATGTCCTGACAACTGGTGTGCCTGGCAGATGATCCCCTCTGGACAGCGTGCTCCTGGGGGAAGTGTTCCTCTCCCCTGGAGAGCAGCTTGCTGTGCTATATCTTGGAAACTAGTACAGAGCTTTGTACAAACATATGAGTACAGAAGGCACTCAGTGAGAAACACAGCAGCCTGCAGGGATTTTCCCTGGACACTCTTGTTGCACAGTTGTAATCCTCTAAGTTTCCTTTCTGTTCTGTGGATTTTGATTTTATGAGGTAGGATGAGAAATGTTTTGTCCTAGCACTGTGTTGGGGTTCAGGGCAAGCCTCGCACTTTATCGGCTAAAGGCAAGGCCAAACATGCCACATTTCGGGAAACCAGAGTCACAGCTGGAGGGACTGAAGTGGGATGCCTGGCTGCCTTCTCCCTTCCTAATCATGCCACCTCTTTGAGTCCCCGTGGCCTGAGTGGGAATGGTCAGACACTGATGACACCACATGTGCTGTGATGAGTGGGAAGTGGAAAGTCAGAATGAACTTCCAGGGACATGTGGGCACTCCCTTCTGGAGCTCTGCTTTTCACACGCATCTCTGGAAATGGCCGCATCCCTCCCCCACAAGAAGCTGTGGGATGTGTGCCAGTTGGACTGCACTGGCAGTAAAGGGAAAAAGACAAAAATCTGAAATATGTTGTTTTGTGCCGTTCTCTGAGGAGGCCTGGACAGATTTTTTTAAAACAGTGAGTGAAGTTTGTTGCCTAGAAATGATTATTTTAAGGGCAAGAGCAAACTGCATTTAAAAGGGGAATTCAGCTCTTCACCTCACATGGTTGTTCAGGATGTGTCGTGTCCGGAAGCACTGGGATGTTATGTGTCTTAATTCGGACTGTGGCAGTTTTGCTGACAGCAATTGTGTGGCTAAACCAAACGCTGAAAAGAGACAGGCTGGTCTGGACTGCCCTTTAAACACACACAGGGGTCTGCCCTGCTTGTAGGGCACCTACAGAGCACACACATCTGCCTGGAGGGCTCCCAGCTGGGGTGTCCCCAGGCAGCCCCACCACTGGCTTCAGCTGCCCTTTGCCCCTTCCCAGTGGGAATGCAGCAGGGACGGAGTGGAATCACCGCTGCTCTGCTGTGTGACCCCACCGGCAGGAGTTCATGGGCTAAACCCAGGAGTAGCAACTTGGGCATAAATCCACGAAGAATTTGGACCTGGAATGCCGCTGTGGCTCTGGCTCCTTTCCCCCTTTATTCTGCCGAGAACAGCTGTTTCCTCTCCCAGCTCACTGCAATGCCTCTTACCTTAGGAGGACACCTAGGGCTGGCCCTGGGCTTAGCAATGAGCTTCGTCCGACCTCATCCCCGCGCCTTGAGCACACCGCAGCGAGGACCCTGCCTGGTTTTCTGCTCTCTGTGCCAAGGTTATTTCACTTTGCTGGCAGTGGTCACACTGCCGAAGCCCAGGGACCACACTGGAGTTTATATTGCATTGCTCTGGTTCACCCTGCCGGGGTGAGAAATCACAGGCAGAAGTGATTTGTGCTCAGTGGTCCAGTTTGTGTCTGAGACAGAGTACAGCAGCCACATCTCCTGCTCTCCACAGTCTGGGGGGTCTGGAGAGCTGGCTGCCAGCTTGGCCTGCCTCCACTAACATCCCGTGCCATCCTCTGTCCTACTGCTCTTTAAAATCAGATGCCTGTAGCTGATGCCAGTGGGATGAGTAACGCACAGGAACACTGCAGAGAGGGATGAAATGTAGGAAATGTGGGTGATGCCAAGCCTTGCTTCCCCTCAGCAGAGAGGTATTTTTTTTGCTGGAAGGCTTTCCTGTTTTTCATTAGGCAGCTGTTTGACGGTCTCTGGGCAAGGAGTCCCAGTCCCTTACAGTGCCAAGAAAAACACTCCAAGTTCTTGGCCTCTGAATGCCCGTGTTCTGAGTAAGCTGGCAAGGATTAGATGTCCAGCTCTGCCTGCGCATGCATGGATGGGAACAGACGGGAAGGAATATAGTCCAAGCTAGAAAATGGTTGAAGGGAAAGAAGAAACCTAACTGAAAAATGCTGGAGAACTTGAGGTCGTCTTGGCACAGATGCTTCCCCAGCACAGTCAAAGAGTAGGGAGAAAATGGAACCTCTCAGGATGGTAATAGGCTTCTCTCCTTCATTCTTTCCTCCTCCCTGCTCCCAGCCAACTCTTCTGAACACGACCTGCCAGAGCAACACACAGCAAGCAACTCCTCACTGCCACACAGACCTGGCTGTAGTCAAGGCACTGATAGTAAGGCACTCCGTAAGATCTTTCATCAAAATCTGTGCCATCATCCTGTACCATCAGATAAAAATCTGCTTACTTTTGATCTAATTGCATTTAATAGGAGCTTGGACTTTTTCCAGAGTAAGAACAATTGTTGTTTCTTAAATATTTTATGAGCTAGCATTTTTCTGGCCAGAACATAAACTCTTAGAAGTCAATGATGAGGAGCCATCATGCACCAACACTTTTTTTTGAGCACAATGTGGCTCTGGGTATTACCTTATCTTTCCTTCACTGGGAAGTGAAGGAAAATTTACTTTTTACCTTCTCACTGTCAGCATGATTTTAATTTTCCCTTTGTGTCACAGGGGTGTAACTTGGGAGTTACTTTGAGATACATAACTAAATTCAATGGCTAAATTAACATTGTTTTCTAAGATTTAGAAAAGAATTTACAAACATTTCTTGCTTAACATAAGCCATAGTATCTTTCCCAGTTGTTCAATTCATAGCCAGCATTTACAGTTACACTTTTCTTCTGGGAAGACGTTGCTTTGTTCAAAGGGAGACGCGATGCTGCCACTCCCATCTCTAAGCGCTTGGAGCAGGGATGGCAGGGTGAGCGGTGCAGGCAGCAGGACTCCCCATAGCTGCAGGGCACTCCGTGGGGCTGCTGCCAGCACCTGGAATCTGCCAGCGGCTCTGGCCAGGTATCATGCTAGTGGAGACCTCGTTATTTCTGTGCAGAACAGTGGTATCTCAGCAAGGACCCACACCCAAAAGTGGAGTCTGGCTCAGCAGTGCTGCCTGCAGCTCCGCAGGCTTCAGGGCTACCCACCTTACAGCCTTTACACTCCCCTAGTTTACACAACCTAGTTGGGAGGGTGTAAATAAAATCAGGTACATTTTCAGGAAACAATCTCCAACGTAATTTGCCAATATGGTTGGAATAAATATTTGAGAAAGTCCTACCAGAAACCAGGTGGGCTCCTCTTTGGAAATGTGCTCACGCAGGGGAAGTCGTGCCTGAGCAGCACCATGGGCTGCAGGCAAAGCAGTGGAAGCAGAGAATGTCCGGGACCCACAGCTACACAAGCCGTAGAAACTTGAATTTACTGCTCCCACTGCTGTACAGAGTGAATCCTCATACTTGAGAGGGCATGGGCAGAAAGCGCTGTAGCCTGCAAAGCCTTCCTGACTTTACCTGTCTAGGAGAATCTTACAAGGAGTTTCCCATTTCTAAGGGAATCTTATTCCAGGGAATACTGTATTGGGTTTGCATGGCCAGGTTTTGGTATTGGGGGAGCTATGGGGGTGGCTTCTGTGAGAATGTGCTGGAAACTTCTCCCATGTACAACAGTCAATGCCAGATGGCTCAAAGATGGTCCTGCTGCTGGCCCAGGCTGAGGCCATCAGCAACAGTGGTAGCACTTCTGAGATAACGTATTTTAAAGCAGGGAAAAAGCTGCACAACAACATTCAGCTGGAAGAGGGGAGTGAGAATATGTGTGAGAAACAACTCTGCAGACACCAACGTCAGAGAACAAGGAGGGAGAGGAAGTGTTCCAAGTGACAGAGCTGAGATTCCCCTGCAGCCTGTGGTGCAGACCATGGTGAGGCAGCTGTGCCCCTGCAGCCCATGAATGACCATGGGGATACACAGATCCACCTGCAGCTCCTAGAAGAACCCCCAGTGATGCAGATGGATGTCCAAAGGAGGCTGTGATCCCATGGGAAATCCACAATGGCACAGGCTCCTAGCAGGACCTGTGGCCCTATGGAGAGAGGAACCCAGGCTGGAGCAGGTTTGCACCACTCCCAGAAAGGCAAGCTGCTTGCAGAGCTCTGTGCACACACAAAAGGAGACACATTTTAAGGATGTAGGCCATAATAAAAGCAGGGCTATAATAATCCAGAAATAAAGACACTTGAAGATAAGTAGTCTGACTCAAGAGAAAACTGGCATCAGAGTTCATAGTATCAAGACGTCTGGGGATCACAATGGGATCTCCTAGCTGAAAACTGGGTGGAAGGCATGAAGCATGTTACTGGGGCTGAAACTGGGGCCAACACAATGATCACTGAAAGTGTCACGACTGATGCACAATTAAAGTCTTTGAGCAAGGAATCTATAACAATTCACCTCACATGCCTGATGCTTCTTCCCCTCCCTTTGCTCACATGATTGTTGGAAAGGTCATTATTTCCATGAAAGCACTTCATGACTGCAGGACCAAAAGTCCTGAATTCATAGCCCAAAGGAATTTCTCACGCTCTCTGCAAAAGGCTAGCCAGGGCTTGAGGCTCAGACTAGGGTTTGCTTCTCTACCTCAGAGCGGGCACAGATAGAGGTGGCTCTGTTCTAAGTTGTATTCAAAACTAGTGGCAAAGCTTGCCCCCTCTCTGATTTGCCCTCTGAGAGCCTTCACGACACTGTAAAAACAGGCTGGATCACATTCCTCAACTCTTGATCTAGTGACTGTAAGATGCTTAGACACTGCAACCATGCATGTCTCAAAAACCAGCAGCAGCTCTGTGTTTGATCTCACTCCTCCCTTCTGGAAACATGCACACAAGAAGTCAGGAGGGGAACTTCCAGCCACGACTTCTAGAGCATCAGGACAAAATGTTCTCTCACTTACAGGACACACAGTCTGCCAGAAGGGTGATTCAATGTCAGTGGAAAGGGAGTAAGGACATGTATTGATGCAGTACCAGAAGAAAAGCATTCCAACTATTTTTAGAGGTCTTCACAGCACAGCGGCTCATGCTGTGCAATCAGACAGATGCTACCTTGACAAGAGCAAGGACTTCTTTGCTGTAGGAGTGGCAGACCATTTGTCTGAGTCCTGAAAAGCTCCACTGTGAACCAAGTGAGTCTGGGTGAGTTGTACTTGCCAGGTATGTAACTCCCTCCTCTTTTTAATCTGAAAATGTGCGTTCAAGTCATGCAAGTGACCAACACATACTGCAAATTTTATTTTTATTTCCTTATTACAGAAACTAAATTAGCATATGCCTACACCCTAATTAAAACAAATTCACCAATGCAGGAAAAGAGCATTCTTTTTATTCTCTAAAGCACACCTGTGAACACAGAACAAAGTGTAATTCAGTACATAAAAGCTTCTTCTTAGTGCACCTCTCACTGCAGTTTCTCCATTAGTTCTTTTTAAAAAATCATTACATCTTAGGTATTTATATATGCTTGCATTAAGCTTTGCATCTTCTACCCCTAACGCAATTCACTTCTAGAAATCAGTTAAGAAGCTAAATCAAAAAGGCCCCTTAAGTTTGCTTTATTTACAGATGCAATGACTGAATTTAAATACTTTACAATCACTCCCAGCACCAGCTTCCAATTCAAAGGATTAGTGCATTCCAAAATTTCTCTTTAAACTGTTTTCTAGAGGGGATTAAGTTGTCCATAACTACAGCTATGTAGGTAACCCCAGCTACCAACATAAATTACCTTATAGGAAATAAACATGCTGACAAAAATATTTATAATTAACAAAATGACAAAATGAGAAACTCAATCTTTAGGAAGAATGGACAGAAGTTTGGTTTTGTGCTGCAGTCATTGTTGACTATGGGAACACCAGCAATGTGGGAGAAGAGCAGTCAAGCAGGCTGCAGGCCAGAGCAGGTGTCTCTGGTTCCTTTGTGAAGAGAGCTGTATGTCCAGCTCTCATTCCCTCCTCTCTTTCGACACATCTCCCATTACTACTTCTTTGTGAAATCATCGGGCAGATTTCTGAACTGAGACAACATACAGCTTATTTCAGAGGGAAGAAAATAACTGTGCATCTGCAGGCAGGCTGACTTGCATTATCTCAATAAAGACAGATCTGTTCCTCTGAGTTTTACAGTTTACAAGTGGATGCAGGTCTTGTGGCAACTGAGAAACTGCTGTAAGATTAACAGCTGGGATGCACATATATTTGTCTGCTCTTACATACTTTCAAAACCCAAATGGAAGGAAGAAGCATCTGTGATTCAGGTAGATCCAGAAAGATTTTTTTTTTTCTTACACAATAAGGTAAATTACTTAGCACATTCCAGGTTAAAAAAATTACAGTAAACATTCAGTAACTGGAATGCATATAATATACAAGTACCATTACATTTACAAAGCTGTTCAGGACAATTTTTCTTTCTATATTAAGCATAAAAAAATTACAAGCTAATTCACAATAACTTTAGTTACAATGTTATTAAAATACATTGATGTTAATCATAAAAATATTTTACTATTTACATGTATATTGTATAAACCTTAACAATAAGAATATGCCTATTTTAGGATGCCTTAACTGAGTATTTAGGCAGATTGGCCCATTTTATAGTGCAGTATCCCTGTTTTGGTCTTCACACCATGAAACTGTACCAGATTCACAGTATCTTTGCTAGTGCTTTGCTGAAAGGCTTAAACTTTTTATTATTTAAGAAGCATTCATTCATTCGTTACAAAGAGTCAGTTTTGTTTCCACTTTGTTTCTTATTAAATCCTACCCCCAACAGTTCAGGACATTCTGCCTGGCCTTGTGCGATTTGGTTGCATTTCCACATAAGGCTGTAATTAATTTCATCAGTTATCACACTGTCTTGCTTGTAGTCTGGATGCTGTGCGATAAATTCCCTCATCCATCGAGCAACTGTCATTAATTCTCCTGTGGGCAAGAGAAAGTTAAAATTTCACAGTTTATACATCTAATTTAGCAGTACAACACCTAGAGTTCTGTGCACTACATACACAATTAATGAGCAGCCCATGCTTTCATGAGAAACACATTCCTATACTTTTTGGTTTTCAAATATAGCTAAACTGCAGGCACAATTA
This sequence comes from Edolisoma coerulescens, assembly GCA_013397115.1. Taxonomy (NCBI): domain Eukaryota; kingdom Metazoa; phylum Chordata; class Aves; order Passeriformes; family Campephagidae; genus Edolisoma; species Edolisoma coerulescens. The sequence goes on from VWZW01006713.1 coordinate 195,588, forward strand.
AGCTGACATATCCCCGATGGTCTAAAAGCCACTTATCTGGTGTGATTTTCAAACTTTCAGATGTTCCAATGACAATGCAGAGAGAAGTAGCAACTGGAACAGGTGCTACCAACAGATTGTATAGCAAAAGGTCTTAAACATTTAATTTAACAGAGAATCTGGCTGAGATGAATCAACAGACACCTCTGCACTACTACATTTATATAAAACAATTTTGTAGTTGATCCATCCAACTGAGCTGCTAGTTGTGAACAGTCAACCCTGGCTTACTATTCTTTCACCCTCTAGCAGCTACTCCAGCAAAAAATAGGCTGGTTCCAAATTATACCAACTTCTGGTTTGCACTTAGTGCCTCTGCTTCACTATACAGTTCTTGGGCTGGTCAGCAGGTACCTAAGGGTCCCCAGCACCTCTATACAAGGTCACTGAATGACACACACCACTTGCAGGAGAATGGTATCCCTATGAAGTAGCTGCTGGGGGCTGGCTGGACACCAGTGTCCAGGCTGCTGAATCTTGCTCCCGAATGCAGCATGTGCAAGCAAACCTTAACTACTACAAGTTTAAGGTATCTCTGACTCTAAGGCATTAAGATGGGCTGATGGGATGCTCCAAGAGCCTAGAAAAAACTTCCATGGCTAGCTACTGGAACATCAGCTTCGTTGTGAGAGTGGAAAGATTCAAGGGCTTCCACTACAGAAGTCTTTGGTTTAAGAATATTATAAAAGGCAAGAGGAATCAAGTTAGAGAAAGCATGAAGGAACACACAAATAAAAAGTAAAAAGAGTCCAACACTGTTTAAAAATATCCTAGCAGTGGTTTTGAACAAATGTACAGGAAGAAAAATCAGAAAAATTGCAAAAAGTACAGGAAAGAAAAGCAGAATAAAAAAGGTTACTAGGTGCTTCAAAAACCAGAAGTAATGTTTTAAAGGAACGAGGCCAGAGTTTACACTTCTACACAAGAGGGCAGAAAAAAAATTACCCAAGGGGCTTTATTTGTTGAAGGCACTAAAAACTCAACATGAAAACTTCCTGACACCAACGAGAAGCAGGGGGCCAGCAAGAAAGTCAGTGGAGTCAGGAGATAAGCCGAGTGCAGCTTAAAGAGAGACACATGTTTGAACTGCAAGCCGTGCAGGTGTCAGTGCTGCAGGAGCCGGGAGCCGTCCAGCGCACACCAACACAGACACCTAGTGGCCAGGCAGCCCAGGCACCCCCCATCCTTGGGCCCTGCACACCTGCACTGGCAGCACAGCCTGCAGCTCTCTAAAGTACGTACTGGGATAGGCACCACAACCAACAAAAGGTGTGAGACACCTTCCAGGCAAGGAGAGACAAGACAAAGCCAACTGTAAGTTCAGGAGCAACAATATACTGGAGAGGTCTGCACAATTATGAATGCTGATGACAAGTGAGTAGACAAACACGATCCTGCAACACAGAACTAGAAGGTGTATCATGGAGTAACTGTGAAGAGCACTTAAACATGAAAAACTACAGAATTAATTTTTTCAAAAAGCACATAATAGAGCTGCGTCATTTTTTATTGTATGACTTTAGGAGGACCAAAAGTGTAACTGCTTCAAGAAAGGTAAGGCTAAGATCACGGAAATCACATTTCTGAATGCTCATCAAGCTCTGTGATTACAGCACTGCAGGCAGCCAGGAGCTAGGAGAGCACACCAGGACAAGGACTGCTTGATGCTGCTACCTCAGTACTGTTTTCACTCATATTTGGTGGTGGTCAGCAGCTGCTGCCTGCCTAGCCAATCTGTAATCTCACTGAGTGGTGGCAGTCACGCACCAGCTAGACAGAGACCAGGAGGGTAATACCTTGCTATGCTGCAGGAGAGGATGTGACTGAAGCTCAAAGGAATGATGCTGGGGCAAGATTACAGCCACAGCAGCTAAGGTGTCAGTGGTCTTAACTCATGAGTGCTGTGTTCACCATTTGAGAAATCTGAAAAATGGCCACTCTTTGTAGATATGACTCATCCTAAACAGGCTGCAGATCAGGAACATTTGATTTAATATCAAGAATAAACTGGAATAATCCAAAGCTCACAACTGAGAAACATCGTGGCACAGTAATACAATACCTAATGCTTCTTTATTCTGTGAATTCTAGTTCTTAAGAAGCCTCATTTAAAAGTCATTTCATAAGATCATAAGAGCTGAACTATAAACCCTAGACTCTTATCTACCTACTCTCACAGCTTTTATGTCTGTGTAAATACAGGAGCTGACTTTTGCAATGACTGCAACTTTGCACCAGGTAGCAAAGTTTTTCTTGGGCAGGGAACACCTGCAGCTGGGGTTGGACCCAGGTCACTAGGCCTTAGGAAAAAGACTATGCTAGACTTATGCATTCCTTGTTTTTTCAACAGCATTTCTCTGAAGGGAAAAAAACCCAACAGACAAGGGAATATTTAAAAACATGTTACCATTCTGAAGAACTGCTAAAGTAGTGGATTACCAGATAAGACAAAATCCCAATTTCCACCTCAGCTTTAGAAAGGTCTTTACCCAGAAGCTACCCAGAAGCTTCTACAGCAATTTTCAAGAATTAAAAAGGAATGCAACACTTTAGTTTAAAAATGGGNCTTATCAGACTTATGAGGCTAAAATTAACCATCTAACTAAATTTACATCAATGCAGGTATACAGGGGATTTACACAGAAAAAGTTAAAAAGCTGCTGCAACTGAGCTAAGCACACAGTTCCGAATTAAGTTTAGCCTGCATCTTTTACTCATCATACTGCTGCATTTTAAGAAGAAACATAAACAGTCACTACACACCTGAAAAACACTGCAACGTAGGAAAGACATTGGAAGAGTCTGCTCTGCCTTGAAGGAGTTCTGCTATTTATGGAAGGACTTTCTTATCAGTGAGCTAAAGCTTAGGTCCCATGGTCTAGCAGACCTGAGTTTAGACTTATGAATGCTTTGGTGCAGCAAGCTTTGGAGTCACACCAGTAATACCAGGCAAGCTATCAGACCCAGCCTCAAATATTCTTATAACACTCAAGTGACAGGGAAAAGTGGACCGGTGTATGTTTAAACTACTACAAAGTGGACAATACAGTGGCAAAAGCAGCAGTAAATGGTGTTGAAAAGCACAATCAAGGACTGGGTATATAATACTCTCTAAACCATGATTGTTACTCTATCAGTTACTCCTAATTTAAGTTCTAAAATGGATCACTAGACATTAAAAATAAAAAATAGACAGGACAAGATTTAAGCCAGAGAACACACTCCAGTCCTTTGCTCTAATGATTGAATAACTAATGAGACATCCACAGCTGCCATCAGTTTTATCCAACTGAAAGTAGAAAAATGCCAAGAAAGTCAATGTCCAAAAATGTCAAACATACCAGAGGCTCTCTTTTTTATTAGCTTCAGATAGTTTAGGATGGTGCATCTTGTGTCCACATCCACTTCCATGTTTTCAAGATAGGAATTCAAAATTGGGATCAAACCAGGAAAGACTCCTTCCTGTGTAAGAGAACAGAATCAGCATAAAACACGCTCAGTCTGGTTTCTGAGAGGATAGAACAGAATGTGTTCCAGGTAGAAGAGGCTATGACCTTCCCATTGATAATTGTATCAATGCTCATTAAGGTGTACTCTTCTGTGTCGGTGCCTGTCCCGTTCTGTGCAGAGCCACATCCATCCACAACAGCGTTTCCACCTTCATGTGTGACAGAGGGAAAGGAAAAAATGGTTAAAAGGCAAGACATGCACTAAACATCCACAACAGTTATTTATTTATTACTTGATGTGATACCTTTGCATATATCTTTTCTGAAGTAAAACATTCCCTGTCGGACAGCATCTCTTTTCTGGGCCACCTTCATGTTTTCATCCACCTGGCAAAAAAAGTATTTCAGAGATCTGTGACATTTTAGAAAAGTAGGATTCTACCAAACTGTCACATTTGGGTTTCGTAAGTTGAAACATCTACTGTATTTCTTACTATTTCATCACACAAGGTCACGCTGTGAAGGTAAGTTTTATTTCATTCTTAAGTGTCCATGACAAACCCATGAATAGATGACATTTTATGAAACTGGGTCTCCAGCAGAATAGATAACAGCATCATGTTAGAACATGCTATGCCAATTTAAGTTTGCATGAAAACACACAGGAACATTTATGATTAACAGGTTGCATCCCTTCTGGCAGACTTCTTTGCATATTTAGATATAATTTAAATAAGTACGGAAGAAGAAAATTTCAATTTCCCTAGCCATAGTTTGCTGCTTTTATTAACAAAATCATCACTGTCTTCAGAAGAATTATCACTGTATTAAACAAACTTTCAGAAACAGCATTCAAGTAACTTGTATGGGAATTGTATCTATTCCATTCCCAAACATTTGTTGGATATTTAAACTTAGATTGGTAGCAAAGAAGTTCTAAATTTCACGCTTCTCCAAAGTCCTGCAAACTACAAAGTACATATGCTCTGCAAATGACATAAGGATTGCCCTGTCTTTCTGGATGGAAGATTTTGTCCAAGTTCTTTGGCTGGTGTGTTCTCAGGGAATTAACATCATACAGCTTTTGGGCATTAGCTTTACCATATTGTCTTCAGAAAAAGAGGTATGATTTGCTGAATTCTTTGTCTGACCTTTAATTAAAGGCTATGCAAAATCTTCACTTACTTCTTACCTTTCAAAGCTTTGTTTTCAATTCATTTTATATTATGAAACCTATTTACACAACAGGCTGTTTTGAAAGTTTGAAAGAACTCCAGTCCCAGCTGATGAGCGTTCAACCGCATTCAATCAGACAGCCAAGATTAGTCTGAGATTAGCCCCATAACCCCCTATTATTTTACTTGAAAGAGGCAGGCTTACCAATGGTTGTGCAATTCTGTGTTGCATTACCTGCCAAATTGCTTGGCAAGCTCAAGCAATTTTAAGCCCCCCAGCCCTACAATTCTGTTCAGGTTCTTCCAGCACCTGATCTCTTATTCACTCTTAACTGTTAGTTAAAAGTTTTGTGCTTTTGAGACACTCAAATAACAATGTAATTATGTAATCTAAGTGCTAAATTGCTGCATTATTTATGAAGTCTGAACTCCCTGACATCTCCTTTTAGAAGTTGTACCAAATGTATGGTATGATTACTGTAAATTTATGATTTCAGTATTTTTCTCCATTTTAATTAAAAAACTCTACGAAAAGCCATGGGATACTATGGCTATGCTGGATTTTCCAGCATAGTGCCAAAAGCTTTCTGCCCTATAAGATCTTTTTCAAAGTTATAAACCTATAACATTGCAAGAATATCTATCTAAAAAGACATTTTTTGGTCAAGTGCCTCAGAAAGAGGACATTCAAGGACAATTTCACACAAAACAGTTCAGCAATTGTGAGGGCAAGATTAAGGAAAAAGTACATTTTGCATGGCCGTTCTGTCTATAGACAAGTCACAGTTGTGACCAGAATCAGCAGTATTTGTTTCCACTCAAATACTGTGTAACACTAAGCATGCTGAACTCCTCCTTTCCCTCTCCACCAGATACAAACAAAACACAGAATAAGAGCATGAGACACAGGCAACAGTGTTAAGATTCAGTTAAGATAAGTCTAAAGCTTTTATTTTGGCCTCCGCAGGTTATTTTGCCCCTCCATGTAAAATGGGGAAAACATGCCCTTTCCCAGCCTCCAAACAGCCTTGTGACAATGGTATTTCACATTTCTGCAGACACTGCTAGGCATCACAGAAATTCCTACAGCATTTGTCTGTGTTTAATTCCATGAGACAGCAGTAAAATATTTGTTTAATACTGTAGAGTTCAAATTAATTCGAAGTACTGGTATAGATGAAAACTGACTGAAAGATAAAAATGACTGTTCTGTAAGTGCACAAATTATTTCCTAGCTTGCAGGGGATAAAAATCAGACTTGATGCAAATCCATTACATTTAGCTCTAATAGATCTGATCTTTCATACGTACCTTGGACAAAGGAATGAGAAAATCCAGTTTATATGACAGAATCACTCTGGTTAGCAATACCACAAACACAACGTATGCAGAGTTTTCAAAGTCTGTTAACTGGACCTAGACATGAAAGGATTAGAGATTCAATTACTTTAGTGGGAACACGCTCATGCAAGCAGTCAAACAGCAAGGACAGTCTAGAGCAGTTTGACTGGGATGTTCCTGCTGGTGCTTGTGCTCACACACGCCGCGCTTGCCAAGGGGTGACGCACACGCGCATCACCAGCAGCGACTTCCAGCGCACAATGCACGCACACGCTTCAACAAACTCAACCCTGCAATTCGATGCCAAAGCACACTTGTGTTTCTGAAGACCATCTAATAACCTGCACCTTCAGGCTCTCTGTCTAATTACAGAAGTATAGTAACTTTTCAATTTCTACTCTGAAAGGATTAAATTCAGAGAGCTTAGAAACAGACAGCTATAGAATAAAAGCACTTCTGAAAAAAACCAAAACTGTGACAGGGGAATTGTTCAGTACCAGGAAATGTACTGGAAAAATACAGTCTCTAGAAGCTAAATGAGGCTTTGTTTACTACTGCTTTAATACAAGCCTAATTCCTTCTCCCATCACCCCAAATCCATTAGCATGCGTTGCTGTGCTGCAGTGGATTCTCCTGTCAGTTACATTCCCACAGTCCATGTCTGATTAAATACTGCTGTCCACTTCACTTGCATCTAGCAAATCAAAGGGGAGAAAGCACAGCACAAGTAACAGGAGTTTGATACTGGATGGCAGAATGCCTGGTACTTTTCCACTTAAGAAGGAAATGTGCTCTTGTACATATTGACGTCTCCCTTACCTCCATAGGTCTGAATTCCACTCTCCATCCAATATCTGAATTTGGAGGCGGTGGCTTAAACCTCATTGTCTGCCAGTTTGTAGACTGAATATTCTGCAAAGCACATGAAATAATCTGTCACTATCAAGATACACATCATTCTATAATATAATCAAAGAAAAGTAAGTAGATAACTAGACTCCTAGTATTTTCCTTGGAACAGTGTATCAGGTTAGAGAAGTGGTTCCAAAGTAAGTGCCATAACTTCCTAAAGCCCACAGTACAACCAAATATGTTGTACTTTCTCATGCTATTTTGGTTGAGTATTATGTACAAGACACTAAGGGACTGACATGCAGCTGACTTTATTTTTTCATGAGGGGCTGACATCCCAAACTAAAAAGGCTAATCATAAAGCTGTAAAAGAGAGATTTCTACATAAATGAAATACAAACCAGTTTTTAGGAAGCCTTAAAAATTGACAGTTCCCCTTAACATTTATATACATAGCTACAATTTCAGCTCTTCATATTTTATTTGGTTTAAAGTATAAGCCATCACCTTCTAAAAAAAAACCAAATAAATAAATGTGCTTGTAACTGCAGTCATATGCTAAAGAACTAGTTGAAGTGAAAAATCAATGAAAAAATTCTTAGCGAATACAACCATTCTCCAATTAAGTATTATTATAAAAAAAAGCAATCATATATATATGTTTATTAAATTCCTCTAAATTAAACGTAACCTCAAAATGGTCGGATTCATTTGCATCATCTAGATGTATTTTCTCCTCAAACAAAGTCAATGGGTCTCGAATGAACAAGTGTGCAATATGCTGTGCCAAAAGGTGGTCAATACCTACAAAATGAAAATTCAAACAAACAATTCACACATATCAAAACAGGCTCTAGGAAATGATTTTTTCCACAAGGCTGAAAATATCTAACACTGCAATGCTACCTCAACCCATCACATCCTGTTAAAAGTTTAAATGATGACTTCAGGAAGGAAGGAAATGATTAAAAAGAGAAAAAACCCCAGAACCAAACAGGTTCTTGTTTGGAAATGGCAGCTGAATACCGGTGTGGCTGCCATTCTTCCTGTTTTCTGATGCATTCTGTGCCATGTTTCCTAAAGCAGTTCTGCTCTCTCCATAAAAATACAACATTAATTCCAGCCTGAGGAACTCAGTTTGATGCATTAGGGACAGTTCCTGTTACAAATGAATCCTTTTTAAAAAACTCTCAAGACCACTCTACACAGATATTGCCTGAGTAGGAGTCACTCTGAGGGCTGCACAATGTTTGTAACAAACAAGAACAAAATCATAAAATATCCCCACACACTGCAAACATAATTCTTAACCTGCTCATAATGAAGCAAACACTTACCTTCCTTTATTAGGTGCTCGTAGATATCTTTGTCTATTGTCAAATCAATGTCATTGTATTTCTCACCACATTCAGATAGATAACTGTCTATGGAATCATATCTGGATTTACTGATTCTATAATGGTTGTTCTTCAGTGGCTATATAATTTAAGAATACAATATTTTAACATCTTGTTAACAATGTTACCTAAGTTTTGCTCACTAATGACACTTATGTTGAGAATTATTATCCTATTTAAAAAACCCTACAGCCTCAATTAAAATTATTAAAAGCACGAGTCTTAAATAGGCTCAATACAAAGTGATTCTGGAATTACGACTATTTTGTTTGCAGATGCATGTATCTGAGCAAAAAATCAGTCATCACACATTGACTAGAATTCTGTAGAAGTGGAAACGTTCTCCTGATGTAATATACCATTACCCCAAGCACCTGGAAAGCATTAAACACATACCAACAGCTTCATTATGCGCACACTGTTAGAGTTCCCCTCAAAATAGGTAGTTCAAGAATTATTTCAAGTAAATTTTAAAAATTACTTATTTTATGTGATTTTGTAAGTGCCTTGAATGGAAATTCCTGCTTAGAGAAACTCTTCAAGTTCTGACACCTGGATCTGTTCATATAGTTCTAGTTTATACTACTCAGCAGCACCTGCTATTTAATCTAGTGCAATTTTTGCCTTTTGGGCTCAAGCACAAATTGGAAAGTTTCATCACAGGGGGCCCTTTTCAGCCAGCTGTGGAAGACTGGGATTCCATACCTAATTAAAAATATATATTTGTTAACACAAACTGTCCAACCAAGGTGGTTTATACCATCTCTCCTGTATTTACCACAAAGACCATCACATTCCCTCATTAGTGATTCTGATGAGCACAAGCAGAATTTGATACTAAATGAGATTTAACTTTTTTGCCTGAAAAAACCCAGACACCTACTACATAACATGACTTACCTCTAGCCCTCTCTCCTCCCGCGTTCGATCATCTACGGAAGCAGAGATCACGCCCCAGCGACAGTCAATGTCAGACACGTAGCCTCTGTAGAATGGAGATGCAGCACTCAACGCCATCTAAAATGAAACAGCCTGATATCAAAACAAAGGACAGGCCAAGGAACCAAAAGCAAAATACAACCCCACTAGAAAGGGAACATGCTGGTCCAGAAGGAACTGAACTATATATACTTCCGTTTAATGTACAGCCAAAGCCTGTATAACCAGAACTATCTCAACTGCTACCTCCAAAAAACACCTGGGTGAAGGGTTACCATTCCTGAAGTGGCATCTGACACTCTCCAAATGTTTTACCTCTACAGATTAGCATTTAAGGAACACAAAAATGATACTGGCAGAAGCATTTTTGAGACAAATCAGCAAGTGTTCTGCTCGGACACTTCCAAAGCTCACCTGGCAATAATTTTATTTCGTTTATTTTTGTTTGGCCAAGCACCTTCGTAACACAGCTAGAACATACCTCACTCAGGGCAGAATCTACTCATCATCCAGACCAGACAGGTACTTTATTTTTGTAACTCCTGTTATGAACAGTTGTTTATGACAACATGCTTATAAAAGAGACAGATTTAAACAACTTAAGCTGAAACCCTCCGTAACACCAGATAAGAGTTGAAAAATTAAAAACTGTTTTAAAGAGCAAGCTTGCCTTGTTTTCATGAAAAACTGCCCAGATCTATTTCTAAAACTATTTAACAAGAGTCTCACGCATGTGGGAGTGAGAGCAGAGGAGAAGAAATAGACACAAGGGCCGACAAGGAACAGATATCATCTGTTTTGTGGTGTCATCTGCACATTCAGTAGTTAACACGACCATTGTGGCAACCTAGAAAGCGTCTTCTCCCAGAGTACCCAATTTGTGAGCTTGCAATTTGGATATTATTTTTTTTACATACAGTGGTTTTTGCCACTAAGGAAGAGTTCATCTGACAGATGTCCATTACTTACCACAATGGGACAAATTGTAGCTAGCTGATCATAGAGATACCTTGCTTCAGAAATGCTGCAAGCCTGAAATGTTACCTGTTGGAAGATGTACAATTGCTATCACAATTTCTATAATCATACAACAAGCACAGTCTTCCTAGATTAAAATCAAGTCTCTAATAAAATTATTTATATACTAAAAATTTTAGGGTTTTTTGTTTGTTTTGTTGGTTTTGCATGGGTTTTCCCCCTAAGTCTTGGACACATTTCTGCCCCACCTATCAGTAGCATTTATATTACAAACTTCTTTCCACGCCATTTCTATGTTCATTAAAAGATTTCAGACCATAATGCTTCCATGGTGAGGCTAAATATGCAAACACTTGCCAGAATCAAAGAAAACTGAGTTAACATCTAGAATACACATGGGTGAGTAATGCACCTTCAGGAAATAAGCCAGGAACCTACTTACTTAGAACAACAGTCAGACTCTATTGTAGGTTTAACATTTGTTTTATGTGATGCTAATCCTGTTTTAAAGAACATTTCAAGATGCCTTTGAACCTGAAAAACTGTGGAAAGAAAAAAAAGAATATCTGTGTGTCTACTGTAACTTTCATTTAAAAAAAAAAGTCCAGCCTTTTCTGTATTAGAGGCCAGAACCCAGCAAAAAAAAAGAAAAGAAATATTATTTGCAGAAGGCATTAATGCTTTGGAAGCCCTACCACAGACAGGCCACTGGAATAGATAACTCCTTTGTAATATTTTTGTGAAATTTACTCAGAGCAGCATCAAACAGAAGACATTTCTAGTAGGAGACCTTACCCTCTAGACTTTGCAAACCAACACTTTATGAATTTAAATAATGCAGAGAGGGATCAGTCTCAAAATTCCCTTTGTCTTGGCAGTTTATATATTCACAGATCAGAGGACAACTTAGATGGGAATGTACCTGTTCCACTATCATAACATTATACAACAGGCTTCAGCTCTAAATCAACATTGCTGCTTGCTGTCCTGAATGCCAGTTGTACACAGGCTTTCTTCTTTCAAGGATAATAATTAGTCCCACAAAACACAAATGTTATTCTCAGTTTGCCACTAAACCAAACTGCACCTCAAGTAAGACTTTCAAAAAAAAAAAAAAAAACCAACCAACAAATCCCTCCAAAACTCCTGAGTTCACTGGTGCCTCAGTGGGCAGATGGATTTTTTTGGGGGGTGTTGATGATGGTGGTATAGGGAAAATAAGGGATTTGTTTATGTTTGTTTTGTCTTTTTAAATCTTCAGTCAATATTCATTAAAACATCCCAGATTAGAAAACAGTTCTGCTGTGGAGAAAATATTCCTTCTGTGTCTGTCCTTCAAGTGGCTCATTTTTTTCCAGAAAAAAACCAAGCAAACAAACAAAACAGTTGTTGAAAAGACAAGATTATTTAATTATCTTGCAGAGAAGCAGCTAAGTATGACTTCATCACTAATTTTGGACATCCAGCACTAGGGAGCCAGCCTTGAAGTGGGGGTGGTTTGACAGGACACCTGCACTCTTTCCCCAGACAGTGATATTTGCCTCCCCTTCCCTTTTATGTTTATTCCAAACCACATTAAATCTGAGATTCAGCATGGTTTCTAGGCAAATGTCCCATTACAGAGGAAAAGGGCAAGGCTGTTTTCTCCAGAAGGGCTACAGGCATTGCCAGTGCAGGCCATCCTAGCCCAAGCTCATCAGGACATTATTTTTAACTCTGGAAATGCATCAAACCAAGTTGTAGCTCGGTGGGCAGTAAGAAAAAAGGAACAAAAAACAAACCAACAAGACCACCCCCCAAACACGAAAGGAAGTATATATACACTACAAACTACCTTATAAAAATAGGTGGGCAATACAGGTTTTCTTCTACTCAGTTGATACAGAAGCAGCTGCCAGCCTTGTTTTCATTCTCCCTCTGATGATAACAGGACTACTGAATTTGAATTGGGCCACTGATTACCAGAATGTAATAATAAAATGTAACAGTATGTAATAGTAATGTAATAGTAAAATAGTACTCCTTTAAGAAGGAATTTAATGATGTTTTTAAAGTTCATATAGTGACTGAATAAGGCTGGATTTCTTTTACTGGTCTTAAGTAAGAGATGGTATAAAAGAAACCATGCCAAACTAACACCTTGTAAAACCACATGGTATTATGTACACTTTACTATCTCATCAGATTCTCTCTAATTTGCCCTAGTGACAAGAAACTGTATGTAGCAGCTCTCAAGAACTTTTATTTATACAACTTTTGTAGTTTCTCAAGCTCAAAGGGAGTGCTTTTTATGAGGTTTCCTGCCCCTGCTATGAAACAAGAAAAGCCTGGAGAATTTCCTTTAATCCCATAGAGAGTTAACACTAGCCTCTTCCTAACTCTGCTTCCAAGACTATGGTGGCAAGAGGCACATTTTATCAAGAGTCAAATACACCATGATTACCTAAGGTGTTAGTCAGTGCCCAGCATCAGAGAAACATTTAAAACAAACAGAAAATGAAAGGATTAAAGCACTCTTAATATTCAGCACCTGGATTTAAAGGGAAGATACCATAAGACAGGAATAACTCAGGCAAATAACTAAAACCAATAAAAAGCGGGCATGTTCAAATGGGAGAAAATAGAATCAAAAATATCTCCCAGCACAAAGTTAGAGAAGACAACTACCCTCATGGATTTGGTAGGTTTGTGGTACAAGCAGTGAGAAGACAACTCTTTAGCAGATCGCTAAAAATATTTAAGAATGAGAAACTTTATACAGGAGTTCATGATGTTTGTAAATGAAATAAAATTATACAAAAGCAGAAAGCTACTTATTTTTAAAAATATTCCCACAATCTCTTGCTTTTGCTGTTCTCTAAGGGTGCAGAAGATAGAAAATACCCCAAATCAGTAATGACAAAACCTCTCCCTTTCCTACAAGACAGCTCAGTTTCCACCTCCAGTGTCCTTTGGTCATGCCTGAAAGATGACTGGAGTGGAAGATGACCTTTCACACTTGAAAAGTGCTGGAGTTTCAGGAGCAGGTGCTTGATCAAATGTGGTTTGACCAGTTCAAGAAACCTTCTCAGCAAGTCATTCAATTACATTTGAATATTAGCAGAAAATAAACATAATGCAAGCAAATAAACCTGGTGTGTTGGATTGACCCTAGCTGATGCCAGATATCCACCAAAGCCACTTTATTACTCCCCTCCTTTGCTGGACAGGGAAGAGAAAATATAACGGAAGGCTCAAGGATCAAGGTAAGGCCAGGGAGAGATCACAGAATCAATTATGTTGGAAAAGACCTCTGAGATCATTGAGTCCAGCCTATGACTGAACCCCACCTTGTCAACTAGACCATGGCATTGAGGGCACATCCAGTATTTCCTTAAACACCTCCAGGTACAGTGATTCCAACACCTCCCTGAGCAGCCCATTCCAGTATCTAATCACCCCTTCTGTGAAGAACATCTTCTTGATGTCCAACCTGAACCTCCTTTGGAGCAGCTTGAAGCCATTTCCTCTTGTCATGTTGTTGGTTGCCTGAGAGAAGAGGCCAACCTCCACCGGGCTGCAACCTCTTTTCAGGCAGTTGTAGAGAGTAAGATCTTCCCTGAGCCTCCTCTTCTCCAGGCTAAACACCCCCAGCTCCCTCATTGCNTAGAGCTGCATGGGCTTGTGGTGACCTAAGCGCAGGACCTGACACTTGGTCTTATTGAACCACATGTAATTGGCCTTGGCCCATTGAGCCAGCCTGTCCAGGTCCCTCTGCAGAGCCTTCCTACCCTCCAGCAGATCAACACTGACCCACCTTGGTGCGGTGGAGACCACTCACCAGTTACTGTCACAGGCAAAACAGGCTTAACTTGGGGAAATTAACTGAATTTATTACGAGTCAAATCAGAGCAGAATAATGAGAAATAAAAACTAAATCTTAAAATCCACTTCACTCATGAATTTTCTACTTCCTCCCCTCCCAGCCATGCAAGAGAATGACGGATGGGGGCTGTGGTCAGTTTATCACACATTGTCTCTGCTGCTCCTTCCCCCTCAGGGGGAGGACTCCTCACACTCTTGCCTCAGTGTGGGGTCCCTCCCCGGGACAGTCCTCCAACGAACATGTTCACTGCTCCAGCATGAGTCTTTGTCCTGACGTCAGCTGGGATAATTAATTTTGCTCCTAGTGGCTGGGTAGAGTGCTGTGTTTTGGATTCGCTATCAGAATAATGTTGATAACAGACTGATGTTTTAGTTCTTGCTGAGCAGGGCTTACTCTAAATTAAGGACTTCTCAGTTTCCCATGCTCTGCCAGTGAGCAGGTGCACAAGAAGCCAGGCGGGAGCACAGCTGGGACCTGAATTAGCCAAAGGGATATCCCATGCCATATGGCATCATGCTCAGTACATAAACTGGGGGAGTTGTTTGGGAGGGGCTGAATGCTGCTCGGGGACAGGCTGAGCATTTGTCAGCAGGTTGTGAGCAACTGTACTGCTGAGCACCACTTTCTTCTTGAGTTTTATTTTCCCCCCTCTCTTATTTTCATTACCATTATTATTATATTTTCATTTTATTTCAATTATTAAGCTGTTTTTATCTCAACCCACAAATTTCACCTTTTTCTGATTTGCCTCCTCATCCCACCAGGGGCAAGGGGGTGTACGTGTGTGTGAGGGACTGATGGCAGGGTACTTATTTGCTGTCTGGGTTTAAACCACAACAGCCCTTCCCACGGGCTACACTTAATGAACTGCTCCAGAGTGGGTCCCTTCTACAGGGTTCAGTCTTTCAGGAACTGAGTGCTCCAGCATGGGTACTCCATGGGGTGACAGGTCCTGCCTCCTTCACACATCCACCTGCTTTGGTGTGGGGTCCTCCAGCAGCTGCAGGTGGATCTCTGCTCCAATGCCAACCTCCTGCCTCACCATGATCTTCACTGCAGGCACCAGGGGAATCTCAGCTGTCACCTTGAACACCTCCTCCCCCTGCTTCTTCACTGACCTTGGTGCCTGCAGAGCTGTTCCTCTCACCCACTCTCACTCCTCTCTTTGCCTGCAATGCCATTGTGCAGTTTTTCTCCTCCCTCTTAATGTATTTATCTCAGAGGTGCTACCACTGTCACTGGTGGGCTCAGCCTTGGCCAGCAGTGGGTCTGTCTTGGAGCCAGCTGGCACTGGCTCTGTTGGACATGGGAGAAGCTTCCAGCACCTTCTCACAGCAGCCACCCCTTCAGCCTCCCTGCTAATGAAACCTGGCCACAAAACCCCAATATACTTCTATTTTAAGACTAGAATACTAGACATACCATTTGCTCTTTTATCTCCCCTTTCACCGCACTGATATAAGATGCATCAGTTGAATTATGAAAGCGGAAGTAGACATAAGACAAGTCTTAAAATGGGAAGCATTTAGAGAAGACAATGTGCAGTACCATCTTGAAAGCAGATGCACTTTACCTGGAGACAACAGTTTCCCATTCCAAAACCCATAGCATCCATATATATGTAGTCTGGCTTAGCTGCCTTTGCTGCTTCTCCATCATCATTAGGAAACGTTTCAGTAAAAGGTGATGGCGTGTTCTTATCTTTAAATACTGTGTGGGAAATACAGGCACTCAGTAACTCAGAGCATGAGACTAAGCAATTATTTTGAAAGATAAGACTGAATTTACTCACTTGGTACATTTATCACAACCTTCTCTCCTCTTCGGTGTCGAATGTTTCTGGTCAGTGTACTACAACAAAAGAAAAAGTTTTTTGAATTACATGAAATTTTCTCTTTATGCAAATATTTTTGCGGCTACTTTCTCAACAATTTTTAGGGTTTCAGAATGTCAACTTTCTATTTATTTTGAGCATTTTCCTTCAGGAGGCTTCTTTTCCTAGTTTTAAGGTAGACTGTAACAGATACAACACTGAATTATTCTTCAGTAAAGTCAGTCTTATTTTAATGGACTTCACAGTACTATGCTGATAAAACAGTCAGAAGTAAAAGGCTACGGACCTGAAGAATACAAGGGCAAGTTAAAAGGTATGCTTAGTTTTTAAACAGAATGATTTTCATTGTCCAAGGTCTCACAGTGAGAAGTACATGGTCCATTTCAGAGTAACTAGGCCAAGCTACTGAGTACAGAGATGTCACTGGGACACACCTAAGTGAGAGCTGGATTAGCTGTGATGGAGGCATTTAGGCACAGGATTTCAAACTGGAAACCATTTTGCAGTAGCAAAATCAACACTTTTTGCCCCATAATAGTGTGAACTACTATATAAAGTTTCCTGAATTTAACAGTTTATTTTCTTAAGACACTTTGAAAAGAAAATACATGTCATCACAATCATTTCTGTCCAAGTCCTTGTGATATCTGCAGCAACTAGCTACTATTCCAGTAATGTAAAGAATTTGCAGGTATGTCTATGGTACTTAGGCACAGACAAAATATTCAACTTCTCAATTGTCACAAAAATATTCTTACCTAAATCTAGGATGTTTATTGATGGCTTCATCTGGAAAAAAGAGGGATTTTGAAGCTCCTCCTTCTACTGGTGTTGGCTTATATTCCGGCAGTGTAAACCCAGGACACCCTAACCTGTGTAACACAACAATAAGATCCAAGCTGAAATGAAAACAGACTGTGATTTTAGAACAGTCAGATGATCAGATATTAGTATTCTAGTAGACAACCAGCCAACAACCAGCTTCTGCAGTGGTTAACACAGCCTTTTTTTTAAAGAAACCCCACTAGTCTATCATTAGACAGCAAACATGGACATTTTCAGTGGCTGAAGCAGGAAACTTCAGTACTATGTGGAGTACACACACATTTTAGTTATTAATACTGTTATTAATACTGACATGCAGCTGCATTCTGTACTTTAAAGTTTATCTAGAGGATACAGGTTAACTGCCAAAGTAATTTATCCAGTTCTACTCGTAACAATCTACCCCTTTTAAAATATATACTTAATCAATTCCACAAGAATTAGAGGTAGTTTCAAGTGGTACACAGATCCTAAGTCTTACAACACTTCTAGAGCTCTGAAAACCCCTATGAGAGGAATGTCATAAGCAAAGAAAAATTGCAGCTATTAGGTGTAAAATGCTGAGAGATATGCAAGCTAATCAGAATACACCCCTCCCCTTTGAGAGACTCCATTTTAAGTTTCAGAGTCACCTGAAACAAGAATAAGCTTTCAGTAGAGCTGAGACAAAGGAACATTTGACAAGGTTGAGGTAAAGTAGCAGATTAGTTTCTCCACGTTGTACAGTAAAAAGGGGAAAGATTGAGTTATCTTGAAAGGCTCTAGTACTACTCAAAATATCAGGAAACACTCACATTTCCGAGAATATTATTTATGCTTAACATGTATTTCAATGTTGTTTCTTCTTCCTGGTTTCAGTGTGTAAGTTGTCCCACAACTTGTAAACCCAGCTTCATCACTTACCGAAGTGCTACACTGTAAACTGCATCCCTCCAGTCCTCAAGAAAGAAAACAACTTTCTGGTCCAGTAATGAGGGCTCACAAATTTAGGAACTAGGGGCACTAATTTAGTATCTAAGCCAGAATTTTTTAATATTTAAGCATTTTCAAATCGTTCACTTTTAAGTGAGTTGCTTTAATTTGAATAAGCTTACTTCTTTACCTTTCTTCTGTCCGCACTCTAACAAGTTTTTTTGTCTTTTTAAATGCACAGATTTTATTCTGTACACATGTACATGCACAGATGCACACAGGCATACGTACATGCTATTGTAGAGACAATGTGGCAAAAAACTTCAACCCCATGAAACCTCAGAAATACATGTTAGCAAGACTCCAGTCACACCAACAGGCACTTGAATGGCAAGAGAGCAAAAAGCAGTAATAATAAACTAAATTAGGCTAGCCGAGGGAGAGCAATCTCTGAGGGATGAAAGTATGTTTGGAATGACCCCTAAGTAATAAACAAACAACATTTTATTATTTACTGGCTTTCACTGAAGTCCAATGTACTGCTCCTACAGTGATGTAAAAAGTATTTATCTGTATCTACAAAGTGATGAAGAACTCCTCTCCCTTTATTCCCTGCAAGACCGGGTCCAAAATGTTTGTATGTAAAATTTATTAAATGACATAATGTACTTGTAAGGTTACAGGGGAAAAAAAAACCAATTCTGTAACACACTGAGAACTACTTAACCACTGGACTTTAACAAGCTCTTATTACATCTAGTATAACTAATAAAGTTAAAGTAAATTTTGTCAACAGAGTGTTCTTAAAACATGGGGCATTATGCAGACATTTTGGCACCTTTGCTGCTAAGGCATATTTTGTATTGTTCCTCCTCTCAGCAAGAATTCTGGGTTATTGCATTCTGTATTATACAAGAAACTAGCCAGTAAGGCCAGCTGCTTCTCTTCCACTGCAGAGCAACTTTTTTACCATTATAAGCATAACTGTCTTCATTCACTTCACTGACCAGGCTACTTAGAATGAATGTAATACATGTCTGCCTAGAATTATATGTGAAAAGAATGCCACAAAATACAGTTTCTCCTAGATAATGAAGTCCATCCTGAATTAAATTTCTTCAACAATGTCTTTAAAACAATAAAAAGGATGAAATCTATCCTTTGTAAGGGTATTAACCCAGGAGAGATACTCTCCTTTCTAGAGTCAGTAAGTAGAGTATTGTATAATAGAAGTACTAAGTCCAAGTGCTCCAAACTACCAGAAGCTTGCATGTACTTTAGTGAAAAAGTAGTATTAAAAATAGATCACGTTAGCCATGTTTTGCAAAACTGCTACTTATAAAGATCAAAATTTGCAAAATAGGTAAAGAGAAACCTTTTCTATATAATTTTCTGTATCAACTCAAGAAGGCAGACTACTCTATACTCTATACTTAGCACTTCATGTTACAAATAATCAGTATTCTCTCCCAATACAAAATCATCACAGGTTAGAAGCAACCTAAAAATATAAAAGATGCTTATTTGCTTGTGTCGTGGCAATAAAAATTTTAGGAAACATGAGTGGAACATCAAGCCAAAGTACTTTAATCAAATCATATTTTTCTCTATATCACTGAACAGTTTAGCTATATGCAATAAGGAGAACAGGAAACGTGGCATTACACTTCAATACCCATCTCACCTTGGAAATGATGTCACTGTGCAAACAGCCTCATTTTCTTTGAGTACAGAAGCAGCCTCTTGCCGTCTTTTCCTCATGTTGTCTTGCACAGTGTTGAATTCAGACATGGTTCCCCCGTACGGCTGTCCAGGCGTCCCTTCAATCATGTAACTTCCATACTCTGGTCTCCAGAGTGTTGGGTGACTATAATAAAAGAAGAGCCACATTTAAATATTTGTGCTACTTCAAAAAACATTATTTATTTGTGAGAACTTCAGAAATTAATACCACTTGCAAGAAAAAGTTCCTATATTTGAATATTTGACAGAGGAACACAATGTACCTTGAAATGTACCTCACCATCAGGAAGTGGTGAAAAGAAAGCAAGGCGCAGTTTGACAATAACAGTGCTGCTGTGTAGTACAATAAGCAGGATTTGCCTAGACCAAATTGCAGTCACCCTTAGCATCTGTCTCAAGCTTTGTTTCTTGGAGTTTTAACTGGAACCAGAAAATACAGATCACTGCTGCTTTTCACAGGAGAGGATAGGGAAAAAAGTCCCTGCCATTCTTACATCTACATTTCTAGTTCTTCCAAAAATGGGAGAGTGCTCCCACAGACAACAGGCTTCCCCTATGCAGCCCTCACTTTCTCCTGTAGTCAAGACATACGGGATCAAGTGCACACACATGTATACTTTCTGAGACATGGATTACTATGTACACACAGACACAAAATCAGAGCAAGATAAAACAAGTACCCAAACTGCAACTTCTGTGGGCAGAAGCATATTTTAAAATATTATATTTCAAAGCATAATACAAAAAGTGCATGGACTGCCTGCAAGTGTGCTCAAAATCTTTCACTTCCTGAACCCCATATTTATCTGAAAATATCAGTATCTGTGGCTTACAGTTTTACCAATAGCAGACTTGAATGTTAAGCCAGGTTAACAAAATTTTGCACAGTACCATAACAGGAGGATAAAAAAAAAAAAAAGAAACTGGAAACAGCTACTCACTTGGGGTTTACCTTCTCCCCCTTGTCTTGCAGTGTTTGAAGAACTTCTTCACCACAGAGTAACAAGCGCACTTTCTTATTTTCATGGTCAAATTTTACCAACATATATTCCACCTTGTAAATAATAAAAAACAAAACAAACAATTAAACAGCAAGGTTTCGTTCAGACACAAACACATCGGCACACAATTTTAAGCATCAAGTGAAAAAAAAAAAGATATGTCACACTGAACTTCATGTCAGTTTAAAAAACATCACTTACTATGAATGCAGTAAGCAATACTGGCAAAGATGGCTGCAGGCTTATTTCATCTTGAATAAAGAACTGAAATTCCTTGAAATTTCTTTCCCTCTATTTCTAATTGGAGACACTTCACAAAAAAAATCCTAAATTTGTATTCGCCTTCACATTATTTTTAGACAAAAAAAATTTAAAACACCATGCAAGCTATATGCAACCCACAAACATTTCAATGTCATCCCATCACTTACAGTCTCTGCTGCTGATAAAAAAACCCCCCAGACAAACAAAACCACCAAAAGTCATGCTGCAAGACATCCATTTACACCCACCACTTGCTGGAGCTATTAAAGACTAGCACTGTGTCTCATTTACACCACAGAAAGCCCACAGCTGTTGGTGACAGCATCAGTCCTGTCATTATGACACTCCAGCCCTTGGCATAGCACAGTGGTTTTCGCCTCTGCTTGATTCAGCTTTGCTGCCACATTTTCTTCCCGTGCTGCCCAGCACCATACCTTGCCCTCAGAGCCCTGCCTCCTCGCCCCTGTCTCTACCCCAGGCTGCAACCCACACTAGATCCAACAAGCCACTCATGACAGCAGTGCTACATCCCAGCCCTAGAGAGTATGTTCCCCCAACAGACATTATCTGAAAGCAGCCAAACCTGGAACACCCTCATCTCAAACTTCCTGATCTCCATGCACACTTGCTGTCAAAGCTCCCATAGAGACTTTTAGAGTGCTACCCAGCACAGCAACCCAACAGCTGCTTGGACCTTGTAGCCCTTCAATACTTATGAATACACTCTATCTGCTAATACGTCTAGGTCAGAGGATGCTTATCAATGTTCTGGGAAGTGTAAAAGACAAACCAGCCCCCAGGTACGATGTGTTGCCTACCATGTAAAACCAGAAGTCACACATGGAAATGCATTGCCAGAGTACTGGCTTTCAAACCACGGCTGGACCAGCGGTGACAGGCATTGCCTTTTGCTGGAGGCTCTCGAACCACTGCCTCCAAGACTTCAAAAAATCATCTAGTTCAAACATCAACTTACAGTTAAAAATTCAGGTTGCAATTTCACAGCTAGAACTGTCAGAGGTGCACTGTGCTCCTCAGTTTCATTTTCCAACACTGCCTAGAGCCACATCCCTCCGTATTTAACAAACGTGACTGCTCCTGTCCCAGGAGTTCAGACTCATGCAAGATGCTCATGTTAAAGTTGCAGCATACCAACTCATGGCAATTTCTATTTTGTACAGAAGTCTGATGAAAATAGGAAAGCAGCTTGCCAAAACACAGGGAACTTGTGCTGTGTTTTACAGCACACTGTAAGTAGATTTGTGGTCTTCATGTTCTTTGGTTGCTTCAGTGTCCATGGAAGAATTATGGCTTACTACTGTGACAAAAAATGTAATCCTCTGTTGGGATTTGTGATTAAATCACAAGCAGTATTATCCAAGAGTGTTTGTAATTCTACAGAATCTGATCAGAGACAAACTCTGGACTCATCCAGCAATTATACACATTTGCTGTATGTTTTTTAAGATCAAATTTTAATCTCCTAGAGAAAAAATAATGATTTCTAGTTTCCGTGCAGATTGCACTTTCTTGCATAGTATATTTTGTCAATTGTGTGTATTATGCCACAATAATCTGCTTGAGATAACTACAGACTAAAGTAACAGTTTACAGAACACAGTTGAGCACTGACTTAATTATTACCCAGCACCAGTCTCTCCAGTGTCACTTGACGCTATTATTGGAAAGAAAAAGGGACATCCAGTTTCCCACCACATTCAACATCTACTCCTGCTTTGTAAAAGTATCATTCTCACTAGGAGCTGGCCTAATCTAGAGGGAGTATGCAAGTCCACAGGCGTGAGTCATACAGATGGATACAGAATGGGCATCAAGCTGGACATGTGCCTGGCCTACCCCCACATTGCCTGTGGGAGTGGGTAGCAGAAAGGGAGAGCACAGAAACTGCAGCTGCTGTCAAGAGACCCCAAAGTTGAACATTTGTCCACCTTTACATGAGTACGCTACTGTGATTTGCCTCATGTCCTAGAAATCCCTCTCCAAATGTAGCTGTAATGAGCTGGTGGGGAGAACACTGTACTTCTCTACAAACCAAATTAATCGCAAGTTTCAAAAAAAAAAAAAAAAGACAAAAGTGTAAAGAAACACTAAGCCAAGAAGGCAAACCCAAAGAAATCAAAGTGTTTCATATTTCAAGTACAGTAGTGAATATATTGCATGCATTCTAGCTTTAGAAACAACTATTACTTTTGCCTCCAGAAACATTGACTAAATCTTCAAAGCTGTCTTAACACACGGATGATCTGCCATTAATTTTAATGAGAAAAGAAAAAACTTCAGACAGCTGCCAACAGTTCCAAGTAACCCACAGAGTATCTTGACAACAGAGGGACTGACTGAATGGGCATCCTTAAAGAATGCAATTTAGGCTCATCAAAAGATTTAGCCTACAGCTACAAAGAAAGAAACAAATTCAGAGTTCACACATTTTTACATTCAACTTCAGGTCATCATTCACTTACTTCTCACATGTTTTTTATCCACAACAAAGTTCAGAGAAACGCAGCCAAGCTGAGAGAATCAGCATGCCTGGCAGAGATTCCAGTCCAAAGGGCAAATATGAGGGGCTTCACCCAACATCCATAATTCATTATTTTGCTGAGCTCTTCAGAGTTCACTTTTCTCTATAATTTTAACTAGACTCCTTAGCAAGAAGCAAAATACACATCAGATCAAACTACTGATGCAGATGGCTGACCAGCAGCCTTGCTTAGAGCCAGCGAGGACAATGCGCCCTGTCATGGTAAGGAAGGTGGCCACTTTGGACCCAAGCTTCCAGTCAGTGCTCTTGTTGTGCAGCAAACCCTACACATCTCTGTCTTCTGGCTGGCACATGCTGCAAGGCTGCTGAGGACAAGATGTGGCCTCCCAGATTCTCCCTGCAGACAGACATGCTCCGTGCAACCTCAGTGGACTAATCTCTCTGACCACCCCTGGCCTGCTTGGCTCACAGAAGTTCTGTGGTACCTTACCAGGCAAAGGAACAACACTTTGGCCAGCAAGGTTGCAAAACGAAAGCTGAAAACCCAACCCCCCTGCCGCCCCCAACCCCAGAGCAAGCCTAAAACAAATTATTGTTCACAGTTAAATGCATTAATAAAGCAAACACATTCTTAGTTAAAGCAAATACTCGGATTGTAACAGAACTACCCATGAACCAACATGAGGAAAAACTGTTCTTCAGAGGCTTCCTTCCTCTTAATTACTGGCTTGCAATAGAACTGCATCTACAGAGATCTTCCACGCCAGCTCCGCCTCCACTCCACTGCTAAATCTTCTCAAGAAGCAGTATGGTCCATTAGTTTGCTAGCAGAACAGCATCCAGAATGGTGTTGCTTCACTTACTATCACCTTTTCTCACAGTTGGCTACCAAGAAAATTTCAGGCTTCTGAAAATTCTTTGATATTGCCTCTGTACATACAAGTGAGACCTTGAAGCCTCTCAACTGTGGAGAGCCACAACCAGTCTCCAGTCATTAAGTCAAACAGTTGTGCTTGACTTGTCTGGCAGCAAAATGAAAGATGACAGCTCTCTGGAAATGGGCAAGCATGTCTGAAATTGTGTTTGAATGCCTGAGTTATTTGACCATAATTACACATATTATTTCTGCATAAAGTATGCTTCTTAAAAATGAAGGTGTATCAGTGAAACAACCCATTAGTAATAATTCTAAGGAACAAGGAGGACTGAAGTTGCCACCCATGCTACACTGCTGTCCCAAATGCAGGCTTGTTGCCCAGGGTGCAGTGCCCGTATACACACTAAGACGAGGTACTTCTATTTAATCATATAATCTTCAAGGTTGGAAGAGACCTTTAGGATCAGCAAGTCCATCTGTCAACCTACCACTGCCACTGTAACCCCTAAATCACTAAACCATGCCACCGAGCAAGACGCAGATGCCTCTTCGACACCTCCAGGGACGGTGACTCAACCACCTCCCTGGGTAACCTATCCCAATGCCTGACCACCCTAATGGTGAAAATTTTTTTCTAATGTCTAATCTGAAATACCCATGTTTCACCTTAAGGCTGAATATTTCTTTATTCTAATTTGTGCAAAGCAAGGAGCTAGATGATAACCCACAAAAGGCTGCTAGCTCCCCTATCATCAAAGCTTTATACCATTTATACATTTTAGCAATTGACTACATTGACTACAAGTTACATATCTCTCTTATTAATTCTGCCTTCTGTTGGTTAAATGATTCTCTTGCTTCTCATGCTAATTAGTCCGCATGCTCAGTACTTCTCTTGAGTTGGTGGGTTTCTTGAGTCAGTGGACCATGGTGGTGGGAATCTCTCCCTGCCGGAATTACCTTTTACCCAGCTGGAACTGATCTCAGCACAGTTGCTGAGTTGGCTTTGTTAGTTTCTTACTTATCTTGAGAGTTCTGCCAAATGTCCTTGTGGCCCGTAAATTCTGTGTCCTTTGTGCCCACACAAAGAATAGAGAGTAGTGCCTCTTGTCTGCTGATTGCATTCCTCTAACTGACGGATGTTGCCTAAATTTCCCTTTGGAGCTTTATGCAGACACTCGGATCAGACACACTATCAGTAGTACATCCTTCTCCCCAAGCTTTGCTAACCTCTCCCCCTAGACCTAAGATCACTGAAGCGTGTCAAGCCCCAAACCTTAACACGGCAATTCTAACAACAAGTAATTTAACTTTCTTACACCTGGATATCAACATCATATCATCATCCAAATACTTGCCTTGGTAGTGGTCTGCTTCCCAATATGAAAACCTGTCCTTGCACGCTCAATTTAACACTAACATGCTAACTACATTGGGAACAAAACCTATCTAATAGTTAAGAGTAAAGCCTCTGCTGTAGCATTAAATGTTAAAATCCTTCTAACATTCAAAGTATTTGCCACAAGGTACTTCTGCCTATGAAAATATTGGTAAGCACAGAGTGTGGACTTCAGTAAGCTCAGAAGTAAGGTGCCAAGATTATATAATAAAAGAAAATAGTTCAGAAGAATGATTTGAAGAGAAGCTTTTTTTAAGACTGTAATGTCTATTACATTGTCCATGTAAGCCAATGTCTATCTTGGCTTCAAAGCTATCATGTGGCATCTTGTTCCACAGGGCATCTAGGCTTTGTAAAATATGTAATTATCTTAAAAGGACATCTGCTCTTCTGGTCCACTAAGTTAACCAAGTTTCTGGTAAAATGAGAAATGAACACTACCTTTCTGTACACCATGATGCTCTCTGAACCTACTCCTTCATCAGTTCTGGTCCTTTCTTATATTTTTGAACATTTTTATGCATGCACCTCACTGGTCTTTTAACAAAGAGATGATGAAAACTTTATCTGTGTACTTTAGGGATAGTACCTGTACTTATTTTATGCAGCTGGTGAGCCAGATTCACCATTGCTAAAAAATGCCCTAGATTTTGTTCCTGGTTTTAAATGGGTGACAGACAAACTGGAGCTTCAAACTGTGCATATCTGAACCCAAATTCACTTCCTTAATATGCAGCAATAATTTTACCAGTCTGAAGTTCTGCAGGCTGTAATGCAACATCTCTGATCATATCATTTACGCATTGTTACTGCCCTGGAAAACCCCAAAACCATAACAGGCTAGAAACTGTAACAAGACTTTAATGCAATAGCTAGTTCCCTGGGAACAATCACTCAAGAGGAAATACAGCTCTTTTCACAGCCTAGCCTTTCATTAAGAAAAAAGGAGAAAGCTTTCAAGAGAGTCATGCATCTTATAATCAGAAGCAACACCTTTGGGACATTCTGGTAAGAAACCTCTGGCCTCTCATACCTCCTGAGAAGGGCTGCTTTGCTTCTTGCACAAGGAAGTGCTTTTTAGCACACGTTCATTTTAGTTCTCATTTAACTTATTTACAAGGTATAACTAAAACACTAAAGGAGGGGAATGAATCGAGTGTACAGGAGAAAGATCAAAAGAAGGTTAAAAAGGACTGAGGTAAAACGAAGGAAAGGAAACAACCAAAACCAAACTAGAATTAACCCAGTAACTTGCAAGCAGTGCAGTGGTACATTTTTCATGCTGCCTCATATACAGCATTACCAAATATAATTCAAGGCCTCCAAATTTCACTTCAATATTCCATTAAGAAAACAACTTCTAAAAAGTTGAAGATGCTTATTGTGTGCTAGGTCCCCACACTGATGGGAACAAGACTCATATACAACAAAAGGGTCATTATGTCCAATTTCACTAAACAAGGCTGAGCAAGTCAGATTCCCACTTCATTCACACGTACTTTAAAATAAAACTGTCATGCTTTACCCATGCTTGCTTTTTACATCCCTTCCTTCTGAGATCTCCCTCTGGCATACCTTTCTCAAAATTTTCTTATGCTGAAACAGCTCCTCCTTAGTCTTTACAGACCACAGAAGCCAAGTGTTACATGCACATATGAACACATATGTATATGTAGTTCGGTGTGAAATGCTGTGACTCATACACTTGTGTGCACGCTCAGCACAGAGCAGCAGCGGTGAGCCTTGCCAAGGGCCAGCCATTCCACTTGTCTGATCCGAGCGTCCGCATAAAGCTCCAAAGGGAAATTTAGGCAACATCCGTCAGTTAGAGGAATGCAATCAGCAGACAAGAGGCACTGAACAGCACAGGAGACTGGTAGCGCACTGGCACAGAAGGGAGCTTTTTGGGACAAAAGCTGGGAAGCAGCAGAATAGGCTAGCATCTGCCAAGCTGCACCAACTAATTGTTTCACATAGTATCTGCTAATTCTACTGGAGTTCTGAAACAAACTACTGAAAAGTTGCAGGTTTTGGATTCTGCTGCACAAAAAAAAAAAAACCAAAACCAAAACAATGATCACAACTCTGCAACCCCAAAGTCAAGCATACGTTATTGGATGGAAGAGGAAGATGAGAACACAAGGAGATTGTACTTGTTAGCATGACAGGGTGTCACCAGCAGATGTAATTGTTGCCCAAACTTTGTGAGCATTAAGGCAATGATAGTAAGGCGGGGTTTGATGAGGGATAATAAGACAGTTCACTGTTTTGTATTCTCCAGAGTCAGAACTCAAGCATAAACAGGGAGGTCAACTGTCAGTTTTAAATGAGGTAGAAGGATGATTAAGAGGCAGAAGACCTTCACCTGAAAATGCAGATTTAAGGAGACCTTTAGAAAGCTTTTTTTAAAGCAAGTCTTATTCTGTTACACTCATATTTGGTAGGCTTTTGTTTCTTACCATTGCAAAGGCTTCATGGTTGTGGAAAACAGACAACAGCTCTTGGTTCTATTAACCTTGCAAGCAATAAAAGAGCTGACTTGTCAAAAGGCAGCAGAACTAGTGGTTTGACCTTTCCAGCTCTTTACTCAAGAGAGGATGGGAGTGCTAGGGAATGCTACCCTGCAATGTAAGCTGTGATGCTGTCTCACTCCCTTCAAAACAGATGCCACCACCATGCTCTGTTAGCACTTAGCCTTAACACTTCTGGCTGGCACCCAAGAAACAGCACATGAGGATTCCCCACAGTTTCATTCCCTTGGAACCCCAGGGAATAGAGCCCCTAGGAGGTTACAACCACCCCAAAGGACCCCCACAGTTCTGTAATGAGTCTTACAACATGCACTGAATAGTGGGGAGTCCTGCTGAAAACAAAACCAAAGCAAAGGCTGGTATCTACACTCACGAGCAAACACAGTACTTCCTTTTCACAACGGCCTCACCTAGATGGGAAATAACCTTTAAAGTATTCACACATATGCCCTGAAAGACAAACTCAGTACATGCTGCTGAAGTTGGGTTTTTTCTCATGAACACTCCTTAAAAAAATTTAATAATACATTTTTCACTAAACACGGTGACAGAAACATCTCTTGAAAAGTAATTTTGTTTATTCTGATTTTATCTCTACCATTACATGAGGGCTGTCATCTTCATTCTTGATTTCTATCTTCAAGAAGTTTTTAAAACAATTAAACACCCTCAGGCTATGACTTTTTACATGAAGGTCAAAGTGCACAAAAGACTTTTTATGAAAACTGTCCAATTAGTCAGTTGATTCATCTAAGCTGCATATAAATGTGGCGCCACTTTCTAACAACTGAGAGGAAAAATGGAAAACAAATGTACTGCCCTCTGCATTAGTCTATCTACAGCACAGCTTAAGTAATTATGGACTGAGCTATGGTTTTGAGTTTGCACAAGAGAAGACTGGCTACAAGTACCTGGGCCATTAACACGCTCCTAAGTGCTGTGTTACATAAAAATATATAACTGCATAACACAGCAGAACAAAGTTGCCACACCTGAGTTTATTAGCATTTGCTAAAATGAAGAGGTAGACAATGAACCAGGTTCCCTGACCTTCTCTAAATGTTCACAGACATTTCTAATACAGCTCTCCGCTCCTTATCAAAATCTTGTCTATAATGATACTGCTCTTACAATCCTGCCTCTTGTCATGCTGGGGCATGGTAGAAGAAAACTGTGAATCTCCTTTAACGTAACGCTCCACTATTTACCGAGCATAAGCACTTTGTTCAGTACCGTCCCCAGGCCCAAGGAAGAATGAGGCTCCTGGAGCCCAGTCTCACCATACAGCTAAGATTACCAAGTGACCAGCTGTGGGTGCTGCAGCGGCCGGTTGTGTTTGACCTTTCCTCCACACACTCCTGCTACTTTCCTCATATTAAGCAGAGCTTCTTGGGTCTATCTATGAAAGAGCTGAAGTTCTGCTGAGAAAACCAACCACCCTAAAAAACTGAATGGAAGAAGAGTTTTCTCCTGGGTTAACGTTTTGAACTCAGATGGCCAGTACCAACACAAGGCAGGCAGCAGAAATACAAGCCTGGAACACAGGGAGGGAAGCTGAAACAGCTTGCTAGTGGATCAGCCTCAGCTATCTTGTGAAATCTCACTCTGAGAAAGCAAGCACAACTAAAATCTAACACCCACTGAAAAATGAGTACCATCTCTTAAAGATTAATGAGAAAACCCTCAAACTAAGTCTCAGAGCTCACAGGAAGACTGTCTATATTCCTGGACTCAAGACTGTGAGGCTCTTTTGTCAGTGTAACTTCAGTTATACAAGACATGTGGAAACACAAATGTCAGACAGGGATAGATAAAAGTGTATTTAAACTTCCTGAGTCCACAGCACTCTAGCTGCAAAACCCTGTGGTGTAGACTACACATGCTTTCATTACACAGATTTTAGTAGCCAAGCCCACACTCACTCATGGAAGCAGCTCCCATGTGCTGACGCTTGCCCTGTTGTTAAGTGACTTATGACAGGGGTTCATTTAAAGAAGAACAGACTTTAAGAGACAAGTTCTCTCAAGGTGCACACGGGGAACAGCATTTTCCTCTGTGAAATGAAAGAGCATCTGTGAACAGCTGCTACTACTTGAATAAAGTTTTCTCACAAATGCCTTTGCTGCTCAGAAAGCAAACTTGGCATGAGACAGAGATGCAATGTATCCTGCTCTGCTCTTCCAACTTCCCTGCAACCGCATCTAGGACATTTCCAAGTGACCAATGCTGGACCTCACCAACACCACAGACAAGGATAGCTTCTAGTGCAGCTCATGTGAAGCTGCTCCCTGTTTCCTGGGGAACTGATCAATAAAGGAGGCAGCCTTTGCTCCTTACAGAGTGCCATCAGGCTGTGGCATAACTGAGTGCAAGTTAACAAGGCAACACACCTAACACCTCTGACTAAAGTTACGGTCCTCGGGCACAAAGCACCTGTAACAAAGTTCAAGTCATGACCCGAGCGCTCATCCTGATCCTTGTTCAGAAGGCAGGCTGACACGTACCAAACGCCCAGGAAACTCTGAGGTAAAGCAGGACTCGGCAGGTCCCTTTCACACTGGGACACAGGAGGAACACGGTGCGCGGCGAGAGAGCTGCCACTGCAGAGCCGCCCGCCCGTCCTCGGTCCTGCTTCCCTCACTTTCCTCCCAAAAACTGAGTCTGAGTCTGAGCAGGCACTGCCTTGGACTCGAGGCACAGACATGCTTTACTCAGACTCATCGAGAGAGCATAAACTCCGGAGAAGGAGCGAGTGCTGCCGAGCATCACCGCCCCGGGAAAGCATCTCCCGAGGGACTGCCCGGGCAACCGACTGGTGCCAGGCGGAAACACTGAAAGTTGTCCTGGCGTTTCAGAGCCGCGGGTAATAGCGGGGCAGCCGTGCTGCGCAACGAAATGCGGCGAGCGCGTGTGTGCGCGAGGTAAACAAAGCCCCGCCGGGCAGCCCGCACCGTCCCCTCCCGCCGAGCGACCGCAGCCGAGCGGCCGGGCCCGCTCCGGGGCACCACGGCCGGCACGGCACGGCCCGACCCGCACCGCACCGGAACGGCACCTGCGCCCGCGCCAGGGGTCGGCGGAGGCCGCGGCGAAGGCCGCGCCGGCAGGAGTGTCACCCACCTCGTCTCCCCACTTGAGCACGTCCTTGTGGCGGTCACGAAGGGCGCGGTAGATGTGGAGGAACTGGAGGATGCCGTGCCGCCGCACGTGCTCCGCGTACCGTCGCGTCTCCTCCCAGCTCAGCGGCGAGCCCTGCGACAGCAGCCCCATGCCGGCCGGGAGGGAGGCAGGCCAGGGAAGCGAGCGGAGCCGGAGCGGAGCGAGTGCGCCCGTGCGCGGTGCGCTCGGTGCCGCGGGTGCGCTCTTCTTTTTTCCAGAGGGACGGAGCCCGGCGCCGCACGTGACGGCGGCCGCGCGTCAGGCCGTGACTCAGCACTTTCCGCCGGCAGGCGCCGCCCCCGCCGCGCCGGGCGCGGAGCTGAGCGCGGCCTGGCGGCCCCGGGGCGCCCTCGGAGCGGAGCCGCCGGGGAAGGCGGGGAGGGAATGTCTCCAGGGAAGCAAACCCGGGCAGCCGCGGTGTCGGCAGTGCCCGTGAGCGCCGCTGCTCCGAACGCCCGGCGCACGGCACGGGGGAGGAAGCGCCGCTCGCCTGCGCGAGGCGACATGGCGGCGGGAGGGTGTCCCTCGGCCGGCCGGGGCAGGACGGGCCGCGTCTGGCCGGGCCGCCGTTCCTGGTGCAAAGGGACCCCCGTGGGCCTGAAAGCGCCAACATGAAGGCCCTGACTGAAAGGCCCCAAAGCGCGGACAGTGTGCGAACGCTGCCGTGTATTTTACAGATCAGAGCACAGTGGAAAAGCGCGATGCTCGGAATGGGTGGAGTGAAATCCAGACAGGTCGCACCTCATCCCCCATAGATCCTCCTCTGTATCTCTCTGGCTGCGGAGCCCACATGTTGTGGTGTCAAGCATAAGCCCAGCTTGTGAAGATGTTGAAAATGGGTTTGTTACCTGGGAATTTTTCTGGAGAGAATTGCAACAGCATTGTCTCAGGAAAGGGGATACGGGGGCGTGTCAAGGCGTGTATTTTACATTTGATAAAATGTAGAAGGAAGGCCTATCAGTGCTAAGTCTCTACTAAATGAAGAGACAAGAGGCACTGAACATTAACATGGAGGGAAAGTTTCTCACCGCTGAGAAGCAGAAATTCATTACTCCTGGAGCCTCATTGTTACATCCACAGAGCTTGTCACAGGCTGCAGGGACAAGCAGGGCTGGTATGTAGTAGGATAAACTAAGGCTTTGAGAATTAGTAAGATATTTAAATTATCATATAGCCCACTAATGGATGAACTGTATTATTCGATATTTCATTAACTGAATGACTATACTTACAAGAACTGCTTAATTGTCTTTATTCCAGGATATGAGGTGCCTAAAGGATAGGATAAGCTCCCAAGACAGTAGAATAACAAAACTAAAATGCATTAGTAGAAGATATGAAATATTAAAGTAAAACGACTCAAAAGTATTTTTAATAACATAAGTTTCTACACAAAGGGCAGCACTGACAGGACAAGAACAATCAGTAATCATTAAAATTACACACATTTAATTTATAATGAACAGTTTTTTAGGAGCTCATGTTTTTTAAAAAAAACCCTTATGTTTTTGGCTGAAATTGTACAGGCTGGCCTGATTGAAAGCAGTGCTGTTGTTGGAACTATTGTAGATCTGGAGATGGATCGTTGAGTTAGTTTGAGGGACAAGAAAACAATCTTTTCTTCTAGCTAAAAAATCCCACAGCCTTTTTAATTTTTGAAACACCACGAGGCCAAAAGTCTCACACTTGGCAGTGGCAGTCTGATGAGGCATATCCCTCATGTGAAAGCCAAGTTGTGCTTTATTTCAGATCTAAGGGGACAAAGGGATTTCATGCACTGCCCTGCATATTTGAGGGCAATTGCACCAAAATATCAAGATTCCATGTTGGTGCCACCATGCTGCCATCCAGCCTCAGCTTTTCCACAGCTTTGAGTTAGAGCTGAAGCACCTGAGGAGTCCTGGCAGTGACAAGTAGCACCTGATAGCCAACAGCTGTGTTAGCCCCTTTCTGGCTCTTGGGGCAGTGAGCCTGGGTCTGGAGCAAACCTTGTTGTATCAGATCAAAGTTAACATTGTCATCTCATGAATCTGGGCCAGCCTGCCTGTATTGTTTAGGGTCCATGCTCTTGGTTCACTTGGCTGACAGCAAGAGCCCTGTGTTACTGAGAAACTTTTCTGGAAGAATTGGGTATTTGGTGTGATCCCAGCTGCTTTGAGTGTGCTGGTGTATAATGGACTGTAAACATTTCCAGCAACATATGCAAAATTTCGGAATTGAGATCGAAATTGAGTTTTATTATATCACAGGCTGCTATTATGCAGTCTGTACTCTTCAGCTGACCACTAATGCTACTCTTTGACCCGCAATTCAAGAGCACATTTTCAGTGTCTTGTCTTTCTCAGTGTTTAAACTCAGCTCATTTTGGTGTTATTTTAGTGTCAATATCTGCTCTATTTGCAGTCCTGTGTGCTTAGTCTTATCAACTATAGAGCTAATACATTGTTTATAACAGAAAATCAAGGTATTTTCCTTCTGCACCAGTAAAACTTTTAAAGATGTAAACTCTCTTCTCACACCGTAATCTCTAGCATAACAGTGTGACAAGTTAGCTCTCTTTATGAAAAAGCTGAAGCTTTTTCCCCTCCAGTTCTAATGTACATGTTCTGGCAGTGTAGGGTGATCCACAGTGGAGGACTAAGCCATTCTAAAGTTGACAGCATCCCATGCCAAAGTGTTCATTTGCACATCACCTAAAATATGAATTCAAGACAAACCACCATTGTATAATATCTGCCTACATGCTTAATGTTGTATAATTATTTCCAGTACACTGAGTATCATGTATAATTACTTCCAATACACTTAATATGAAAACAACCTTCTCTGAACATACAGGCAGCACTTTGGATGATGTTGTTAGTTTACTCTGTACCCATATCCCCAGCCCCAAGACTTAGCTAGTTTTTCTGAACAGTCCAAAGGAAATCATTGAGGGAAAAGGCTGATGTACCTGTAATTTGGTAAGTTGATCAGAGGAGAGTATGTGACTTGCAACCTGGACAGCAAGGAGCTGTTTCACATGTTCCTGCCTTTCTCCACAGAGGATAACTCACTTTGTGTTTTGTATAGCTGCAAAGCTATTCAAATCAGCTGCCACTAAATCTAGAGTAGCTTGGCTCTTTGAGAATATACCCACCGGGAGAGATGAAAGATATGTAGACTCATAGGTGAGGCCACTCCTACAGAATCCTTTCTTTTACTGGCTGTCATTAAAAATAATAAGTAACAAGCAGACGTCTTGTGATGAGGCTGTTATTAGAAGGAAAAAAGAAAGATTTGTTTTACTTCATGAATCATCTGCAAAAAAATTTTAAAACAGCTTTGTTCAAGGTGATTGTTGAGCTGGCATTGCTGTATATTGTGTTATTCTCTGAGTAAAATGAAAAGACTTTAAATGAAACAATCCAGTTTCAAAGTTTGGCATGGTATATTTGGTAGAAAAAAAATCATTATTTTTTTCGATCAAAATTTTATGCTTTCAGGTCTATAATTTATGATGTGCACTGGTGTCCAGTATAATTGACTCAGGTGAGCAGCAGGTGCAATAACTGCTTCCTTTTGAGTGAGGAGGCCTCCACGCATTCCCTGAGGCACTGGAGAGATCTGTGCTCAGGCAATTATTTCTTGATGCAGGAAGTCTTGCTGACTAGCAAGTTCATTTAAATGATCTGTCTGGGGGGAGAAGGAAGTCAGGACACTGAAAAGATTCAAGTGAAGGATCTTCTGATGTATCTTCCAGTTAAAGTCTTCCTTCTCTGCATTGAGGAATATGATTAATGGGGACTAACTTCTCAATTAGTGTATGGAAGACACTGTTGTGGCTTGTCAGTATAGCTTTAAAATTTCTTTTTCTTGCTGTTGCTTGATGTAGAAATGACTGTTGTAGCATTAAGTTATGTCACGAGTCTGAGTGGTGCATTTCTAGGATTTTTTTTGGTGAATTTTCATTGATAACAATTGGTTTTGAGGGTTGGAGTTTTTTACTTCAGAAAGGATGAATTGTGCATTTCAGTTTATAAAGTTTCGTGTATTTATGTAAAAAGTGAATATATTCACATTGTTTCACCACTTTGGTCTGTTAGCATGTTCCTTTTGCAAGGAACTTGAATTTCTCATTTCTGAGTATCCCACATGTCCTTTTGCTGTGTCTGTGCACAGGACATGATTATGGTGCCTTGAGGTGGGCATATCTAATCATGCTGTGAATGCTGCTGGCAGTAATAGCAGTTGTAGTGTGTGAATTATTCTGTGTGCAAATTGCTGAGCTGCTCCCTCTCAGAGTGGTCTGGCATGGTGACTGATGCCTGTTGCATTCTGTTCACCTTTTCTCCTGCCACTACCAGTTCCCTTGCAGATGCACTCTCCTACCAATTCAGCTGTCACGGTGTCCAAATCTGTCCTAAAGAGGCTCTTTGACGATATCCACAAGCTACAAAGTATTCCAAAGAAAGCATTTTCCAGTTTATTTTCTTTCCAGCATCTTCTAAGATGGAGAACCTTTATTGTAGGATTATCTTTATATTCCTTCCCATAGGCTGACCTATGGGTTTTTTATTTTCTTAGAAGATAACTGTGTAATATAAAATGAAAGAATGCCAGGTGCTCAACAGCAAAGCCAAAGACTGACTGCCTTCTCATCCTCTGCGTGCTGAGTTGTTGTCTTTAATGCATCACTTCAATCATTGTGAGTATCAGAAGCAGTGAAATTCATTTTTAGACATAAGAAAAACAGGGGCTGAGTGCAAAGTCCTTCCAAAGACTTTGTCGATGATTAAGCTTTTCAAAAGCCTGACTTCAGTGTGCATTTTAACTAAGTGACTGAGTTCCTTGGTTACTTGAATTCCCACCACAGGCAGGAGTGTAGGTGTGTGCACTCTTTTTGCGCACATATATCCTCTTGAAGGACGATACACCAAAAAGTCCTAACTCCATCGTCAACATCTCCTGAAAAGAATCCACAAACCCACAAATATTAGTTGAATGTGGGTTGGAACATTCAAAAGTTAGTTGAAAAGCAGAATAAATAAATCACATTTTTCCCTTTAGCAACTGTGTCATCTTTCTTGCCACACTCAAGCTGTAGCATATTTTTTATATAAAGAAGTTTAGCAGCTAAGAATAAAGTACTGATCCTTAGTGAAAAAAATAGTAGAATTCCTAAGTAAGATACATTAGTAGCAGCTTTTATATCTATTTTAATACCAGTTTTCAGCCTTCAGTGTTTTACAGGCTGGGAAATAAAAGCAGAGCCAGTGAGCTGCACTGCCAGGCCACCAAAAGCCAGGGGGGCTGTAGCACTGTCTTGTGCTCCTGCCTTGGGGTGGGCCAGGGCAGGTGGCCTGGGCTCAGTGGTCCCACTTGGAGGCATATTCCTCTGCCAGGTGGCAACCTAGAGCCACAAGCTTTTTCCATCCTGGGAGCAGTTTGATGTGCCTTAATGTAGTGAAGTCTCCCTGCCAGAGAAAACAGACTTCTGAGAGCTCTGTAGATACTGTATATGAATTTGATTCTTCCATACCCACATTCCTTCAGGTCAGGTCCAGCTCAAGATACTGAACTGCCACAGTATAAAATCTGCAAATCTGGAAATACCACAGATTTCCCAAGACAGGATCTGATTTTTCCCCACTTCGTGTATTTGTTCATTGCCTGGCAGCTTGTGTGTTGCAGTTCTGTCTGCTTTCATCCTTCAATATTGTTACTGCAGTGTAAGTTATGGTTCCTGGTAGGAGTAGTCAATGTTTACAAGATTGCTCATCGTGTAGGCTTTTGGTCAGGTTACAACGAACCAAATGGGAATAATCCCCTTGCGTTTTAAAGGGCCATATCTCCAAATCTTTAATTACAAAGTATTTTCATTTCTTCTACTTCATAATGTATATTTGATTTTATATGGAGTATAAAGTTCTATGGAGAACTTGAAAATTATTGGAAATGCATTCCTCTTGTCTCTATGAATGAAATTGGTTGGTTGGTGATTTTTAAAAGAATTTAGACAGAGATGAGTGCCAAATCCAAACAGTAAGAAGAAACTGTGGCAAAAGAGAACATTTAGAGAGAAACTCAGTATTTGCTATGACATACCCTTTGAAGGTTACTGTTAACATCATTCATACCTCCTAGGTGTTTGCACCAGATCAGTACTTCTCAGGGTCTCTTCCAGAGGCAAGTTACAAATGTTTTGGAGACTACATTTCAAAGAGAAATCAAACATAAGATGCTGAAAATACCTCTTGTGAAATTTCTCTAGGTGGACTAGTTGATACAATTTTAAAAGTTGGCCTAGTACTTAGAGTTACAGCACTGTGTAATATGTTGCTGTTATTTATAGCACCACTGAGGAACTGATAAGTGGTCTTGTGTACAGGTAGACAAGCAGAGGAACAGAGATGTCAGGCTCCTTTGTGGGGGGTACAGAAGGCTTAATTTAAATACCTGAAATAATTATTGCTTTCCTTACTGTAGACCCCAGCTCTAGGGGTTGATGCAGTTCTCTTCGAGTAAGAGCCTCAGTTTCCCATAAAGTCTGCCATGGAATTACTGCATAAGAAACAGTAGTGACAGCCTGCCAGGGATGCTGGCAGTGGAGAGTGACAAGCCTGCCTGCTTGGAGAGGCAGCCTGTGGGTTGCAGAGGGCTTTGCAGGCAGGTACACAGCTTCCCTCCGTGCTGTTCCCCACTTCCAGCAGGGACCCCCAGGCAGTGAACTGGGCAATGGTTTCTTAGATACGGTGCTTGTCCTGCTCTCTCTCATCCCACTGCATTTATCTATGTAGCTAACAGGAGCCAGGGACTGGTTAGTGGCATCCCTGCCCTATGGCAGCCTTTAGGCACTCATGAAACAGCATAATTGGTGGGCTGCGACCCCGCAAGTCCTTTAATACAGAAACACCAGTGACTGAGAAGTGGAGGGGAGAGCACTGGGTCAAAGAGGACTGTTGGAAAGGTCAGGACTGCTGAGGGATGTGTTGGTCCGAGCTGTACGTTCCCAGGCAAACCCCTGATGTCAGACTCAGAGATGGATGGTGACCTACTTATTTCCCTGTGCAGAAGGTCACAGGAGCAGGTAGATGAAGTGTGTACTGTGTCCTCACCTCTTCTTAGACTTACTGCCTTGGGAGGGCTGACAAACCATATTCTCCTGGCCATTCACCTGCTGATACTAAACCTATGATGATAAAGTAAGAAATACATGTAAAAAGCTTTTAAAATAGTGATACACCTTCATATAATCGAGTATGTATTTCTAACCTTGCTTTGCACAAGGTTCATGTTTCAGTTGCTTATATTCCCTGTTTTGGCTCAAGCTCTCTAGTATATATATATGCATAATAATATATATGTGCATTCAGGAAGATTTTTACTTCAAGGAAGAAACAGTTAAACCTGAGCAGGTGAGGTAAGAGTTGGAACCCAAACCATGCTTGCATTACCAAATTCCCCTAGGCTCCATTGTTCTAGTATTTGAGGTTTATAGAAAATAACTGCCTGGTTTCTCTCCTATGCCTGTAAATGATTATATTCCTCACATTTCTAACCTCTCCTAATACTGCCAGTAACAGCAATACAGCCTCCATGTGGTAACCCAGTTGTTCACATCCGGAACTTCTTTAATCTTTGTCCAAATTCCCATTTCTGCCAAAGAATGCATCAGGCACCAAGATAAGACTCAGGGAAATGTAACCCTTGCCCCAAATAACCTGTCATGAACTGTAATGTTTTATCACAAGAACTGTACTTTGTACAGTTGTGTAAAAGAGCAACCATCTGCCTGCCAAACCTGCAGCGCTCCCACGCTCCATGGCACTGACACCAGGATTCCCAGGTTTTGCCTGTCGGATTAGCTGCTGCCAGCCGGTTCTTTCCAAAGCCACGGCTGTTGGGTAGCAGCACCAAGGCAGCATTGTTGGGTTTGTGCCCTGCACAGATCCATGCATGGTGCAAAGGGGCAGAGACGGCTGCAAGGTTCCCTCAGTGCAGGCTGTTGGGGGTGTACAGCAGCAGACCGAGAAGGAAGAACAGATACAGCCAAAAGATTCCATGCTTAAAATAATTTAGTCTAATGCTAGTTATAACCTCCCTTTTAGTGTATGTATGGGTGCAGGTTTTGGTCGTATGAATCACTCCCTGAGAAACCTTTGTTCTTCTCAACTTTCTCATGACTCCAGTCTGCTCTAATCTTCTTTTTCATAAGAGCTGTATAATTCTGTGGCACTCCACCAAGGAAAAGGCTTTAACTATATCATGAAACAGTTGTTCAAATTCCCAAATAGAAACCTGTGTATTACTACATGTAACAGAAGATTGAATTTAATAATAAGCCTAAACATGTTCCAGGCATCTCGAGGAAAACACGCTGTTAGCTAGCTCAGCAAATACTAGTGAGGCTGAAATGCCAATTTGCAAATAGACCAGCTATATCAAGGAAGATGACATTGGTCTTCCATTGAATAGTTCAGGTATTTGAATAATTTTGCATTCCATTTTTATCTTTCTTTGGCAGCTTGTACTTCTGGATAGAGCTTCAGGTACTGAGAAATGGGTGGAATATAAGCTGAAGAGATCTGCTTTTTTCCCAGTGAGAAACTGAGTTAGGTGAGGGAACAGCTTCTAGCTGCTGTCTCAGTGCTGCTTCCACACACTGCATAAACACTGCTGTTGGAAGTAGCAATGGATCATGGGCTGCAGGGTCTTTGGTGGTGTTACCACAGTTGTTTCTCAGCCTTTCTTGTAGAAAGAAAGATGTGGTCCTAAATGACCCAGGAGGTTGTTTAGAGGTAAGGGATAGGTTCTCAAAGACAAAGATGCTACAACTGGACAGATGTGCAGGTCTCAAGGGGTGGCTAAGTGCTTTGGAAACACCTTAGTAGATACTACGCGACATTTTAGGCCTCTAAAAATATTGAAAAGGTAGCTTTCTCTTGGAGTTCTTTATGTTCACCTTATCACATTATTGCTCAGTCCTTTGAGCCAGGCTATATAATTACTGTCAGGCTGCAGATGGCTATTAGGAGAAGCCTGCAGGACACATAACAAAGAATTAAAGTGTCTGCAGCAAAGGTGCACAGGTAAAGTTACGCGTTTGGGCTTGAGATTGTCTAACAGCTCATTTCCACATAAAGAGGTTCTGTGCCCTTCTCCCTGTCCTCCTTCTGCCTTGGCCTACCTCCCCTTACGTGCACTGGCTTGTGTTTTCTGACCCTGCACCAAGCCAACTCTAATTACTGGAATTGAAAAGACTATTAAACTGGAAAAAAGGTGAATCGTTTGTGATGGCATATGGAGTTGACTCAAAGCATGAATGTACTGATGAGCACAAAGCTGATGCAAAGGATGTGACTGGATCTGGGTCTGGGGAAAGGAAGAGGAGAAAAACAAGAGCTTTATAACAATGGAAATCTGGTTAATGTTCTTTGTGGTAAAGTGCCACTACTCCTGAATAACAAATGGCCAAATTCTGTTCATGCACAGTCGAGCATCATCCTGCATATACATGTTATCTTTGTTTGTCATTATGGATTTGTCTTTCACAGAGTGTGTATAAGTGGATAAAGCTGAGACTGCAATATGACAGATCAGTCAGTGAGACACCAGCAATGAGGCTTTGCTCTGAGGGAGGGTGGTCAATAATATTGGCATATTTTGTAATCTCGTCCCTCAGCTCTCTCCAGGAGATAACAATCTCTCTTGCCAGCTCCGTGGAACCAAGGCAGGCTTTCTTTTTTTTTTTTTTTTCTTTTTTCTCGTTTTTTTAGCTGGTTTTTTCCCCTATCATAAATTCTGGAAACAGATCAGCTTTCCATCTTCCTCTCAAAAATCTGTAGAAAAGCAAGACAGCAAATAAATAAATGACAATGAAACATACTGCCCATGAAAGACTTAACATAATTCAGTTGGGGGAAAAGGAGGAAAGTTAATGGTTGGCAGCAACTAGTAATCACTCCAGCATTTCAAAGTTTTCTCCAGATTTACTGAAGACATTTTCTGTTTCTGTTGAAGTCAAAGAC
This sequence comes from Edolisoma coerulescens, assembly GCA_013397115.1. Classification (NCBI taxonomy): domain Eukaryota; kingdom Metazoa; phylum Chordata; class Aves; order Passeriformes; family Campephagidae; genus Edolisoma; species Edolisoma coerulescens. Next base: position 236,678 of record VWZW01006713.1, read on the forward strand.
AATATTTCCATTGGCTGCAGTTGGGGCAGTTTTAATCCCTTAAGTTTTGAACAGTCCTGTTTTTCAATCTAAAATAATAAAGTATGATATTCTTTCAAAACTGGGTCAGTTATCTGATGTGTGGATTCATCATTCATTTTGACACTTATCTGATTGTATCCTCATTCTTTTGCTGAGGTTAGTTTAAAAGAAAAGGCACCTCCCAAGCTACCCTCCCTTGAGATGTCATCTGAGGCTTTCTTTCTCACTTTTTAAGCTCTGTGGGAAGTACAGCCCTATTATAAACAAAGCACAGCAAGAACCTGTCTTCCTCACGCAACACTGTCTTGGGGTGAACTCAGCAATGACTCACTGTTGCCTCTGGCACCCTGCTTTAGCTGGGCAGGTGCAGTGGCAGGTATGTGGGAGCATCGGGTGCATGGCAGCACATGGGCAATTCATGCCAAAACACTGACATGGGGAACAACGCAGATGCCTGGACACAAACTGCAGAGGGTGGCCAAGACATCCACACAGGGCTGAAGATACAACATAGGACTTACTGGACCTCCTTGCCCTCTGTGTTGGTGGTTGGAGGCTGGGTGGGATATGCCAGAGGACTCAAGAGGGCATCTACATGTGAAAACCTGCATCTTTGTTGAAGTTCCCCTAGAGCTGGTATGTTAAGAAGTCATGGGTGAAAGAGCTAACCTACACAGAGACCATACTTGCTGGTTTTCCTTAACAGATTCTCTTCTGAAACCTTTAAAAGGATTATGGTTTACACTTCTTTTTTTATCAAATGGGCTATTTGTGCTGCTTTTTATCTTTGGCATAGCATGATGGACCTCTTGGTAGCCTGGAGGTCAAGGTTCCCATGTGCAGTTGCCACTGCCTTACAGGCAGCTCTCAGCCCAGTGCTTCTGGTTGCACAAATGCATCCCTTATGTTTTGTCTCCTGGAAAACTGGAGGAATGGTTCACCTTCAAGTGGACAATTAAACAAAACTCAAGGACAAATCTGTCCTTCAGGTGGACAGATCTCCTTTGAAGAAAGGAGTTCTGTCTTTGTGTGTGTGTGTAGGTATTGGTTTCAGTGGTCTGTCCTGGCACAGATCAGAGGGAATTTCAAGCTTTCAACTTCATATTTCCCTATGATACCTTCAGGTATTCTTTGTACTGTGCAAATATATCCTACAGTCAGTAAGTCAGCCTGAGGACATTGGTGTGACTGTACTCAGTGAGAGTAAAAAATGTGTATTTTCTGGGGTTGGGCTGAAATATACTGCTTTCTGAAAGGTCAGCTTTTAGGGTTGAGTGGAGAACTTTCAATGAGGGTAGGAGTACTGCCACAGTAAATGCAGCTGGACACGACTGTGTCACACAGCCTGAGGACACAAGACCTGAAAACTAGGTTTTCACAGCTTGCTTAGTCTGCATTTTTTAGTTTACTGTCTTGGATTACTGAGTCATAGAACTCAGCTGCAGTTGAGTTGAACTTTGAGAATAATTACATAAAATATTACATTTTTAATTTCCTATTCAGAGCTGTACTGGGAGTGAGTTCAGTAAACAAAAGAGGGTGCGGAAGATCAGTGCTAATAAAAATCCTACCTAGAATCTCATTAAGAAATCTCATCTGTTCCTGTGTACCGAATGAAGTAGGGATCTCTTGAAAGAAGCATGATGCAGTCGTATAATTAAAAAAGTGTATCATAATATGTACACAATAGGATGTCACATTGAAGGCAAGATTAAATCTGGAATTTCATGACATTAAAGGGATTGACTTTGCAATAGTAATTTTCTTTCAGTGTAGGGCCATTTTTGCTTGGGTGGTGTGTGCGAATAACCTCATAGGTTCACAAAATTGGGAAGGTGCAAATGCAGGCCTCCTATGTATACACATGTATACTCATGTTGGCATTTATGTGTTCATCAGCAAGTTAGGATGTCTTTGATTTATAACATATCCTCTGCCCTTTGAACTGCACTCAGAGAAGGCTGCCCTTCCCAGGGAGTCAGTGCCAAAAGGATGCTAAGACACCTGCGTTCCCATTGCCTTTAACACTTTATATGCTGATAAATGAAACCTGTTTATTCCCAGCTCCGGAAGAAGTTGAGATGAACTGAGCACAGAACTCTCTGGCTATTTTCTTATCATAATTTATTTGTAATAAGTGTGTATCTTGTGCCATTGGCTCTGTGTGCTGATCCTTGCCTTGGAGCCTTCACAAGAGCATAAGGCTGGCCCAGGCAGAGCAGCTGCAGCGTTGCTGCATGGGGATGACACATCTGTCACTCCCTGCTTGGTTCATAAACCTCCACAGACTGGAGGAGCAGGGCCTCCTGAGCACTTCCAGCCCGTATTTGCTGTGTCCTTGGAATGTGAGGAGTTTCTCATATCATGCAACCCTCACCTTTCCAAATGGGAAATTCTTCATCAAATTCATAGTTACCAAAGAGCTTCCCAAGGAACTAATTGTAGTCTTGTCAACCTAGGAAACAGCATGTTTCCCACCTGGTCATGTTCTCAACAGTGACTGAACCCCTCCAAAAAGAAAGTGTGTTTTATGTCTTTTCTTGTTCTCAGTAATGACAACTTCTTTTGTCAACATTTTCTAATGACAGGCACTCTTAGTGATACTAAGGATGAAAATTTTCAGCTTGGAAGTTGTGCTTTCAGTGTGGAAGTCTTGCAAAGTGAAATGAAGAACTTCATCTGAGAACCGCTGGACACTTCTTCCTGTAAACACTGAGGCCAGATTTGTGTATGGTACCAATCAGAAAACACTAAATTATTGATTTCTGTCCTGATTTTATCATTCCTTAAGGAATAGAACTTTTTTTGCACACTATAAAATAAAAACAATAAGCTGCTATTCAGTAGCGTATTGTACTTGTGAAGGAAGCAAGTTTCTGCATCTCACATTTCTGCATTTGATAAGTTGTCCCACTTGCACATCGACTTCTTCAAGACCTACAGAGATGCTCAGTACAGAATTCAAAATAGAATTAAACCCAAGAGAGGAATCAGAAGATAGAAACTGTCCTAGTTGATGGGGAAATGTTTGATTGACTGCACTAAGGATGCAGTTTATTTAAATATTCTCATCCTTTTGAAATACTAAGAGATCTAAAAGTAGATACCGCAACTTTGAAATGGAACATTGCTATTTGTGGGGATGACACCGAAAGTAAATGTAATTGTCAAAAATACACAGAAATATTTAGTTGCTTTTCAGCAAGCACTGACCAAATAGAGGAGCTCTCCTGGATCAAGCTGTACGTTAATTACTGACCCATCAGTAGGGTCTTTGCTTCTGAAAGTTTAACACTACTATTTTATAACAAACCCATAAGATGCTGCATTTTAGGAAATACTGACCACATTCCCCGTTCCTTCTGTCAACCTGAACAATTCCATCCGAACGAAATAGCTGTTCTCATGCTCCCCTAAAATCTCTGCTCTCTGCTTTGATCTTAGGCTGCTTGGAGTTGAAAACAATTAAAATTTGTGGATGTCTTCCTTTGTATTGTTGTTTGGCCATACTATGGTTATACATAATCAATATGGTGTGTTTTCCATGGTAAGTTACATCAATGTGTGGCAGCAGTGCTATGAAAATCAGGTTTCCAGTTCCTTGGTAGTCAGGAATTTCTGACCCAATATGATGCTATTTGAAATAATCTAAAAGGATCAAATATTCTATAAGAAAAGAAATGAGCAGATCCATTTTATCAATTCATTTTGGTTTTCTGTTGATGTATCACCAAATTAAGCCAGAAAGATAAGGAATTCTTTTTTTTCAGAGAAAATTCATCCATTTCTTATCTTTGGAAAAGTTTGGCTGGTCTCTATCCTTGAGTGATGTCATGTTATTTCTCTGAGCTAAAAAAAAAGACCAGTGACTCAGCATCTGTAACTTATAATTTAATCTCAGGTGAAAAGTTTGAAGAGGACACCAACATTTCATCCTAATGTTAATGTGTTATCTTCAGGAGAGACTAAAGGGAGCCTTCTAGAATGCAAAAAATGAATACATTTACCCATAATTTTTTTTAAGTCCTCTGCTTGTTTTTCAGGTGGCACCTGTTATTCCTAAATTACTTTAATTCCTCATTTGGATTGACAGATCAAATTTGCCACCAACTCTGCCACTTTCCTACCAAAATTGTAGGAAACATACTGGAACAGAAAAAGGGATAGTTATGGCAAGAAGTGTTTTCTCTTCTGGCTGGTAAGTTGGTTTATTTTAGTCTTCTGCACTATCAATTCTCTCCAAAAGCTTCAAGTGGAAAATGCAGATGTAAACAGACTTTTGGTACTCCACGGAGCACAGCTGGCAGAGGAGTTTCAGGAAAAAAAGTAGTTTCAGGAATTAAACTCAGGTGACTTTCTTTTTAATTGCACTTAAAAGTTGTGGGGAGAAGAGGGGTGCACAGACAGAGGAGGCAGCCTCGAAGTATTTGTGGGGAGGTCACTGTGCAGCAACATCATTTTCCCTGAGTTCACCAGCACAGGGCCAGGCTGGTCCAGGAGCCCTCTTGGAGCAAGAGCACCTTGTCTGGGTCTCTCTTGCCCATGCCAACGAGCAGCATCACACGTGTCATGTCTGATCCAGCTCAAATCTATTAATTCATTTTGCAGGGGGGAGAATGAGAGTTTGTCATGTTGCTTAGTCACTACTAACTTTAAATATAATTAAAATAATAACACAAAAAGCTCTCTGTTCTGTGCCCTGAGGGTTACCATGAGGCTCCCATGCAATGCAGGCAGCTGACTGCTTGGTTTAGCTTTTCAAAAACCTGGTGACTTTCTGAAGCAAATGCTTTCAAAGCCTCCTCTCCTGGCACTTTCAGTTTGCATTCCAGTTCCAGCAACAGCTGCTCTTTGTGGGCTGTATGACTTGTGTGGCCCAGCTGCAGAAGCAGATGTGCCCTTCACACTCATGGAGAGAAGGCTGGGAAGGATTGCTCTGCTAGGGCTGAGAAGTTGGTTCAGGGATAGGAATTGTATTTTTAAGCTGACATTTGCCAGAATTGGTGCTAGAAAATATAGAGCTGCCTCCCTTGCTTGCTCATTCCTACCCTCTCCCTTGAGTTTGCACAAGCCTGGTCTGAACAACAGAGGAATTGATCCAGTTGAAATCTCAGCCAATGGGAACAAAACCACAAGCAGTAATCTGACTCGGGGTTGTGATGTGGTTTTCCATCCAGCCACATGGACATGTGTGCCCAAAGGAGGCAGAGCTGGAGGGGAGGGAGAGAACTGTCTTTCAGGGGACTAGGGAGGAGGATGCAGGGTGGTCTCTGGGAGCTTGTGCTTCCTCACAAGGTGAGGTTACGTGGGATGGCCGAGCCTGGGGGTGGCTGTTAACCTGGGGACAATGACACCCATCTCCAGCAGAACTCTGGGAGCCTTCATGAAAGTTTTGTGATCCTTACTTCCCTGTGCTGGGATGGTGCACACATGAGCACCAAGCCCCACACCACAGCATGCCACGAGCAGAATGGAAGTGCTGGAGCAACAAGGATGAGCAGGAGCCCTCAGACAGCATTCCCCAGGCAGCCACAAAAATTGTGGAGATGGGCACGTGGCAACCTAGGATGGGTATGTGAAATGGTGTGTAGGAGATGCTGGGAGGTGCCCTCAGCCCAGCTGTCCTAGAATTTCACTCACAAGATAAGTCATGAGCATTTATTGTACAACTTGTGTTCAGGGTGGCTTTTCACAATGAAGTTGCATAAAATAGACTTTTTGTATGTTGAGAAGCCAAGTTAGAGTTGTGGAGCACATCTGCATCTACACACAAGCCAGCAGTAGGGATTTTGCAGGCCAGCTCCAGGGCTGGAGAAACAGAGGCATGTGGAAACTCAGGCTGTCCTCAAAAGAGGGCATTGCAAGAAAAGGTTTCAAGGTCCTTTACTAGTTAATGGTTGTTTTTTTCTGTTTTGCAATACAGAACAACTAAATATTCTCATCTTGTTGGAACCAATGTATCTTGTGTGACTTCTCTTTCATCCTGTTTCTTTCATCACCTTCTTTCTTTATCTCTGACTAGAAAAATATACATTAATTCCTGGGAAAGCTTACAAAAACCAAAAAGGTAAGTGAACTAATTTCACCTTTGTAGAACAGGGCAACTTGTTGGTACTTGCTGTCAGCGTGCATTGATTTTATCTGGTGGGAAGATGGTGGTGACACCAGCATCAAGGTGCCTTGCTCTAACAACTCACACATGTACAGGGGCTGTTGAGCAGATGGAGAGAGCTCAAAAAAGTGGTAGAAAATGTAGCATCTTCCTCTGTGAAAATATGCACAAATATATTTTTGTTTTCTCACTCTTCCCATTGGGAAGATTTTTTGATTTTTCAGCCTAGCATTCAGATGAAGGAAGACTCAGTGATCACATTGTCCATCCAACTGTCCCACTCTAAAATCTTTTAAACCAACCACCACTCTTTAACATCATGAAGTGACACAGAGCTCAAAAGAATTAGAGTAGGATTCATTTCACCTAAGTTTAGACTTCTGTAGTACCAATGTCTTCATCTGAGATAATCCCTTTGGTTGTCCTTACAGTTAGTGGAGACCAGCTGGCATGTTTAACCATGATTCAGGTGACCTGATTTAGATGTCTATTTTGGGATGGGATGAATCATGGACTGAGAGTGCCTTTCCCTCTTTTCTGTTTAGTTAGGATGACCATCTGAGATGAAGAATAGTGGGATTTTCTACACAACTTCTGAAGACCGTCTCTACATAAGAAAGGAAATTTAATGAGGCAAAGCTGAAGTGTGTGCTCAGCAGCAGTGGCTGGGCCATTCACTGTAGGTATCAGGCTGTCAGACAGAACATGCCCCTTGTTAGGGAGCCCTTCACCTAGGTGGTATTTAGAGGTCATGAGAAGAAACATGCTGAAGAAGTACAGCAGAGGTGAGGAGAAAGTCATAAAATTATAAAGAGCTTTAGGGTCAGGAGAGGTTGTTGTGTTTGGCAACTAAGAAAATAAAACACGAGTTCAAATTAAACAAGGCTTCACCAGGTTTACTGTTCACAGAATTAAATGATTATTCCCAGGAACTAATCACAACTCTGCATGCTGTGACTGTTCAGATAAAACAACTTCTAAAATAACCATTTCACTATTTAGAGGTCAAGCCCTACCTCTGATCAGCTTATGATGCAACTTAGTAATTTTCCATTTCCAACCTGATAATTTTCAAACACGCGCTTTTGATGCTTTTTCCAAGAAACACTCTCTCTTCTCTGAAAATGCTTCATTATAAACACCTCATAGCCACCTAATTATTTTCTCTGAAAGTCCTCAGGCCTGCTAAACTCTAGATGATGGCTGAGTGGTTGCTATACTAAAACTGCTGCCTCTGATTGTTTCTGTTTCCTGTTACTTTCTACCTCATGGCTCCCAGTCCAAGTGCTTCTGTTCAGAGCATTTCTTTGTTGAGCACAATAGAAGTCTTTAGTCAACACACCTGCATCTATAAAATTTATGGTAATGCAAGTAAATAAATGTGAATACATTACTGTACTAGTTCTGTCCTGAATGTGTGAATGTTAGTGGTGTTCCTTCTAAACTGAAGGGTCTGGAAGTTGTTACGACAATGTCTCTAAAACATGCTCAATACTCAAAGTTGCTTGGTTAAGCTCGGCACCCCGTTGTTTGTGGAAGGAGATTGAAAAGCAGGATCGAGCTGTACCTGCAGAAGGGGCAGCCGTGGACAACAACAAAAGGAGGAAACAAAACTGAAGAATGTGCCACATCATTTGCTGATCTCTGTGATACCTTTGAATGAAAAGAGTCACCAACACCTTAATAACCGCGATAACAATTTGTGCTTTGTCACAGTGACTCTCAGCCCTTTGTAGGGCAGGGTGTTATTCAAGACTGGCCTCAGTGAAAATGCAGTTGCTCCCACAAGCATATTCTTGTCTTAGGATCACTTTTTAATGCATATTTATTTAGTAATTTACTTTCTGGGAACAATTCCATTCATGTTCACTTTTTCATTATCAGCAAAGTGTAACTCATTACCCTGTTTTTCAGAAGGTGCAAATGAGATAGCAAGTGAGCTAGTTGCTAGCTTAAAGCCATGGAGTGGGTCAGTGAGTCATCAGCAGAGCAGTCTGAATGGCAGGCAGGTTTTGTTTTGTGTTTCATTCCAGCAAAACCAAAAGAATGCAGGCTGGGAGAAAACCTTCAAAAGAAACAAAATGGAACAAACACTCCCAAGCTGATCTTGACCGGAATTTGGTCCAGAGTCTGATGATGAATGATGATCAATGAATGCCAGATCCTCATTTCATCCTCAAAAGTTTTGTTCTCCATAAAACTCTGGCAAGATTGCTGTCTGTTGTCCCTGACACCTCTTTTTGGGTATCCTCATCTTCCTCATGGGACAGCGGAAGGAAGCATGGCCCATGTGACATCCTTGTTGCCATCCTCTTGCAGAGGGAGCAGAGGCCTTCTGGTCATGGTTTAAATGAACAACTCATCCCTCAGCATTTTCCAGTCTGACTGCTTCCATACATGTCCTTAGTTATTAATACTGGCCATTCCTTTGCCCTCACTTTACTGTTTTTTTCTGATGTTCTTAAACACATTCATTCCCGTGTCACCCATAACTACCCATAACTACAATTTTTGTGCCTGTATGCTGAAGGAGGGCCAGAGGGCTGCCTTCCAGGGATTTTCTTGCAAAACACAAGTAAGCCATAGTCAGGAAAGTTTGAATGCAGTCTCTAAGCACTGAGCTACCTGTGTGCACATGTATTTGTTCTGCACCAGCCTGTTAAGGCTTAAGAATGTGAACTGTTGATGGACATATCTCAGGTGAGTGAAACAAAGCATTAGAACTTCTAAAATTAAAAGACACAACAGCCTCAAAATGAAACTTCAAGCCAACAAAAATTTCAAGGGCAGAGAAAACCAGGTAATATCTGGAGTGGAATTAGTTCAAGATGGAGGCTCTTAAATTAACATGCCTACATGTAGGTAAAGATAAAAATACGCTTGCTGTCCATGTTTGGCTATGGAGAACAATGCATCAGTGGAGACCAGTGGTTTGATTCAGTTGCCTAAATGTTAGTGCCTTTGGAAGAATTTCAGAAATCTGATATGTGCCTGGCACATAAAACACAAGGGAAACCCGTGTCCTTTTGGGATGGTGGGATGCCAGACAGGACACCTGTGGTGCCAAATATGGTGCTTTCGCCTCTTAGTGAAGTCCACATGGTCTCCCGCCTTTCCCCGCCCCTAGTGCTAACCACTCCCTCGGGTTTCTCTCATGGTCCTATTACCCCAACTCTGCCCATGCACCGCCCCTATACCCTGAGACCATTTGTCCGTGTGCTCTCCCCGCCCCCCTGGTAGCCGGATAACCTGAGGCTCCAGGGCCTGTAGCCCTTTCTCTGCCTCTGGGGTCGGCCTGCCAACAGCTCCTCCCCTCTGCCTTTGGGGGCCAGCGCATGTGCTGGCTCTAGGCTCAGGAGAGGCAGCATGGAATAAAGACCTTTGCAGTCCATGCAGAGAGCCTTCTCACCTCCTTTGCCGTCACTGAGTTGCAAGCCAACAGCTAGCCAGAGCAGAAATGCGGGGCTGTCCAGGATGGACTCTGGGAGGGCACAGAATCTCTGCCCTGCCCTAAGAAGCCCCCGCTGCACTCCCAAAGTTGCAGCTGCCAAGCAAGACCTAGCAATGCAACAGACACCCTTCCAGCACACAGCAGTGCTGGACATTTATGTGTGAATCTTGTCTCTCGCCAATACAGCCAGTAAAACCTAGGGAGCAACTCGGGTTACCCTACAGTAGGACTTGTGGGTGATCGAATAAATCACTTTGTGTGCCTGCATTGGCTGATAGTGTACCTTTGACTGTACTGCCTGTAACTGAAGGTTTAATATCTAGTGCATATATAGATGCCTAAATTTATGCTTCCTGACCTCGGGTTGTCCTCAGTGTTTCAAAGGAGCAGTGGCAGATAGGAAAGCATTTAGCTAACACAGCAGCTAATGCCTGCAACTCCTCAGCTTCATGACTTGCATGACTGATATGGCCTTTTTTAAGTGCTCTGCCCTTCCAAAGGGAGATGATGGGAATTCTTTGAACACTTGCTTCTCATATGAACAGATCCCTCTTCTGGTAGTGACCCAAACTGACATCCTCCTGCTCTGCTTCTACTGCATGAACCAGTCTCTGTGCTGTGAATCTCTGCAAGAACTTCAGTCCGGGAGACAGGTGTATCTATTGTTTCAAAGGATGCTGTGTGATAGAGAAGAATTCAAGCTGCTGCCAACAGCTTAGGGTGTTATTACTCACGTAACACGTTAAGAGAGCTCTGAGTTTTAATATGTGATTTATGATCTTCGCTTTCATTTTTTCAGCTTTGTTAAGATCCCTTTGTAGTCTAAGTGCTTTGCAGTTCACCTGGCCTGCCACATCTGTTCCTCCTTCAGAAGAGTTGATCTGTGACTTCTGACAATGTGGCCAAGGTGTCCTTTTGCCAGAACTTGTGTGACACCAGCAATGAAGCAAAGGGACTCTGAAATGTCACTGACAGCCATTTCGGCTGCTTCAGTGCATTTGCTGTTGTTCCACTGAGTGTGATCTAATGGAAAGCAAAATATTCTTATTATAGCAAACCATAATTCATTGGCTGAACTCTCAAGTGTATGCAGTGACCAGTACAACAGCTTTAGAGCAGCAGCTGGGCCAGGAATCTGTTGGCCGCACCATTCTCCCAGCAACATAGGAAATAACTGTTTTTCCCATCTGCTAAATGTCAGTAATTTAAAAAATGTGTTCATACTGCACTGGGATGAAAGCAAAATATGTTCTTGCAAGAACTTGGCCTGAGCTGAGATATCAGCATTTAGCAGACTGGCTTGGGAAGCTGAAAAGAAATGTATTCCCTACCCTGCAAGGGTATTAAGTTATGTATTCAAACTGGAACAGCTCTGACAGAGGAGACTGAAAAACTTTCAAATAGGTTGGTAGTGGATCACATAGCTGCAACATGCAAACCAAGTCCCTGGTGTGAGCCAAAACCATGAAAGATATATGTCCTCCCCAGTCAAGACTATGTCCTTTTCCCTGTGAAAGCAGGGATGGTACTCTCTTGTGGTGGCCAGAAATTCATCCTGAATCCGAGAAACGTTTCCCTGATGCTAATGCTGTCAAACCTCATTCACTGTTGTGCACTTTGATTTTAGCAAAAGGGAATTTTTTCAGCTCATCCTTGTTGAATTGCACTCTGCTTTTTTAGGATCATGGCACCAGCCTGTTAGGATCATCCAGAGGTACGAATCTTTTTTCCCAGGATGTTTATGGACAATAGATGGACATGAGGGAAAGGAAAGTGGGCAGACCACTGTTGAAATACACATTTTTACATGATGTAACTCTTGCCTTGAATGTTCTTTCCCTCTTTCTCGCTCTTCCCCGGAGCCGCCAGCACTGCTGCCTGAAACAAGCACTTGATGGCTTTCCCTCTGCCTTTCCCCCGGTACTGCCGTCAGCTTCCCACTGGGACACCCTTGTCCCCGCGGCCGCAGCACGGCCCCATGCCCAGGGGCAGGGACGGGTCAGCTCCGGCTCTGCCGCAGGGCCCGTCCCCGGCTGTCCCTGCTTGTCGCCCGCGGGGAGCCGGGCGCCATCCCCGGCCTCTGGTGCCCTCCAGCGTCTCCTTCCCGGAACAATTCCGGAGAGCAAAACCCTTTAGAGATCCCGCGTAGAGTGATGCCCTTCGGGATGCGTGAGCATCAGGTGCCGAATTGAAGATTGAAACTAAATTAATTGGGCAAGCCTTGTGCCCTTGACTAAAGGCAAGAAATAGAAACGCCCAGCTGACATTAAGTCAGGCTCAGAAAGACAAGCTTTGCTACTGCAGTAAAGCAACACGGCATTCCTGGTTATCTGAGTAACAATTCGGAGAGCAGCCTTATCAAAGATATTCCCTGCATAACCATTTGGACCGTAGTTAAAAGGTAGCATTACCCAACACAGAATGAGAATTTGTGATTTGTTCTGCGGCCACTTTCACTGAAAAGAACACAAGTTGCAGACTGAAAGACCTTTAATCTGAATTTATTCTCTTCCTTTACAGAAATAACTTCAACAAATTTACTGTTTGGCTCAGGATAATCCCATACACAAATTTAACACAAAACAAAAGCAGTCTGTTCGATTTGGCTGTTTCTAATTAAATTCAGCAGAATTCTGACCCTACTCAGCTATTCTCACATGGCTCCAGAATCACAGAGTCACAGGATGGGTCAGGTTGGAAGGGACCACAGAGGGTCATCTTGTCCAGCCTCCTGCCTAAGCAGGATCATCCTAGAGTACATGGTACAGGATTGTGTCCAGATGATTCTTGAATATCTTGAGTGAGGGATACTCTACAGCTTCTCTGGGTAACCTGTTCCAGTGCGTGGTCACCTGCACAGTAAAGTTCTTCCTCATATTCAGGTGGAACTTCCTGTGCTACATAGGAATTTTACTTACAGAATACATGATGTCCTTCAAATGAAAAAAGAATATGGTGCCATCGGCTTGGGTAACATTTATCTTATAAGCATTCCACAAAAAGAAGCAGGGTACCAATTTATATGCCTCTACACACTGGGTTTAAGTTGCTATAATGGACACCATAAATCTGTGCAAGACCTAGAGCTAAATTATGGATAATTTACAGAAAACCAGCTTTTGCTAACTAAATATTTCACTCATATTATTTAACTGTTTTTGAAGGAAAATGATGACATAATTAGCTCTGAAATATAGCTGCAATACAGAAAAATAAGTTTTCCCAAAACCTTAAGAAACAAGGGAAATATTCTAAGAAAAAAGGATCCAGATAGTTTCTACTTTAATCCATGTTTGCCTTAGCAGTGCTGGGAAAAAATGCATTTGACAAGACTTGCTTAAAATATTTTTGCATAGTTTAATTGTAACTTCTGTCTTGCTAGCAGTTTTTACAATACAGACTGTGGCTTGACTCCCCAAAACCATCCCTGAATTTTGAAGCAAAATCGTCCCTTTTGTTTTCTCATAATCATCATCACTATCCAAGGCAGCCAGGACTAGTGGACATACCAGCACACACAGAGGTCAGCCATTCACTTCTGGACTGCAGTGTGGAGACCAGAGGGGCAAATAAATCCCCTTCTCCAGGCTTGACTTAGCAGCCATAGCTGGACACCCAGTGCCGTTTGAAATGCTCTGCAGCACCTGGGCCATCTGCACAAGGGACATTTAGACAACTGGGTCCTGACCCCCAGACTTGGTGTGCAGGTAAGCACACCCACAGGTGTGGGCATGCAGTGGCTTTTCAGGTGCCCTAAAGAGCCCAGCTGCTGCTCCAGATGTGCATGGGTCCTGGTTCAGAGCCAGCAGGCTCACCTGGCTGCCTTGGCTCACCCAGCTGTGAGCAACCTGGTTAGAAGAGGGAAATTGCTGTACAGAAGAAATTATTGGTTGAAAATCATGAGAGAGAAAGGTCTGCCAGCCTGGCACTGCGAGGCTGAAGACTGGGCCTGGGAACCACAAGCACCCTTGAAAAGTGCAGCCAGGGACCCAGAAACTAGAGGCATCACAAGGTACCAGGAATAAGCACAAACCCAAGAGACTGTAATGACAATTTACTGTCTGAGAAAATGGAAAACAACATGGAGATATAAAAATGCTGTAAAAAATCAGAAAACAGAATCATCTATTGCTTGTTAGAGGTGAAAAATAGAAATTCACATCATCTATTAACTGCTCAAAGTAGGATCTCCTACACACACATGTCTCTCTGTTATAAAATGGACTAAAATTGTCTCCCTCTGAGAACTTCCCAGCTGAATCCCATGTGAACTGTCCACTCTCTTGGACTCAGTGGGAATGCTGGCTGACTCAAGGCTCTGTGTCAGGGATCTGTTTTGAAGGGAAACTGTGTCTGTTTTTCACTGCTTGGGTCTTTCTTCCCTTCTTTTGGGGATGGTTGGTGTCCCCTCCAGGATCAGTTTGTTCCTCCCTTCTGGGATGGTTTGGCTTCTTTTAAAGTCTGGCTAATTTGCTGAATGTAAATACTTTATATGTTAAGCATATTTGCTGTTAAATAATTGTTGATCAGTTTGTTTCACCGGTAAGCTGCAGTAACTGTAATAGCACATACCTGCTTGGGTATTGCTGTCATTGGGTGTACCACCACGCTGCTTGATGCTGGTATTGACTGGCACCATACTATTGACTGATACTGTATTATTGATTGCTGATAATAATTGTAATAGCGTGACATATATTCATTCATATTCACTTTTTAATTCTTCATATTAGCTGTAATAACTGTTGGTGTACTTTCCAGCAGTGATTTTTGTGGTAATCTGTAATAAAGTAGAAAATTTTAGAGGATAAAGCCTCTGTGTCCTTGTGTATAATGGGATCTTAGGAACCCACAGTCATGATCTCTGCACAGCCGCAGGCCAGGTAACCCTTCAGGTTGTGACCTGTAGAATCACACTTTGAACCAAGTCCTTGGGTCAAAACACAGGGAACAATTTTTGGCATCTCAAACCCTCTCATCTGTGGCACAACTTAATTGCTCTTCAGAATATGGAATAATTTTTTCCTTGAAATTTAGATGTTTTTATTTTTGGTACTGTTACCCATACGATCCACATGAAAATATGTTCAGTTGCTAATCAGACATCTGATTAATCATCACTTCTTGTTAGGCATTTTGATTACAACAAAAGACTGTGAAATTCATGTTTAAAAAGCAAGTTGTTGCCCTTGTAATAAAATGGAAAAGATAAAAGTGGCTCCAGTGTCACATTGTGCAGCTTATTGTGAAGGTGGTTTGACAGCCTGGGTGTAACAAACATTCCAGCTGGCTGATATGAAAGCAATCAGAAAACAAAGTATATTTCCACTGCAGCCAGGTGTTCATCAGAAGGACAGTCTCGCAGTTTCCAACTGATTTTACAATAAGAATAATTTGTTTGTGCCATGTGTTGACAGTTTTATTTAAAGCACACAACGAAAAATACCAACATGCTGTTTTCCTCTTAATGACAACTTGCTGCACTACAAATTTCAATTTTTAAGTAGTAACATTCTCACATTACACTTAACAGATTTTTTTCTGTTGTAATATGTTCCCTTGTGTTATCACAGTCCATCTTTGAAGTGTACACTTAGAAAACCCTTCTGTATGAGCAATCTAACACTTACAAGCCAGGAAAATGCTTTATACAAATAAGTTATATTTTTAACTTTTCTTGTCAATAAAGAAACCGCTAAGACTGCAACTAGAGTAACAACATCTTCCGTTCACAGTGTATCTAAATGTGTATGTTCCCATTCTTACTAACAGAAACTGCCTATTCCTCATAAGTTTATTAATTGCTTATATAGTAATAGAAAATTTTCATTGAGACATGTCTTTTGCATGGCAAAACTTATCTGGTATTAACCAAATCTCTCACACCAGCTGTATAGAATTGCATGTGTTTTCCTTTATTCTTTAGGGAACTTCTGGGAACAGAGCTCTGAGCAGGGTCACACTTGCAAATGAGCACCAGCAACTCATTTATTAACAAGGTTTTGGGTTTGATCCCCATACAGGCCATTCACTTAAAAGATGGACACTGTGATCCTTGTGGGTCCCTCCCAACTCAGAAGATTGTGTGATGTTTCACTCTTTTTTACCCAGCAGGCATTTCAGAATGTGTCCTTTTCTTTATTGTGGCCACCAGCAATGAGATTTTTACAGATTCACAGTTGAGCTTTTATGTACTGTTCACATCTGTGCACCTTCTTTGATGCTCTGATAGTCACTCAGTTATGTATAAGAAAAGAGAAACTAAAAGAGACAAGAGACCTTCCTCTTTCAAGGAGAGTATAAATCTATGCATTACAATGTTTTTGATTACTTATACAAAGCAGATCTTTGACAAAAAAGATGAGAAGATTCATTGTAAAAAGGTCAAGAACCTATAGTAGGACTATTTGCTTCAATTGCATTCTCTGAGCAGGTAAATTCACACTTTGAAAAATATCTCCCATCTTGGGTAAACAGGTTAAAATGGACTGAAAATTCAGTTCAACTGAGAATTGAAGTTACAGACAATTGAAAATTGACCTTTGCTTTTCATCAGAAAGATGATGAAAATCTCAGTTATGGAACATAAGGAAAGCTGCTTATGGAAAGGTACGTGTTGAAGTAGGTGCTTCTTTCCAGCACATTTTTCTCAAACATCCTTGAGGACTGGGAACAAAATCTTAGTTTTCTGATGGTTCTAAGTGGCTCCATTTTGGCCTTTCCTTGGACTGGAGCACCTCCCATCCTATATGTTGCACAAAACCCTTTGGAGTATATATAGGATTTCATTGAGGAGACATTCCAAGGAAATACTATCCTTACGGGGTAATTGAGTCTCAAAAAAATGCCCTGTGCTGGTATGGTAAGTGAATGGTGATGCTGAGGATCGGTCTAATACCTTCATATTGGCTTTAATTTGACATTGATGTTTGTCTACTCATGGATTTAGTTCTTTTATTTTTCCAAATATAAATCCTTGAGAATAACTTCTGTAGCAGAAGTCCCACTGAGTTCAAGAAGGTACACAAGCTCGTACAACTATTTGTGTGACTGCTGGGTTTGTGGCTAGAATTACCAAGCCCAGCTGCTACTAAGGAAAAACTGCTCCTAAACCCAGTATGGTTTGGTAAGAGTTAAAACTGTGAGATAAACTAATCTAGGTTTCAGGATAATATAAATGTTCTTACTCAGTCATTTCATTCATTCCATCCTTTTTCCTGCAAGATCTGCTATTTAAAAATCTCAGTACGAAGCACTTTTCAACACCTCATTGGGCTTGGTTGATGCTAATCTTTCCTGCTTCCCTCTTTGAAGGATTCAAGTTTACCGGACTCTTGACTGATCCACAGATGATCTTGCAGGTTAACTTCAAGAAGAGATTAAACGATCATGATCTCATCTTGATTAAGAACTAAACACAACATCTTCCTTTCATCACAACTTTCCAACAGCAAGTTCCTCCCTCACAATCTCTAGCACACTCCCCCATGCACCCAAACAGTCAGGAACAAACAAGAAAACAAAGCCCTAGCAAACTGCTTCACTCACAGACTGAAGAAAGCTTATTTTTCAGATCTGAATTTGAAGCACAGGTGTTGACTATAAAATGCATGGGCATTTTATACAGAATTTTGAGGATAACAGCTTATATTAATTTGTTTTGTTTGGTTTTTTTTTCCTGCTACTAAAATAGCATTAAAGAAGATCCCTGTAGTGCTTTAACATTCTGCATCTCATACAGTTGGAAGCCCTCTGCTCTACTTAATATTAGTGTATACAATACTTCCTTGTACTTTAAAACTTCTTTTTGGTATATACAATATTTCAAGTTCAACCAAGATGTCGTTATTAAACATCTAGAGATTGAAAATATGATACTGGACAATGAAAGAACACCATCCCATAAAACAGAACATAAAAATAATTTTCACAGTTCTACCAAAAGAAGGTCATACATAAAAATGTCACAAATAGCTCAGTACATAGTATGATTCAACATAATATTAAGTCCAGCTAATAGTGTCACATATTAAGGGCCAAATCCTGGCTCAATGTGCAGTTGAAGCCTAAACAGATGTTTAGAGAAAATAATGTAAAGCCACCCTGAAGTGTTACATTGGTAACAATACCATTTGTTAATCTACCTAAGATTTTTGGCCTGAAGTATGTACCTAACTTGTGCTACAGAAGGAACATGTGGCCAGTGGTATTCGGCTCCTGTCCTAGGAGTTGTCTTCATGGATTTGTCATGGCCAAGGGCACTGGAGGCAGAGGAGCAGTCTTCCTTCTGGGTATGACAGTTTTATCTACTGTTCTGCCAGAATTTGGCCAAGAGTTCAAAATCCTGTACATCTTATTCAGTAGTCCCACTGAAGTCAATGGAACCTTTTTTGTGAGTAAGATGAAAAGGATTTGGCCCCCAAATTTTTTAACCCTTTAAGTAGTAAGAAGTTTCATTGCACTTAGCCCATCATTCATAAATAATTTACTACTCAAAAACAAGATAGTTGTTGATGTATGTGAAGTGCTGGCTCACAAACAGGAAAGCAGGTAGCAATGTCTGACTATTCCTAGCATTTTGGAACTGAATTCCTAAAGGGAAAAAGAGACACTTGCATATGACAATTCCATCCAATGGCTGTTTGAGGCCATAATAGTTGTTTTTTCAATTTGTAAATACAACATTATGGATACCTTATAAAAATGAAATAACTACACCGTGTATACAGTTATAATTGCATGTGTACAGGTGTCTTCATTGGACTGGATGGATAAAAAATTTTACAAAAAAATACTGGAACAGATGGTTATTTCTAAAGAGCTTCCTAAATGCATTCATATGGAACCCATGGTCATGACTTGGGAAAACAGAAATTTTTCTCTCCTTCAGGAAAAGCTTTTGGTGACTGGAATGGGCAAGAACAGAATTTTCATACTTAAAACAAAGTAATCTTACTCTGTTATTCTGTTCCACATTCATTATTAATTTGAATTATGCAGGGTAGAGAACAACTATATGCCAATTAAATGAATCAAAATTATATGACGGTGCCACTCTGACCACAAGTCATTGCAAGGCAGTATATTCTAATAACATGCAGCACTCAAAAATACAATTTAAAATTTAAAATTGTGCAGTCAGGATGCAAACATGAACCCTAAGTTAGAACTGGGAAACAGTACTGAGTACCATGGAGTCTAATCCCAACCGTCAGAGCGAATTACTTTCTCTCTAATACCATGTCACACTCATGCTGATCCTCAACATACAGCTTTAAGAAAGCTACAAAGATCTTGGGTCTTGAAAATGCTTGCCTCAACAACATCTGCACTGACAGACAATTTTAGAGCGTTCTCTTTTTGCAAATAAGATAAAAATTTGTCTGCCTCATAAACATTGCTAAGAGCATGGCTTCTCATTGGCACTGAAGCCTGGAAGTGTCAATGATAATCTGAGCAAACTGAATGTGAAGCCTCTATGAATTGGTTAAGGTGAGTGAACTGCTGCCCTTTTGGTGACATTAAATCATTTTAATTCCTTGTATTCCCTCTTTCCTCCCCAAAAGAAGGATGTAGACATTTGGTGCTGACAGCAGTCCTTTGGTATCAAATCCTCAGGGAACACGATGGGCTGCATATCCCTTTGGCTATGGGAACAGGATTAGGTTTCATGCTTAATTCTCCCACTTTCTGCTGAAAGCAGGAAGAAAAGTTCTTGGAAGGTAAACTAAGTTGACTGAAGACTCCACTCTGTTCACTGGGAAAACTTCAACACAAAGAGCATTAGTCTAGCCTTTGGCATAACGTGAATGAAATCTCCATAAAAAGGGCTGTAATGAAGGCTTCAGAAGGAGATGCATAATGGCATTGCCAGGAGAAGGTTACTCTGGGTGTTGTTGTGCCTACACCTGGCAAGAAAGGTGTTAAGGTATCTCTTTGTTTCTACTAAGGGAGTTTTCCCACGATTCCCTGTTTTCCACACAAATTCTAAAGGGAAGATCCTGAAGTCTTTATTCCATCTTTGTTCCTCACTCCACTGGTTATTTGCTGGAGTAATGTAAGGGAGTTTGCTCTGTGCATCTTCCCCATGCTCAGATGCAATTAGCCCTTGGTGTCTCCTGGCATGAACTCAGCTTCCAGGATTTTCTACCTGGAATGAGAGGGGTGTCTCCCTGGCATGAGGAGGAGGATGAGGTGATGCTCCTTGGTGTACATGGAGGTCAGGAGAGCCATCTGGCACCCAAGGTAGCCCTCGGGGCTGGCCCACAGTACTTACGGAAGCTAAAGTATTTTGTGGATTCAGATCTTGAAAGCCATGTCACAGCATTTGATATAGGAATAAAAGGGTTTCATGGCAGAAGATGAGGATCTTTTTCTACCTTCTGAAGGAGAAAATGCTTTGAGAATTTTTTGTGAATACCACTGCCCCAAAAGGAAAGTATGCATGTGCTATATGCAGGATTTTTGGTTTGCCTTTTTTTTCCCTTCTGTTTGTGAAAATAGAAAATGCTTAGAAAAGAACAAAGATGATCAATGTTATGATGACATGGCACATTTCTGATCTATATTGAGATTTATTACTAGTCATATTTGACTTTCATATTGGGTTCTGAAGGCATTTAAAACTTAGTATTAAAAAGCCTCATAACAATCTTGTGAAGCAAGTTTATCTCAGTTTTACAGGTAAGGAAACCAAGGCATAAAGAAATGAACTTATTTGCCACAGATAGTATAGTAAGTCAGGAAAAAGCGGCAAAGTCAGGAAGAGAATGAAATTCTGTGATTATGGGTTAACTCTCTCTTCCTGCTAAGAAAATTGATCTTATCCCTAATGTACTGTTTCATGCCACCTGTGCTAAAGTTCATAAAAACTGGCCAGTTTGCACTGTTAAAACATTTGCAAAGCCAATGATTCTTTTTTCCATACAAGCACAAAAATTCTACTTAAAGGGTTAATTATACTGCTGTGCTGGTAAACATTTTTACTTATTGCTGGTTAGACCTGTCTTTAGATACTGACTGGGACGGAAGAGACTGAGCTGGCCCTGGACTCCCTCGTCTTGGTGTTGGGCATGGATATAGTACAGCAGGATACGCCCACAGTGGCCTCAGGCAGCTCATCTTCCTCTGTCCATTCATTGAGATCTGGGTTATAGCACTGAATGCATTTCTTGTACTTTTTCTCTATTTCATTCCAGCCACCCACTAAGTAAATTCTCCCGTTAAGGGTGGAGGCGCCAGCCGTGCTAACTCCGGTTTGAAGTGGCGCCACGTAATTCCATTGCCCCGTGTACGGGCTGTAGCGCTCCACAGGGAGAACATCGACCCTTTCAGCTCGCCCCCCTAGCTGAGACCCACCCATGACGTAGACCCTCTCCAGAAGGGACACTGCGCAGTGCCAGCCCCTTGGGGTGCTGAGGCTGGCCTTATCCTGCCAGCTATCCTTGCTGGGGTCGTACATGCACACCGAGCGAGAGTAAGCGTTATTGATGTAACCTCCTGTCACCAGGATCTGGCCATCCACCACCGCGCTGGCGTGGCAGCACCGGGGCACCTCCAGCGGGGCCTTCATCTGCCACTGATTGGTTGCAGGCACGTAGCACTCGACAGAGGAGAGGCAGCCCTCGGAGTTGCGGCCACCCACTGCAAAGAGGAGGCCATTGAACACATTCAGGCTGAAGTGGGTGCGCCGCTGATTCATGTTTGCCAAGTGAATCCAGCTGTTGAAACGAGGGTCATATCTGAAAGGATTAAAAAACCAAGGTAATAGTCTTATATACTGCTCTGCTAAATTATACAGGACTCATATGCCACTGCTGCAAGAGCAAAGTTGCTGAAATTTTAGTTAGTTATTTAGCCTATTAAAAGTCAGCATAATGAAACTGGTATTCCTGATTAAATTTCCAAATAAATTTAGGTTTTGATTGGAGAAAAACATGTTTGTATCATTGAAACCTGGTATTATTTTAATGAAGTAAATCTGATTCTTCTGTAATTTGATTTTCTACAATAATCTCATTAGAATACTGGGAAGAGATACTTTCAAGATACAGCAGAAATTTTAGAAGTTTCTTTGCAATTTACACCCACAGCAAAGATGTCTAAATTTACTCATAGAGTTTTTAAAAACTTTAGGTGGTGATTTATACTTGCATCCTCTCAGTGCTTTCTTAATGGTGAATATACTTTCCCTGCCACTCACATGGAGTAAGTTTTATGTGGAAAGAGCATCTGTGCTTTCTAACGCCATTCCTATCTGAAATAACATTCTTTGTCCTTGACATTTAAATGAGCAACTTTGAAATAGGAAATGGCAAATTATGACTCCTGAAGATGCTGAGTGAGGTACATTAGTAGACCCACACACTTCTGTTGCATGCTAAGGGGACCAGAGAATCACATGAGAAAAAGACTATGGGAATGTAAATAGTAACTCTTATATGTCATTCAGCATTGTCATCTGCAAGTCCACAGACAAACTGATGTGACTTGACATGCTCAAAGTTAAGGGCACAGTGAGGATTCCCCCACCTCCTCCCTGCTACCAAGGTGTGCAATGAGCACCCAGCTCCTTGTGACAATGTAAGGCATAGCTTAAAGGCAGAAGGTCGAGAGAACAACAGCATAACCTCTTTCATGTGAGATATTTTTCTGACAAAGTAGGCCACACAATAAAATTGATCTAGAGAAAGTTCTTCATTCATTAACTTCATGTACTGGTTGATGGCCTCAGGAGAAGCTGTCTGTTCCTTCTGGGAGCAGAAAAGGAAGCATAGCCAGGACTGTGGCTGTGTAACGCTATTGCATGTGCATAGACTGTGAGTAGATAAAAGGTAGATAAAAGTTTTCTAACCCCCAGCCCTTGCTTCAAGCTACTGTGCACTGCCAGCTCTTAGGTGGAACTATTTAAAAACTAGTACCACCCATGTGACATTGCATGTTAGTGTATGCACTCCTCTGACCTTGCTGTCACCAGAGCAGTCTCAGATGACTATAGATAGGAACTGCAGTATTTCAGGAGTGAGGTATTATTTGGGGTACACTGTAAAAGACAGCCTTCAAGCAATGGTACCATTGTTTCTAATCTCTAGATAATAATAAAAATTAAAAAAAGGATATGAAATTCAATATAAAAGCTGTTGAAAATATGATGAGTGGTGCATAGAGAGTGAAGTCTATAATACCTAAAAGGTGTTTTCCTGAACTGTCTGTGAGGCATCAAAAGCTTTCAAAAATTTGAGAAGTCTCCTTAGAACATCCCATGACTTCCTATTTATGTTCCTACTTTTCCACTTGGAATAAGTTTTCTCAGTTTTTCCTCATTTCTCAGTGTGCATGTGTAACCATGGTGAAGTTTTTTGGATAACTCCAGTTGCATATTTCTGCTCATTCAAAGTTTAATATAGAATAGCATCTATACCTCCCCCATATTGTCCCCTTTCTCTTTATCCAAGTGGTTCATGTTGCATGACACAAACCAACTTAATCTATCTACCTGCCTTCTGTGGAACAGATACCTCTATCCCTTTTAAAGAAACAGGCAGTTACCTGCAGAAATTGCTGACTGCATGCTTGGCTTGGTTCCTGGCATCATTCTGGTCTTCCCCACCAGCTACATAGAGAAATCCATCCATCACAGTGACACACTGATTAAAACTTTTAGCAGGCATTTCACTTAGCTTCTTCCATCCGTTTTCAGGATCTCTATATAGGATGTCTCTGCTAAGAGACTTTTCTGTTAAAGCAGGGCGTCCCCCAACAGTAACTAAGACTCTGAAACCTCCACGGATCCTTGTTCTTCTGGACTGAAGTGTATTCTGGTGATAGGGAAGCAAGTGATAGTTCATGGCATCCACTAGGAGCTTATGGCAGTCTGCATCTTGCATCATTCTTGGCACAGTCTGAACGTAATTGACAAGGTCTTGGGCTGAGATGGTACCAAAACGGATGTTACTTAAGAGATTGGCAGCAAACTTTACTCTTTTTTGGTCAAATTCCAGCCATTTTATTGCAATCTGGAATGCAACAATTTCAGAAGGCAACTGCAAGTCATCATCTGCAAGAAGTTCATTAATCTGATCAAAAGTAAGTTTTAGGAACTGATCAGTTTCTGAAAATTCAATGAAGTTGTCTTTAATAAATTTGTGCGCTGCTTCTTTGGTTGTTTTTAGTCCATATGTTTCTGCAATATTGGCAATGTACATACAGTTCTCAACACTGATTTCTTGGGCTAGAAAATCACAGCACATCTTTGTAAGAGTGTGAATCTGTAGATAAATTGCTGTGGAAATAATACTACCTATTGTGTAAAGTGAGAGAGTAAGTTTTCCAGTGTAAGCATAGGTGATAACAGTAGCTAGACCCAAGGGGGACACATCATTGAGGTCCACTCTTTGAGTGGATGGATCTTTCTTTAAGATGTTGTGAAAGTATTCACTGCTTGAAGCCATCACTACCTTATGAACACTGAAAGATTTGGTTTTGGTACTGATAGTCAAGTCACAAAGGAAATTTTCTTGTCTCATTTTGCTTAGACCTTCCAAGAGGTTTGGGCAGTATGATGGGTCAGAAACCTCAGATGAGATGCAGCTGAAACCATTTCCTCCTTCCAAGAGTCCATTCAAGCCATTTAGTTTACTGAGGGGGGCATCTTCCACAATGATAGTTGTTTCATTGATATCTGCTTTGTTCTTTTTCACATTCTTCTTCTTAGGGGCCATGACTGCAATGAAATATTACAGCCAAGCACTTGCTAAAAATAAAATTAAACACCACAGTTGTGAAATTTAATAGCTATGTGATTATGCAACAAATCTAACCTTTGTCAATACATATAATGCCACAAAATCAAACACACAGGATAATCTGTCTTCCTAAATTCTAGGTTGTAGCATGGCTGCTTATTAATAACAATCAATACTCCAATTGTGAAGAACACACCCAAAAGTAATTCAGTAATTCCTTTTTGTTTTAAATAACAAGGTCATAAATTAACATTCACCTCTTATCACCACATTCAGAAAGTTAAGTTCTCTAAATGGGTTTGCCAGAGTGTAAAATTTTGTATATATTTATTTAAATCAGACAGGTTCTAGACCTGAATTCATTAGCCTGAAACACAGGAAAAATATGGGCCCCCAACTTTGTTCATCCTTACTCCAGGGCTGGTACAGACTTACAAGTGAGTTCAGAACTTGACCAGGAAATACTAATACTGGGAAAAATTCTTAAAGAAACAAAAGCGAGATGAGACATAAAGAGGGTTTTAATATGATGTCATATTGATTTTAGATTTAGGTTCTGCTCCAAACTGCTTCCAGGTTTTTGTAACTTTTGATTTTATAGACTGATAGTGTTCTATTTCCCATGTCAGATGTGCAAATACTTTCTGCTCATTGCATACTTTGATTACTTTTCAGTATCAGTAATTTGAAATCTATAATCCTACTTCTAGGATTTTGTGGAGATTTAGGGAGAAGAGGTCTAACTTCTATTTGAAAAAATGTCATGCATACTATATCAGGATGTGTTATTTTAAACAAGTTCTGCATATGTGAAGGTAAGAATCAGTCCCATACAGTTATGTTAGAACACACATTTAAATTATATGTATCAGCTCTAGGGGAGCTCTCAATGAAATGAAGAGCCACATTTTTGTCAAATGCGATGTGAGACAGCCCCTAGTAACAAAGGAGTTACTTCAAACAAATATATGTATGTGCAAATAGACTTGAAGGAAAGCACTGATCTTCAATAACACAATTTAAACAGAATTGTGGAGATCAGCATTCAAATAGATTCAAACACAGCATTTATCTCCAGTATAATATCCACTGATTTTAAAACAATTTACACATGCTAATTTTCTTTGTGATTCTTGCAGTCATAAAAACCTGAACATGAAAAATTGTTAATTAATGATAAATCAAATGACTGGTTTATTGTAGATAACTCAATAAAAAGTCTTCAGTAATACTTCAATCTAGAATCCCAGCACATCATTTATTCCTTAAGCCCACAGCATGTAACAAAATGGTAATTTAATTATAGAAAGGAATGGTTGCTGCCTGTGAGCACCAGCAGTTTTTTGCTGCTGCTGCTGGGTGACAACCATGTGCAGAGCAGGCGAGGGAGAGGGCCATGTGTGCCCCAAGTGTCAGTGCTGACGTGAGCTGTGATCCCTGATATGCCAGTGTGCCAGCGCAGGGGTCAGCTGCTGCCTGGCTCCCCGGCTCCGGCTGCATTCCAGGAGCTGCATCTGTTGAGACCTATCAGAGTCACCTCCCAGAATAGCAACCTCCCAGCAGTTTGCCATTTTAAGACAGGTTCACTTGAAGGTAGAGCTGGTGTTTTAGTATACTTGGCTGTTTAACACAACTTTTGTTGCAAAAAACCTATGATGTCGCAAGTGTTGCGTATATTTGTTGGCATGGAAAAAAAGTGAAACAAAACTTTTGGATATCTTTGTTATACACATAGTTATAGCTTTGCATATTAATAGTCACAATTTTAAAGTTGGCGAGCGCATATTCTTTTGGCAGCCATATCTGTTTTTTGTTCTAAGTATTTTTAGAGACTTGTAACTTAAAATTTTTAATATATGTAGCACTTAATGTTTATTGCCTCATTGCATCATTGCAGAGCTCATTTAAATACGACACTTCAAGCTCTCTGTTCAAAAATTCTCACTATCCGAAGTTTTTTCCTGAGAAACACTTTTTCATCAGCAGAAATTTCACAAGCTAGCCTAGTGTACAAGCACTGTAAGTGACAGGGCATGTAAACACAGTGAAACAAATCAAACAATCCTATAATAAAACCAAGTTACTGAACTTTGAAAATCCTGGATGATTTAGTTTTCTATAATTGTTTGCTTTCACCTAATTTATTTTAGCTTACGTACCAGTCATGCCAAAGGACACTTGGGGTCCCAAAACAATGCATTCAACCAACCAGCCTCCCCCCCACTTTAAAATGCCACCTCCTAAAAACTATCAAAGTGAGGAGTTAAAAACCTCTTACCCTCCTCAGAAAGATACAGTCCCAGAGCTGTCCGTGAAAATGCCTCTTCCTTGGAAAATGAGAACACAAAAAGAGAGGAATTGTGGGAAAACGGAGTGAGAAAGATCAGAGGCCGCTTGGTAAGTCCCAGCTCTCTGGTTTTCAGTGAGGCACTTCGCTGTCACAGTGAGCAAAAGAGACCGGAGCCTGTGCTCGGGTGCTCTTTAAAATGACCCCTCCTCTCCATGCCTTGCTCCCTGCCTCTGCTCAGCCACGGGAGCTCAGCTTCCCTGGGCTGCCTGGCCACTGGAAATCAGGACAAGCCTGGATTCTGCAAATGCACAGGTACAGGGGAGGATAGGGAGGGGAAGGTGAAGATAATTACAGCAGGTAATAATTGCCCCAGGTGAGTGTAGAGTGAACCATGGGGTTCCCCAGCACCCAGCTGGGAGGCTGGGAGAAAGCCATGTGGCTAGGGAGGGGCACAGGTTTAGATTGGACATAAGGAAGACACTTTCTATGATGAGGGTGGTGAGGCACTGGAACAGGATGCTCAGAGAAGCTCTGGACGCCCCATCCGTGGAAGTGTTCAAGGCCAGGAACTTTAACAACAGTGTTCAAGGATGTTTAACAGTGTTCAAGGATGGAACTTTAAACAACTTTGTCTAGCAGAAGATGTCCCATGGCAGGGGGGTTGGAACTAGATAGTCTTTGAAGGTCCCATCAAAACCCATTCTATGAGGAAACATCACGGAAAAGCTGGCACTCTACATTTTCTTAGATTTTCCATGCTTAAATGCAGGCAGAGGAAAGGAGACCAGCTGATGGGGATTCAGTCATGTCCTGTTTTGTGGAGTTAGGTCACTGCTTCCATAAAGACTTGCCTCAGCTTTCAAGGATAATGGCTCACATCCTGATACATTTTCAGAGAAGTAAACATTGATCTTCTGTCTCTCAAGTGTGTATCCTAACTTGGTGGTTATACCATACACTGGAATAGCTTACCTCCATTCCTCGCCAGGCAACCTCAGGAATAATATAAAGCCAAACCCCCACATCCCAGGAGAATTTCGTCCCCTGGGAGAGACAAAAAGAGTGCAAGCATCTGCATGGGAAGAGAAGGGTATTGGGGGAAGTGGAAGTCTGAGAACAGGAAGATTTTCTCTTGGCTGTGCTCTGTACAACGCTTAATCGGACAGATTTATTTGGTTGCCTTCAGGCTTGGATGGGCTTCTACAACAACCACTGCAAAGTAACACTTGTTTTGAACAAAAGGGCATCGCTTTGCTGGTGGAGCTACAGAACATCACAAGGTAAGAAAGAAAAAACAGAATGGGAAATTAGAGTCAGTCAAATGTGCGAAATGAGAGCAAAGGAGAGGGACATAGGGCTCAGCCCTCCCAAAAGCAACAAAGTAACCAGCTTTCCTTTTGAAAAATAGGGCCACAGCTATGAAAAATCAAGGACAAAGCCTTATTTTCATAGAATCACAGAATACCAGGTTGGAAGGAATACCAAGGATCATCTGGTCCCACCTTTTTTGGCAAAAGCATTGTCTCAACAAGATGGCCCAGGAACCCTCTTCAGGTAAATCTTAAAATTGTCCAACCTTGGGGAATCCACCACTTACTTCCCTGGGGAGATTATT
This sequence comes from Edolisoma coerulescens, assembly GCA_013397115.1. Classification (NCBI taxonomy): domain Eukaryota; kingdom Metazoa; phylum Chordata; class Aves; order Passeriformes; family Campephagidae; genus Edolisoma; species Edolisoma coerulescens. The sequence goes on from VWZW01006713.1 coordinate 264,911, forward strand.
TCAATGGTTGATGTTCTCATTGTGAAAAATTTTCCTCTTGTATCAAAACATAATCTCCCCAAGAGTAACTTGTACCCATCCCCCCTAATCTTTTCCTGGTGATTTCCTGTAAAAAGGGAGTCTCCATCTACTATGTCTTTTTTTTCCTCATGTAGATTCCTGCTGCCTGAAAAATACAACTAACTATAGCATTAATTTAATATGTCGGATGACATCTATCATCCTCTTAACACATCTCAATATATTTTAATTTGCCACTTCAATCTAATTATAAAATTCCTTACATCAACAACTATCTTTAAGATTTTGAAGTTCTGCATTAATAGATTCAGTTATAATTTTTATGCAAATAATTTATTTTGCACTGTGCTCCATGAGTTTTAAGAATTTGTAAAATATTAGGTCTTGTAGGTAGAACAAGCACATTTCTAAAACAGTACTATCAAACATATATCGCATCAGTGAACCACAGTTACTTAGTGCTCCCTTTTCTAACAGCTCATGCCCAGACTTCTATCAATTTTCATAATTCTAAGATGCCCTAAAAGGCCAACATTTTTCAGAGAAAGATTATTTTTTTCTTTTGTTATTTTTCAGTTAGTTGGGTTTTTTTTATAAAGGGAACACTTGCCCTACGAACGAACACACTATCATGGTACGTAGAAAATAAAATATTATTCTAATTTTCATATCTTTAAAATTTACTAGCACATTGTAAAATAAATTTAATTCTTCTTCAGTCTCTATGAATGTGTTCCCAACATCCTTATATGATCATTGTTGAAAATCAGCAGAAACAACAATGGAGAAGCATCCTCACTGAAAAGACAAAACTAATTTCTAATTTCCAGGAAGCAGTGAACATGCTTTGATCTAGGCAATGTAGAAATAACCATCTTGTGGGGATTGAGTCAACATCTCAATGTACTAAAACTGGCAAAGTCAAAAATCTCACATAGTTCTGAAACTTTGGTTCTATGTTAGGACAAGACCCACAAAACCTTTAGTTACTTGGTCTTCGAGATCAGAGGATGGCTGATGGCGTACTTGGATATTGTGTGACACACAAGCTGGTCTTGGAAGTAGTCATTCTCATTTTCCATTAATTAGCACAAAATACAGTCTTTTAAAAGTAACTAATTCAGGATCAAAAATCATATATTTACATAATGCAGATCATACATCTATATAATTTACATAATACAAATCATGCAGTTTTAAAAATCAAATTTTGATTTAATATGCTTTTTAATTTTCAGATATTCTTAACATTGTTTCCCTCATATCTTGAAAATAGCATGTTCTTTCTGCTTTTTTCCTTTCAAATGGCATAGAAATTAATAGCTATAAAACATTTTTATATTGACTGAAGTCCCTGCAAAGATTATTGTCTTCTCACTTCAAAGAGGGAGGAGTACATTTTTTAAAAATATCTTGAGCCTCTCAAGATGTATCTTTTTAGGTATGAGTGAATCTTGGGAAAAAAAATACTTAATTTTCTTCATAATCAATTGGTCTATATGAGTGACAATAAGGATAATACTATCAATCCATGCAGCAGTACCAGATCATGAAGTAATGTTTTAACATTTTAGGAATAAAAAGTGGAAACATTTCAAGAGATTTGTTCTCAGCCTAACAAACAAAAACAATTGTTGTATTATAACCATCTTTTCTAATCCATGTACAACCCTTACTGCACTCTTTCTGGAAATATAAAGCCTTTCTTTTAAAGTCAACATGCTCTGATTTGTTGGTGGAACTCAAGTGTCACAGCCATGGCCATGTGGAGATATACCTTGGTCAACTAAAGATGCTAACAAAATTCAGGCTCAGCTCTAGATCATGACTGTTTTGTTTGCTCAGCTCATTTTGTGTATGCTCAGCCAAATACCACACACCCTCAAAGCCCAAATTTAGTTTTCTATGATAAATAGTTATGAAAAATACCTTTAAATGCACCTAATCTGAATGTATTGAGTAGTCACACCAGTAATGCCTTTAGGAAGGGTGAAACTCCTTATGCAGACTGGAAATAACTGTGGAAGCATACTGAATTTCAGTGGGAACTGTGGTCTTTTCAAAAAAGAGATGGAAAATGTGGGTTTTTTAAGCTGCTGAATAAACGTAAAAACAACATTGTTAGGAACAAATGCACAGGGCTTGATTTCATAGACGAGGCTCTGAGGAACTGTGTTCAGCAGGACACCCAGCCCCAATGGGTCACTCAGACCTCCCCTGGTACTTGATCATTTGCTCTCACTTCCTTGCCTAGTTTTGCCCAGCCAGGCCTCTCACATTGACCCATCCCCTGAAGCTCTCACCAGGCTCTTCTCCTGAGCTCAAACAAAGCCCGTTTCTTTCTGGTTTCAGTCTTTCCCTGGAAACTCACTAAGCACTAGCAGTAGGGCAAAGAGAGGTCCTTGAGGGTGAAAGAGAGTTTGCAAGCCTTGGAGCAGAGCTGATGGTACAACACAAACCATGAGCTCGTAGTGTCAGAGCAATTTTTGGAGCTATATTTGTGTGTATGTAAAGCCCACTTCTCCCTAAGAGGAGTCACACATCAATGCCAAACAAACAAATCCTCATAATAATCAGCACTGGCTGCAGTTTTGAAGGACTGAGTAAACTTGGAGTTCTTTCCTCTTGACAGTTATGACAAGCAATACAAAAAATGCTTCAGTTAGATCTGGGCTAAAAATATTTTTCTTGTTGTAGGAAAACTTTCGAGATTTTAAATATTGTCTTCACTGTCATGAAATCATGATCTTTCAGAATAATTGGGCAGCAAGAACATCTTCCTCATCCCAGGAAATCCAGAAGTTTGATAATTAGGCTTTCAAACAACATATGGGAATCCCAGCTTCAATTACATAATCCGTATGACAATCTGACCCTCGACTTCCCTACTCAATAACGACTTTAATCATAAGGCTGGAATTTCTCTGAAGATTGCTTCTGCATAAATGCCACTTTGTATAAATAATGTTGTACTATTTGGGCCAGCAAACTGAATGTGTTTGGAAAGTTGTGAATGGCCTATTTTACCGTAGGGTTGATAAAGTCTCTACATACTGTGAAGACGAGTTAATTATTTCTGTAAAATAGAAACATGAGTATGGGAACTAGAGAGCCAGTCTGCATCACGGACCTGGATTTATTTTTTCCATTTCCAACCTGAGTGCTCTACCTACTGTATTGGCCTATCAGCTATTTTGGTTTCTGTGCTGATGAATTTGCTGTACAGCGTGCCAAGCTGTAATAAGATCTATTTTGCAAGAGCAGCAACCCTAACATGCAAATACCAGACTTTTGCCTACTTAAAACTCTGCTGTAGTTCAGACTGGATGCGCTTTTTTAAACACTTCCCCCAAACACCACTTTAAAGAGTGAAAGATGTTCTGTATACCTATTTTCATTTTATCTACAGTAACCTCCCAGGAAATGACGCAAACACACAGATTTTTTTAGGAGGGATTATTCATTCAGCTTGGGAGTCTTTCAAGCACATGCTCAGCCCCGGCAAGCTCCATGGCAGAGATCCCGTTTCAGATGCGCAGTTCACGCAGCAGCAAAGACTGACTCCCTGTCATAAGCTTTTTAGGTAATCCATAGAAGAGCCCTGCTGAAAGTTGCAGGGTTCAAAAGTGCTCAGCCCCCTAAAAAAACCAAACCAAAACAAAAAAACCCCAAACAAACAAAACAACAACAACAAAAAAAACCACCCAAAAAACCCCATTAGGCATCAGGCTGTACGGAAGGCAGGACCCACAGAGAAGGATGTCCTCTTCAGCCCGAGTCAGGACTGCAGTGCGCTGCCTGCGGGCGCCAGGCCCGGCTCACGGCTTGGCCTCGCTATCCCAACACAAGGCGCCCTTCCACAGGGCAGCCTCGCTGCCACGCAGTCACCAGGTATGCCACGGGCCTCGCGGTGACTGCAGCTAACAGAACAGGTGCGCACCAGCAAGGCACACTCTGGCTGTCCCAGCCGACGCCCGCGGCACAGAGACCGCTCGGGGCTGCTCCCGAGGCTGGCACGGCCGCCCTGACGGGCCCGCCCTGGCACGGGCACAGTGCGCGGCACGGCGCTCTCCGGGCAGGCCGCTCCCTGACTCATCTCCACGGGCCCACCCCAGCTACGCTCTGCTTGCTCAGCACCGCACTGTGCGCTCACATGGAGTCCCGCGGGGCAGAGAAAAGCGCAGAGTCCGCCCTGTTACTGCTGGTAGCTGAGTAGCGAACAACCAGCCCGGCTGCTGCTCTCGGCGGTGGCGGTGCCATGGCGGAGAGCCAATGGCGGAGCCGGCGCGCCTACAAGAAGGACGGGCGGTGGCGGAGCGGGCCCGGGGGCGGTGCCGGGGCCAAGGCGCGGAAGGAGCGGAGCGGAGCGGCCCGGCCCCGGTGGCGGTGCCATGGCGGAGAAGGGGCGGAGCGGCCCCGGTGGCGATGCCGCGGCGGAGAAGGGGCGGAGCGGCCCCGGTGGCGGCGCCGTGGCGGAGAAGGGGCGGAGCGCTGCGCGGAGCGTGCTGGGGCTGCAGGAGCGGCTGCGCTGTGCGCAGGAGCCCGCCGAGGTACCCGGCCAGGATGCCGAACGCGGCGGCTTCTGGGCTGTTATTTCTGTGTTCGTAAGAGCTTTTCTGTGCGAAATAAGTGCTTGTGCTTGGTTTTAACGGCGTACATGAGGAAGAGCGAGGGCTGTCACGCTCTGCCTTGTTGTTCTTCCTGGTCCAAGAAGGACTAAGATGTTGCTCTGAAACAGCCCGTGTAGGGTGGCCAGGCTGCTCGGTAGCTGCGAGGAGTGGCGAAGGAACACCTGAAGCAGGCAGAGATGGGTGGGGAGCGCGATCAGAGCAGGTGCTGAAGCTGCCCCGGGCACTGGAGGTGCAGAGGGGACCAAGGCACCCCCCGCTCTCTGAGCAGCAGCCGCCACTCCCAAGGAAATGGAAGCAAAGTAGCTCGAGCCAATTTGATTTGCCTCAGTACTTTTGCCTCAGTACCTCACTACTTCTACGAAGTAATAAATCACATTTGACTGAAGGTGTATCCGAAAGAGTGATGTCGTTTTTGCTTGGTTTGAGGTTTTGGGTTTTTTTAATTTTTTTTTCCGAGGGTCACATTCTCTTTGGAAATACAGAACACTTTTACCTTGATCGGTTTCAAAGGCATTAAAACTTGATAGAAGTTTGTGGTCAGAGGCAGAGGGTAGCAGTAAAAATGGCATTGTATTTGGCAATTGATGAAAAGCTTAGCTATTAATCATGTCTACAACATGTTTTCAAAGTGTGTGCATATGCATATAGAGAAAATACTGATTTTCATAGCCAATAATCGTTTATCTTCTTGAATGCCTGTCATGTAGACAATATCTGTCTAAAAGGCAAATATCTGTGCAGGTGCTTCTTCAGAAGTTTTAACTTGCAGTTCAATGAACCTAAGATCTTTTCCTGTGCTACAGAAATGATCAGCTCTTATAGTGTCTGAATTTGTACTTGGGATTAGTGTTGTTATGCTGTTTTGTACAAGAGGTGCCAAAGGAAAAGACAGGAACAATTCTAGAGGTAATTAATTTTGAAGTGATCCCAAACCAGTAAGTTTCAAAGCATTCAACTAAAGTGAAAAATGAGAGGGACTCAGTTGATTTGATTCATTAAGGGAGGAGATACACTGTTGTTATGCAGCATAGCTGCAAGTAGGTGCTGCATAAAATGGAGCTAATGGTGGTGCTGCAGCACTTCTGTCCCTGCTAAAACTGTCTAGTGAAATAGAAGTATTTATGGGTACCAGGGCCTAAGGAGTGGCAGGGAAAGCGAGCAACTGATAGCTGTAAATTGTTTGTCGTGAAAGATACTCCTAACAGAAGTTGAATCTAGTAAGAGAAATTATGTGGTTAGCATCTTTAAAGGCAAAGAGGATGTGTGGAAATGTGTGGAAAGATGTGTATGTAGGCAAGCATTGTTGTTGTCAAATTCTTCTGTTTCATACTGAGAATAATATTGGTCTTTGGACTTTTAAATAATTGCTATAAGTTTTTGATAACCGTGCAGAACATCAGTTGTCCATTTCAAAAGCTTCTTAATGTCTGAGGTTTGATAGCTACCCACTGAATTTTCGGAGAATTGACCAAAGAAAGAACAGGTATTGAAAGATGCTTTTGGTTCTAGGGAAGGTACAGGAAAAAAGTACTGTACCATTGTTGATAAAGGTCAGTGAAATGGTCTTCATTGGCATTGATCATAAAGGAACACGTTGAGCAGCTGCATGATGTTAAGATGTAACTGATGTAGAATTAAAAGGTGGTGCCAGGATCCATACCACTCAGTGAGATGTTATGTAGATACATTCTGCCAAATTTATCTCAAATTGTATTTGGCTGACACTAATTGTCATAAATATATGCAAGCTTCAAGGCATTTGACTTGCTTCTGTATGATGCTGATTAGAGTAGCAGGGTCACAGGCCTGATATAATACATAAAACTGATTGCAGTTGCACTCACCAAAAATAAGTGCCAGACCTCATCAGGAAACAGTGTTGGTTTGTGGGTTTGGTTGTGGGTTTGTGGTGGTTTTTTTGGGGGTAGGAGGGTGATTATGCATCTCTTTGTGACATGATGCTACTGAAATCTTCCTTAGTTTAGAAGACAGCAAGCATTGCAGGGAAATGCTACACATACTGAAGTAATTTGTATCAAATGGAGAGAGTCTCTTTTAGAAACCAAATTTGATCATGTGGTAGGCTACATTCATTTGAGCAACACATGTTTCACCATGGCTCAGTGGAAAGTCACAGCTAGGAGCTATGAATATAGGTCACTCAGGATAGGAGACTGTATTTTGGAAAGCATTGACTCAGAAAATGATTTGGAGCTCTGATGTATTACCAGTTGAGCATGAAATTGCAGTAGGGTGCAGTGGCTTATGGAGTAAATGCTATCTTTGGGTAGCTTAGCAGGGTTATGTTATTATTGCTATATAGCATTAGAGGGACAATTACAGGAATATTATGTCCTGTTCTGAGGGCTGTTTTTGAAAACAACACTGGCCAAGCTGGAATGATAAGGCAGCCAGAGAATGGCTGTAGCTCTGGCTGGCATAACTTAATGAAACTAAAGAACCAAGTTAAAGTGTGTGATTAATATTTACATTTATTTCTGTGTTGTGTAAGATGATTGGAAGAAAGATCCTTTAGTGTAGTTAACAGATCATTAGAATTAGTAGCTGAAAACAAAACTAGGTAATTGTTTTAGGCAAACTGTTGTGTTTTGTTTTGTTTGGTTGGTTTTTTGTTGGCTTTTTTGGGGGTTTTGCTTGTTTGGGTGGAGGTTTTTTTTTGTTTGTTTGGTTTGGGGTTTTTTTGTTTGTTTGGGATTTTTTTTGGTTTGGTTTGGTTTTTTTTTAGCTGAGGGCATAGGGATTATTTGCTTGGGAAAGTGAGTTGGGTTTTTCTAAGGTATTTTCCTCAAAGTCCTGGTGCTCTTTCAGATGAGTTGTCTAGCTCAGCCAGAAGTTACTGACTTGATGTAATTTCACAGGATTTGTTATAGGAGAGAATGAGCTAAAGAATTATAGGGATCTCTGAAAGAGAGATGCAGCTATTGAGCAAGGAAGGAGAGAAAACATGAGTTACTGTAGAAAAATGTTGTCAGTCCCCTAACGACAGATGGTCTTGGAACCTGTTAATGGGTCCCATCCTTTCTGAGGTTCCAGGCTCAGACAGGAAAATAAGAGGAGACCATGCAACACTTGTATAAAGGATGGTGGAGCAATGCTGGTGTCGTGAGAAGAGACCAAACCCAGTGCACCTGGCAGCTGTTGTTACTACTTTGCGTTCGGTTTTGACTCTGGAAAATTTTGTTTGCTCACATGCTTATTTCCCATTGCTCATTACCATTGATCTCTGCTTTCCAAATTCCAGCCTGCTTTCCCTTCTTCCCTGCATCTTTGCTGGCTTTTGTTCCTACTGTCCTCTTTGCGTTTCTCTTGTACCACTGTGTGTGCCAGCTCTCAGTTTGTCCATAAGGCTTTGCCTGTTTATATTGCATAGAGAACTAGGTCTTGGCTTTTCTTGGAATGTCTTTTATGGAAAAAAAACACCCAGTCCTAAAGGGTTTTGATCATTCTTTATAAGTCAATATTTAGGAATTATGTAGACTAGTCCAGGAATTGTATATGAAGATAACTTTTCTTCAAAATTTTTCTATGAAGTTTACAGTCTCTTTTGAAGTTGATAGAGTTTTTCCATGAGGATATAGCTGATAGTGGTATGTGAAGTAAAACAGTCTGAAAACCAGTGGAATGTTACATGTGTATTGTGTGTAGGTGGAAGGTCTTCCGTAAAGAAATTACCGGATGCACTCCAGTGAGATAAGAGCCAGATAGGCCACAAATGCTGTGGTGGAAGAAATGTTTAGAGAAAGATGCCTCAATAGTCAGTCTTCATTTTGTTTTTGAAGGCCTGCTCAGAACAGACTTCATAATTTTGCCTTATTTTATGTAATAAATATAATGGTATACTATATATAGGTATCATGACAACAAAGTTTGTGTGTCTAGCAAGCTCTTGGTTTTGGTGAACGACTTTACTGTGTCTTGTGCGCCTCAGTATAACTTTCTCTGGCCTTCACCAAAGCCCAATAGATACTGGAGCTTGGTATTTGTGCTTTGTCTTGGTAGAGAAATCAGAGGTCTCTAGCAAACAGGATAAATACAGAGTTTCTCTGCTGCTAGAGATGCTGGCCACGAATTATATTTTACTTCTGATTGTGTCTGTAAGTAAGTTTGGTTCTAAATCCCAAGAACCTGGAGATGTGTGATTCCTACTGGTTGGATGCTGCCATTTACTTTGTCCAGTTACAGAACGGAGTACTAGTCCTGTACATGCAGAGCTGCTGATTCCCCTGCAGCCTGAGCTGTTCCCAGCTCTCAGGTGGTTGGTATAACTTCTAAAAACCTTGTCAGTGTGTCTCACCCATTTTTTCCTTTTTTTTTTTTAATGAAACAGTGTAATTTGTCTTAATTTTCCAAATGTGATATACATTTCAAGTAACCAAAATGAGCAGTGTGGTCTTTAGTTTAGAAGACTTTCAAAGTTTTGTTTTTCCTTAAAATGTGTTGACTGCTTTTGAACATGCTTGTCATCTAGGTACTTTTGTAATTTTGCCTGTTGGTTTGAAGTTGTATGAATAGTAATTGCCTGCTTCCTAATTTTTTTCTTCTGAAATAAACTTGGCTTTATGAGTTAACTTAGTCCAAAATCTGTCAAGAGGAACTATTCAAAACCCCTATTCACTGTGTCTTGATGAAAACATGCCTTAGTATTCTTCCACAAACAGGTTTGTCTCTGGCCTATGGGATTTATTCCCAGTGGTTTGCACTGCTTGATTATCTAGTCATGTTATATATCACAATAAAACGTGTCAGCGGTGGGTTACTTCCTTTTTTCATTGCAAAATTAATTAAATCAATGAGGATATGTATTCTTTTAATTAAATAAAAGTGAACTAACTTGACACTGAGACACTGATCATCTCAAGCATTAGAAACTATATTAACATTGTGAGCAATTACTATTTTTCTTGGGGAGTGCCTCATCTTAAACATAAGCAGAACTTCATATGGCTTTTGTGCTTGTTCTGGAATCTTGGTCAGGAAGCTTTTTTTTTTTTTNTCCTACCATTTTGTAGCTAGCTGAACTTTTTGGGAGAGATTTGATTTGTTACCTCTGGTCCTAGGTGTATGTCTTACCTTTTCAGCTTGTCTCACATTTTCCCAGACTGTGAAGTATTTCTCCTGTGCTTGTCTAGACTCAGAAGCACTGTTGCAGGGTGGATGATTTACAGAAGAACTGCGTGCCAGGCGTGTGGATAGAGCCCACTGAACACAGTGAAAATCAGTGTCAAGTGTGGGATTCCACTACTCTAATGCATTACAGGAACAATGAAACTTAGAGCAACAGTAGAGTAATATATCCCTGGAGTGCAATTTGTAAATTGTTTCTTCGAGCTTCCTACTCATTTTTTAGTACCTCTTCCACCTCCTGCAATGCCATTTCAGAAGCAGTATCTAATATAATAAATGACAGTTCATCAGTTATTTAAATTAATACAGCTGTTATTGTTGTCAGAAGATTTCTGGGTAGTGTGTTTCGTGTTCTTGCTGTTACATTGAGAAGTGTCAATGATCTGAAACACTTGACTAGTATTTCAGGCTTTGTGAAAGCCCTATGAAGTGCTGCTATTTCAGTTGTACATTAATTCTGTCGTCTCCATAACATAGTTTCATGTGTGTGGTTGGGAGTATTTCAGTGGGAGCACTAATCTGGGGAACGCCATCCTTAAACCATGACAGGAAGATAAGACATATGGTTAGCTGCAAGACTCTGGGGTGCTAGATACCCATTGCCAAAGAAATTTGATTATATTGCTGTTGAAATTTATACTCTGCTTATAAATGAGACTTCTTTGTTATTAAAACACTTCTCATAGGAAGATGAGTATTTTGTATATGAAAAAATCTTTCCTGCTTTTATGGAAGTGTTGAGTTTTGTAACAGATGTAAGCTTTGACAGCGCAAAAGAAAACAGTTGTTCTAGCTTGATCTTGTTCTGTTAAAATACAAATTGCAGTTATGTTTTCAAAACCTTATTTTGTGCAATCTGGGCCCGCATCAGCTCTGTTGTCCTTTCTCGGCCCGGACTGATGGAGTAGTGCTGCTGACTGTGAGACGTGCTGATTTTTGCACGGTGGCTTTGCATAATGCAGCTTTTCTGTTGGCTCTGTGGCTAATGAGGGCTACTGCTACAGGACAAGGAGGCATATATATGTAGCCTGTATTACTGTGATATTTATCTTTACTGTAATCTCTGTAGCACTAAATTCAAACTATCTACTGGATTTTCTGCTGTTACTGAAATTGAGGGGTTGGCAGGACCGTACTGGTTCACAGCACAGACTGCAAACACTGCCCTGATGTGCAATAAGAGTGTTTACATTTTCCAGGAGTTACTGGATGTTTCTTTTAACACTATTGTGTATTTTTGGATTAAATATGTGAATGAGGATGAGAAGAACAGAATAGGATTTCCATGTATTTGTTTAAAACAATAAATCTAATGTTTCCTTCCAGATTATAAAAACACTTGAGGTACTACAAAGTTTGGATTTATCACTGGATATTCTAGTGGTAAGTGATTAGTAATAATACATTAAACTCTTTAGTGAATTACTATGTAAATGTCAGGAGTGTGCGTTTGTAGAAGTGGTGAACATGTTGCATTTTATAATTTTGACTTTATATCCTATTTGGTTAGATTCATTTTCCAAAAGCTGGTCATCCAACTTGATAAATGCAGTATTATGTCAACAGTGATAGTACTGAGCAGGGAACGGAGCATAGAGAGGACACTTTGCTAATCAGGTTGGTTTCTTTTCGCTGTAAAACTGCCTTCAGTCAATGCTTAAAACAAAGCAAATATGAGTGAACCATTCTTTAGGTCAATTGTCTAACTCTTCCATCTTTTATTAGCAGCTCAAAGTTATTTTCTTGCATTTAAAGAGCAGGCATCCCAAATAATGATTCCTGTGACTTTTATCTGCATCCAAGCTGCATCATATCAAATTCTATATTAGATATTCTCACACTGGTCTGTGAAGCTTCTAGCTGTTATAAGCAATGTCTGTGTTTTGAGAAGAAGAAAAATGTGGGTTTTGTGAGAGAATTCTTTGAAGAGTAAGAGGAAAAATATAGTTGCCGAGATATTTGGGTGGCCTATTCAGGTGAAGGTGTTTGCCTACCTAGACACAGGCAGACTTCTGCCTGAGTGAAGCAATATTTATTTTGTTTTCAAATAAAAATACATAATCTCATATTGCAAGTAGTTGTTTAAAATGACAAAGGGTTTCTGCAGATGATTCATGTTCCCAGCAATTTTGCGTGTTTTATAATGGGACAGACTTTAATGGAAGCCTTCAAGTCAAATAGAGGAAAGTGATGTCTCACAGCTGAGGGCTCCACATATTTTTAATGCATTTGAAGAACATAAATAGCTTTATGAAATAGTCCCATCAGATTTCTTCCATCTGTTTGCAGTAACTGACTTAACCAAATCAGGTTGCTCAAATTATATATAAGCTAAATATACTTGAAGTGAGTTTAAGGAAGCCCTTTCTAGGGGCTGAGCTGATTATGTGGGAGTAACGAGTATAGCTCAGACTTGACAGGAGTGTAATTTCACTAGTTAGCAAGAGCATTTACAGGTTGCAGTGAACCTACTGAATTCCATATTTTGCGTGCATCTTAAAAGTGAGAGTTTGTGAATCAGAGATGCTTACTGATAATACGGAATTAAAATCACCTGTGATTCTGCAAACAAAGTCTGTAAGATATTTTTGATTAAACAAAACACACTAGAGTGAGACTTGAAGACACAAAGATACTGTGAAAATAACTGCTCCTCTGACCCTTCAACCCTGTACTACTGGTTGAGATGTATTTTACATTACACCATGCCCAACATATATGATCTCTAATATGCTAAAATGTACTTCGTAAGCCTAAAGGAAATTTGAATTGATGCATTTTTTGGGCTTAAGCATTTGAGAGAAGTGAAATTCCTCAAATATGTACATTTAATGGAGGAAAATTACTTATCTTAGTTTTATGAATTAAGGCTGCATTTTGTTCCCCATATTCAGTTATAAATAACTACTTCAATTCCATTTGCAGTATAAAGGGTGCATTTATTCTTTGGCTGCCATAGACTGCCCTGAATACTAGGCTAATACTGTTTGTAGCAGTTTTAGGGGAGGTTTTATTTGGGATGAGAGTAGTGATTTATTCTGCCCATCTTTCTTGCACTATCTTCAACAGGAAACTGGCATAGACAAAACAGTTAACAGTTTTAGGAAACATGCCACTGCTGGGAATGTAGCTAAAAGTCTCTTAAAACAATGGAAAAAGCTTATTTCTCCAGAAAGTAAAAGGTAGGTGTGAACTTTTTTCTTAAAAGTTGATTATACTCTAGTGTAATTTTAAAATACAGATTGGAAACTTATTGTTTGGAATGACAAATGTACACTGAATTGTAATGTGAATTGAATAGAAGAAATGAGGATGCAGTTATAAAATATGAGGAAAACAATCAGATCTTTATTGGTCAACTAGCCAGACGGCACTCTGACTTCAGCTGCTTTTTTTGACTGGCACAAGTTCTTAGGTCCCAACTGGTGCAAACAGGACTAAACCATGATGGGCACTGCTCTGCACTTCAGGAAATTGGGAAACTTGCTCTTTCTTCCCAGAGGTGGTTATAAAATGAGGCAGCTCTCCAGTGATTTGGTTGTATAGAGGTTTTTCTTGTAATGTTATTGTGGGCTGAGAGGGCCTTCCAACACTGAAGGAGTCACAGTGAAGAGATGCAGTTTCTTCTGAGACTGAAGCAGCCACCACTGCCATGGCCAGGCCCGCTCTGCTTTAGATGTTTTGCAGAGTTCCAAGAGTTCCAGACAGTTGAGCTGGGAAAGCCAAGGGAATAGTTTGACTAAATAGTGCATTTTAAATCTGAAGTTGTTCAAACAACAGGAAAGTAAAATAGCAGAACCTGTGATAAGCAAATCATAAAGGCTGACCTGTTAATTTGTATCACCCTACAGAGCATGTTGTAAATTCTCTGTCTCCTGATTATTTCAAGCACTATGTCTTTGCTATAAAGCATGCAGGGAAACTTTGTGAAAAGTGGTATCTAGCATGTTATAAGCAGATAGTACTGCCAGGTGTGTTTTCCTACTCAGGGTTTTGTCCCTACTCCCTACTTGTTTTGCTATCAGTTCTTGTTGCAGTATTTAGCAGTGCTGGACCTAAGAGCTCTGTGATTCTGTACTGATAATGGAAGAGTAAGAACACAGTGCAGAACAAAGTTCTAGGTTTTGTGAAACTGTGACACATGGTGTGGTTTTATGCTTTTAGTTTTACTAATATTGGAGAAACAAATTGTTTAAGAATTTAACATCGGCTGTAGAATGGGATGTAATTTTTTTTTTATTGTTGCAGTGGTCACAGGGGAAGAAAAAGTAATGAAAAAGAAAAATGTGAGACAAAATCTTGTGTTTCCAAGGAGATTAAGCCTTCAGAGAAGGCCAAAACATCTGTTCTGGGCCTTAGAAGTTCCAATAGTGCTCCCATTTCTACAAAGTCAAATAAGGAGCGTATTTGTGGTGAAAAGACCCATCAAAGTACAAATTCTGCGTCTCCAAAAGAATGTGATAATGAAGAATGTAGCAGCAGTGGTTCTAAGCATGCTTCCCAGGGTACCAATTCTCAGGCTAAAGAAAGTGAGTTCAAAGAGAGCAAGAAAGTTTCAGAAAAGCAGCATTCTTCTGCAGCCAATGAAGGCTTATTATCCCTGGAGGAAAAGCCTAGTAAGGATGCTTCCAAACAGAGAAATCCTAAACATGTGAAGAAACCAAAACAAAATCTTGTCATGAAAGACCAAGCCCAGTCTTCTAGTGATGAGGAATTTGAACCGCCTGCTATGTCTTTTGAATCTTATCTTACTTATGATGAGGTTACCAACAAAAGAAAGAGAAAGGCTTGTTCTACAGGTGCACGGCCAAAAAAGTGCAGTGAACAGAAGAACAGCTCATTACGACAAAAGACTTCAAAACCTTCTCAGGCAAAAGAGGGAGTTGAAGATGTAAAAAAATGTGAGAGTGATCAATCAGAAACTCCCAGTAAAAAGGTAAACCACTACAGGGTTGAGATAATAGCAGATAAACTGCAGACAAACAAGTGCTTTGGACTTTTAATTTCAGTGAAATTTATCTATATTTTAAGGAACAGGTTGCATGACTCTGATGTATCAGCTGCATTGCAATTGCCAATAATTAAAATAACTGGGGGAAAAAAAAGATACAATCTGCAATTGAATTACTTGTATTTTTAGCATTATTTCCAATATTACAGTAGTGTTTGATCCATATCAACTAATCTGCATTTGACTTGAAAAATGCAAAGGCAGTTACCTTTGGAAAGACGTCCACCTTTTTCCTTTCTTGACCATCCTGTTTTGTGGCTGCTGCAGCTTTTGATGTATAGAACAGTCCTTTTGTCAGATGCTGTGGTTCTTTAATAGTGAATGGTAAGGTTTGCAGTGGAACTGAACCTTCTTTAAAGGCATTGAAATAAACCACAGTATTGCATATAAAACTAGATGATACATATTCTTAATCTGGGCTGTGCTAGTCCCTTGAAATGCAAAAAGCTTAAGTAGCTCCTCTGAGCAAATGGGTATGTAAAAAGGTGTATTAATTAGACCTTTTAAATGAAGACCTTTTGTGCACTGAAAATTAGACTTATCTTCAGATTTATATCTTCACTGTGATGTGAAAACTTCAGGCTTTTTTTTTATTGTGGAAGATCTGCAATCTGAACGTGGTATCTTCTGTCCTAATGTAGAGGCTTATGTGGGATACTCTAACATAAACTGTTTGAGGAAAAATCTCAGATATTCAAGCAGTTGTGCAGAGTTACTGTAGATACTAAAATGAAGTGCAGGGAATGGAGGTTTTGGGCTGTAAGTGCCTGACTTGCAATTGGAGGACACCTAAGACCCAATTTAGGTGTTGCACATGATCCATTTTTAGGGACCCATACTTAACAGGCTGCTGCATCTTTAAATCCCTTTTTAGGGGATTAGCTGTGAACATTTTAGGCTAAATGGCTTACCAAGCATGATCTAGCAGACTTGATAGGAGCAGGTATAAAGCTGTTTCCTGTCTTTCAGAATTATGCTTTTGTCATTTTGCAGTTTTGCCTCATTCGGTGCATGCCTCAATAGTGATTGATCTGGAAGCCGTTTAGCTCTACATGCCTACTCTGTTCTTTAATCTTTCCATGTGCTAATTGCAGATGTCACACTAAGTTCCTTTTGTGATATAGTCTTGGTAAGTGGAGTATGAAAGGATATAATGAAAAATAATCCTGTGAGTAAATTTTAGTGTAGAAAAGCAAGAATTCTAGTTATCCTAGTTAATTTTGGGATTTGCATAAAGGTTTAGGGGTTTATTGTAGCTTATTTTAAGCCTCCTTAACCCAAAATTTATAAAGTTGAAGCAATGTTTCTTTGACTGTGCACAGGCCAAGGTGGCATCCCTCCAAGAGCTTCTTAATACTCCACTACCTAAAACTCTGCCAGGGATCTCACAGTCATCTCCCCCATATGCTGCAGACTTCACAGGCAAGTAATATACAAGGCTGATAAATGTGAAATAGTGCAGGTTTTTACAGCTCTGTGTAGAAATGTTTTATCCCCTTTTCCAATAAGCTGTATTAGCTCATCAGTCCATGGCAAAGAAGGGCCTTGTTTTCACTTTCTCACCTATAGAAATCATGTTGGAGCTGAAGAGAGTTATAAGGCCTTCCTTCTTATGGCTTGCTGAGTAAGGAATACTGAGGAAGGTTACCACAGACGTAGAGAAGGCATAAATCAAGTGGCAGTTCTACAGGCTCCATTTATCTTTACTCCTGTCTATACCTTAGAGCAGGCAAAGCCATAGTAGAAATTATCTTAGGTAAAACAAATATATGAAGCACTAGGTCTAGCTTTGGCATAGGAACCACTAGCATCTTTATAGGTAGGTGACATAAAGTGCCAGTTGTTCCCCTAGCAGCTCTTCTGGTGTTTCAGTGGTTTCATACCACTGGGATCTTGAAACATTGCTGCTATTGCAACTTCAAGTTCTCTAAGATAACTCAGGAGGATTAATAAGGTGCTGTAGGTGGGTAACAGAGTAATCGAGGTGTGAACCCAGCTCACGTAGACCAGAGATAAAAAATGCAAGACTGGTTTGAGTTGGTGCAGCTCACCTGCAGTGTACATGTTTTCTTGGTGTTAGATGATGGTGAGTGCACTTCTGCAATTTACAAGACGTGCAAGGGCCCCAAACTGTAGTGCGGTAACTTAGTATTTCAAGAAAAAGTAATATATGTTTATCTCAGAGCTGGATGTTGAAAGCATTGTGAAACCTGCCTGATGTTTTGCTTGCAGCTTCCGCAGCACCTGTTGTAGACGCACCCGAGCAAGTCGATGAGATAGTTCAATTCACAGGGCAGAGACTGAACTCTAAAATGCAGGTTTACTCTGGCTCTAAGGCAGTCTGCCTTTCGAAGATGCTTACGCTGTATGAACAGTGTGTCCGTGTGCTTCACAACAATATTGAGTGTGAGTACTTCAGGGGATTTGTAGCAGCTGTGACTCAAAGGATATGAGATTTTTTATTCTGTAGGCCAACAACTGGCCTACTAAAATATATTGTCCCCCTCTACAGACAGTGACTTGAAGCAGGTTGAAAGGCACTTGCAGAAATGGATTGATGGCTGTGCTAAAATGTAGCTTTGTTTTAAAAGCTTACCATTTTTAAAGGTCCAAGGTTACTTAAAATAATGTCGTATAAATTATAAACCAAAAATTCTGCCCACCCCCATGTTTTTTGTGATCAAGACATTCTTTTCTTCCTTGCATAGGCAGAGGAGGAAGTGATACATATCAATAAAGATGGGGCAATGACTACTCAGATGCTTTATCCATATATACTTTATCAAGTATAACTGCTAGTCAGTATGGAACTGCTGGTTTATAAATATTGTCATAGCCTGACAGAAGATATTCTGTTAGTGCTTGCTAAAATTAAGTTGTGTTTTTATTTTTAAACTGAGTGATGTTACCCATTGAGTAAACTAAGTGAGATACTGAAAGTACTGTCCTCTTTTGTAGTGCTACAAGAAGCAGGAGGTGTGCCCTTTGAAATTCTTGAGCCTGTGCTAATACGTTGCACACCCGAGCAGTTGTTTCGAATAGAGAAATGTAATCTGGTAAATTCTGCCGTGTTAAATTTGGATAACCACAGAGTTCCACAACTCCACGGGTTGCACTGGTTCTCTTTGAATTTCTTTGAATTCAGCTGTCATTATCAAGTCTACCTTTCTCAAGTGTCAGGATTTAAAACCTTCAGGAGAATTACTACTGGTGACTAAGTGAAAGACAGTGTGTATAGAAGAGTATTTCTGTTTCTAAAAATAAGAAAAGAGATGACCACAGTATTTACCACTGAAATAGCTGGGAAAGTCAGAACCAACTGTTTCCAAGTTACAAACTGTTAAGGCTTATCAGTCAGGAAGTAGCTGGGGTGAGATTTCATGTGTGTGGTAGATTTCTTATCTATGCTGTTAGGACTTGAGCTCCATGATGCACTTGGACACTGATGTTCTCAGTGTGCAGTCCTTCGTAGGGCAAGTTAGCCTTTTCTTTGTGTCCTTCGAGCTGAGAGCCGGAGTGCCCTGAGCCTGTGCTGCAAACACAAGTCTAGCCTGTAGGCATGGCTTACTGACTCCAGCTCTGCTGCTTGAAGCTGTGTGATCTTCAGGCTGTAGTCAATGTCCCTGCATGGTATTGCCATGGTGTGGGTACCTGTGTCAGCACCGGTGGTGGGATTTGTTCTGTACCTTCTTCCACCAGAGGTTTGGGTTGTGTCTGTAGGCTCAAGTAACAGGTACTCTTGAAAATATTGCTTTTCAATCTCTGATTTAAGATATCTTGTGTTCAAATTAGACATTTATAAAAGAGACTGACCACTTGTGGAAGAAGCACTGCCAAAGAGAGTTTAAAAATGAGAGCCTTCGGGAATATGAGTCTTGGCGTGAAATGTACTTGAGACTGTTTAATCAGAGAGAAGAAAAACTGAAGATCCTTACTAAAAATATTCTTTCAGCTCAGTCTGAGAAACCAAAAGGTAAAATCTCTGTTTAGCTCTTCCACTTACAAAACCCACTCTCTTCTGCTGTTCTTGACAATATGTTTGGTTTAGTGATTTGTTTGCAGTGAGGACTAATGCTGTGCTTCTAGAAGAAATCATCAAGAACAAACACTGTTCCTCTTAAATTAAAATTTCCTTAAAAAATAAATACATGCATTAATACAATACACTGGTGTATCCTGCAAATATTATGCATTAGACAAATCTTACCTTACGGGTTAGGCTGAGGATTCTAAGCAACAATGCAAAGAGTTTTGGACATAAAGGACATGAAAAGTCATGTATCTGCTACTCCTTGCTTCTGTATTAGGCAGGCAAGTAAAAATGGCTTATATGACTGGTGCAGCAAAACCACCCAGGAGCATTCGCCGACAGCAAGAAATCCATGGGACAGCAGGACCTGTCATCCAGCTTCATCCCACAGAGAAGTGCAAGTAAGTGCTACGTATTATGCTTTTAATTTATGTGTCTTTGTCAGTTCAAAATTGTGCTTGCAAAATAATTTTAAAGTTCTAAATAACTCTATTTACTTTCCTTTTTTTATGTGGCTAGTAGCTAGAAACAAACTTGCATTTTAAGTCTTGTGTGCTCCTCAGCTGTGTGTGCATCGTCATTGCACATTTCTCGAAAGTGCCAGTGAATTCACCCTTCCAGCTGGAGTGTAAGTGGATGCTGGTTTTTTTTCTCCTGATTGCACTAAAGCCACTTGGCATCCTACGGCGATTCCATTATTGATGGTTTGGGTCTGTAAACCTGCCTAGTAGCCTCACATGCTCTCCTGCTTTGATAAAATCCCAGTCAGCTGCCTGGTGTGATACAGCTGACCAGAATGAACCTCAGGAACTTTTAATACTTTTTTTTCCTGTGAATTTCAGAAGCTTAGTCAAACAGCTTTGCTGCTCGAGGTGGTTGTGATATGGGTCAGGAAGGGCAGCCTGGATGTAAGAATTTTTGTAAAGTCAGCTTTTACACCAGATAAATTTTCATAACTGTGCCTTTAGCTAGTGAGATTTGGAAAGTTCTTTCCATACTGTTGCTATTTTCAGTGAAAAGATAGTTCCCCACCAAGGCAGTAGCTTAAGGCACTTTGAGCTGCGCTTTTGCTTTCAGTTGCTCTGTGGGAGATTGTCTGTATTGTGACAGACCAGCCTTTCCAGTTTAGGTGCTTCAAGTACAGTGGCATACAAGTACATATGTCCTTTGTGCTCCAGTAATCTCTGGACCAGGAGCTGAATGATGTAGACCAAGCCTTGCATGATTTTTTTTTTCTCAGACATGATAAATTAGGAAGAACTGGTGTTGTGTGAAAGAAACTGTGACAAAGGTCATTGCTTTGCATTCTTGAGAAGCAAGGGTTTGTTTAGGCACAATGAATATAACTTCACTGCTTTGACCTATTGGTTTTTTAAGCTGCAGAATTTGTACAGCTGAAATTGTCACTTAAGAAGGTGGTCTTGCAGGAGCTAAAAAATCCTGTGGCAGACATGCAGATCATTAGCAGGCTGCCATTCTCGCTCAGCGTGCAGTGGTGCTGAGCGCTGGCAGAATCCTCAGTGACTGGCTCTGAGGAGCACAGGGCTGGTCACATTGGTGGCATTGTGCTGGCACTTCAATGCTGTGTTGGGTTAATGGTCTTCAGCAGGAGGCATCAGCTCTGTTTATGCATCTGCCTCAGTCCTTGTCTTGTTGATTGAGGATTCCAGCATGATGTTTAGTTAGTTATTGTGCCTTTTGCTAGTTAGTCATAGTTACAGAGGTATTGTTTTTAAACATTTACCCTCATTCTCTGTCAATGAGCTAGTTAGCAGGTCGGCTGTGTTCAAAGACGAAAATAAACATAAGGTGCAAATTGGAGCACCGGGCATTATGAATCACAGTGGTATTGCTGACCATTTTGATCTGTCACAAACTCTGATTATTTAATTTTAAAGACTAATGAGAGACATGAAATCTTATAAATGTAATATTTGTTCAAGAATCAAAATGGACAAGATGATCATCTGTGATCCCTTCTAACCTGAATTATCCTATGATTTTGAAATGTATAAAGTCTCTTAAATGTGTCCAATCAGGCTGTTGTTTTTGTTCTTTTTTTCAAAATGAGCCAGGGTAAATAGTAGCTTGATATCAAATGCTAACTTTTTTCTTATTTGCTTGTTTTAAAAGAATAGGGATTCCAGAAATGAGAGACAGAAATAACACATTATCAAATCTGATTCCTCCTGGCAGCAGTACAAGTTCTAGCTCAGGTGTCATGATTCAAGATGGAAAGAAGCCTACCAAAAGTAAGTGGCATTTCCTAAGATGATAAATTGAATTGTTTTAACCTGCTGCCTACTATTATATGCTTAATATTATACTAATAGCATTTAAAGTTGCTCATAGCTGTAATCCTGATGGGTCTCTTTGTTTTGTTGTTGTTGAAGAAATCGCACCAATCATGAAGAAAACTTTGAAAACACTGAGGAGCAGAGTTGGACAACGATAAAATGAGGCTGCGTATTTGAAGCTTATTTGATACAACTGTTTGTATATTATGCTACAATGAATGAAAGTGGTGTTCATGTAAGCACTGTTCAATTTGTCTTAGTTAAAATAATTCTGAAAAATTGCAGGGGTGAATAATTAGCAATAAATAGTGAAACCTCCGAGTCCTTTCATACTGCTGCCTTCTTACTTGAATTGAAATAAGGTCAGCACACACACTAATGAAAAATCTGTTTATATGAACTTTTATAGATGATGTATTTATCAGTTTAAGCTGGTGAAGGGTCTGGGGCACAAGTTTTGTGAGGAATGGCTGAGGGAATGGGGGTGGTTTAGTCCAGAGAAAAGGAGCCTGAGGGGAAGACCTTATCATTCTTTACAGGTACCTGAAAGGAGGTTGTAAACGGGTGGGGGTTGATCTCTCTTCCCAAGTTACAGGGCAAGAGAAAATGGCCTCAAGTTTCACCAGTGAAAGTTTAGATTGGATATTAGAAAAAATTTCTTCACTGAAAGGGTTGTCATCATTGGAATAGGCTACCCAGGGAAATGGCTGTGATACCATCCCTAGAAACATTTAAAAGATACGTAGATGAGGCATTTGAGGATCAGAGTGCTGGATTAACAGTTGGACATTGATGATCTTCAAGGTCTTTTCCAACCCAAACAATTCTTTGATTCTATGATTCTATGTGAGTGTGGAGATGAAAGAAAATTTGGACTATACTCTGATCTGCTGCTCTCAGTCTGTCATGAAGAGGCTTAGCTCACAACCTCCCAGCCATTTGTCTTAAAGTGAAGAAGTTTTTTGGTCTTAGATAGCTGTCCTTTCAAGAGTTAGGGACTGCTGCAATTTGGGGTTGGTCTATGGATGGGTTTACTTTTAGAAACAAGATATGTCTTTGTTCGTTCTTCTTCTGAACCAGATTACTTGCCTGAATTGTAAACCTGACTGCCTTGAAGGCATGGCTTAGAAATGGAGGAATGCTATCAATTGCACTCAGTAGTTGCAAGTAGGTCTTATTTCTTCCTTTGTACTTCCATAGGATTTGGCATCTTAGAACTCCTCATGAAGCACAGGGTACGGTTGTCATGAAACCTTTGAGTTGATGTCTCTTACTCAAAACACCTTATGTGTGAATTTCCTCACCATCCTATATATTAGGTATTACAGGTAGATTACAAAACTACTGCTACTAAAAATGGCTTTTACAGCCATTAACATAGTCACCCATACATAACAGCTTGTGCAAATGCCCTGTTTATACAGGGATTTGAAGTCAGCAGGTGTGATGCTGTGTTTTTTCTCCATGCATTATGGTTGCTCTAAAAAGAAAGCAAGTTGAAAACATGCTTGTTGAACTGGAAATGCTGGGGGGCTGTCTTGGTTTGAAAGACAGGTGTCTGCTAAGGAAGGCAGGAGCCTCCCTTGGAATGGAAAATATAACCCCCTTCCCTCCGCATTATTGTAATTTTGAAATTAAGGGGCTTTCAGGCAAAGATATGAGAAATAGGAATAACAGTTCTTTACTAGTATATTTAACAAGGCAATAATACAGAAACACTGGCTGAAACTGCCAGAGTCAGGATATGACCTGACACCCTGCCGGGCAGGGTGGCGGTAGCAGTCCAATTAAGGAGTGGCTGCAGTCCTCTTGAAGTGATAGATGTGGTTCTGTTGAAGCGGTGATCCTGTAGAAGGGTCTGGTCTTCTTCTGAAGGTCCAGTGGTGGTTATGTAGCTCTTGTCCTCTGGGAACCCAGTAGGTAAGGGCTGACTGTGGTGTTCCAAACCTCAGGTTATATCCAGGTAGGAATGCTTGGTTCCTCCCCCTGGGCGGAGCATCTCGCAGTGGAATGATGTAATTTTATGAGTCATGCAGTGAGGCTTGATGGCCCATTAACAGAAGACATCCCCCAGAGGGAGTTACCAGGGATGTATTATGGAAGAGACAAAGAACACTGCCCTACTTGGTTTCAACAGATGGTGATAGAATACATACTTTTGGTTACATCTTACATTGTAACCTAAGACAGGGGCGCTTTCACTGTTTTTGGAATCAAAACAAGCATTAACTAGTAGGAGAGGTAATGCAGCATCTGTCATACATACCTGAAGAGTTCATCCCAGAAGCACTCTTTACAAGACTTAAATCTGGCTGAATAGCCAGTGTACCACTCTTTGTTGCTAATCAGTTGGTGGCAGAAGCTCAATTCAGATGGAAGTTTCTATCAAGTGTGGTATCCTTTTGTGTAAGAAAAGACAAAGTCATTGGTTGTGCTCTGGCATTTGAGAACACAGTTGTAGCCATCCAGAACAGAGATAGATGATGGGAATGTCCACTTGGGAGTCTGAAGGATAAACAGTTGTTCGAACTAATAGACTTACACTGTTGATTGGTGATAACTTTTCCTACCCTTAACAGTGGTAGCAGAGTTATGTGGAGGGCAAATTTGACTTCAAAATTAGGTGGCTTTCATTTCTTCTTCTCACTTTCTCTCACTTCAAAGGCTGTAGATGTAGTTCTGGTAAGAGATATGCAGAGGGTACTCATGGGATCAGATTGTCATCCTGACAATTTCTAATTTAGAAAATACAGTAGACAAGCAACTGTCTTTATTGTAAAGTAGTTGGTGCTACACACACCTTAGGCTAGGGTTTTTCTTTTGCTTGTGCTGTGGGTTGCTCCTATGGACTAATGCCCACCTGAGGCTGCAGTACATTGGGGTACTCTGGGAATGCATCTCTGTGAGGAATCTTGTTTTTGTGGTTTGACAGTGCTTGATGACACAATACAAATCATAAGTGGAGGCAAATTCAAAGCCTACTTCAAAAACATACCCTTTTAATTTAGAACACTAATGTAGATGCTTCTGCAGTCTCCTGCCTTCCATCCCTATATACAGTTACTCCAGTATAGAGGAATTATTGCTAGATATGTGTTCCTGGCATCTGACATACCTAACAGTAAACATGGTATTGGAGTATATTAGCCTGAGGCAGATGACTTTCCTTCTGGTGGATGGGTGAAAGATGTTTGGTTGATTTTGTTGCATGTTCCCCAGGCTGACTGCCACATCTCATCAGAGGAGACCTCTGATCCTTCTTAGATAAGGGACTATTTTCACAGAAAGACTGAATGTTACAAGTGCACCGTGGCCTTCTCTTCCTTAAAAACACATTGCAGCTCCTAGTCCTCCTGCACTATCTCTGGAGCCTTTTATCCCACCAGTATAATGCTTTTACCTCCAGGTGATATGCAAGTTCCATATTAATTTCTGGCAAATTAAATAAGTAATGGGAGAAAAATATGGGCACAAAAGGAAAGTCCTGCTGTTGTGGAAAAGACCACAAATGCATGATACTTCTTTTCTTCTTTCAAGCATAGAAACCACTTTCCACTTCCTAACAGTGTTTGTTTCATATCATTCAGGAACATTTTCCATCCTGTTAGTGGTTGGGACCAAGAAGAAAGCTTGGCCTGATTGCTATACCACTTAAAAAAGGAGGATGCGTGATGTTGCCATCTAAACAGTCCCTGTGGTAGGAGAAGGAAAACAGTATTGAGGTGAAGTGTTCAATCTTATGAGACCCTGCTCAGAAGGCATGTGAATTCCAGGAACTAAGCTCTTCTTGGGGACCATGTAGGCGTTTAAATGTTAGCTTAAATCCCGGGCCAAGGCCAGAAGGGGGTGTAGGGTTTGGCATGATCCTTCTGGAAGGATTTGTAGACATCAGTGTAGTGCCCCATGCATGCTGTTGTCAGTTGTTGCAGTTCAGGGATCAGTATCTGAGCTGCTGCTAAAGCAAGGCACAGCTGGGATCTTTGTGAGCAGGGAGGTTGTGACAGCTCTGAGCATGATATCGTTGGCTGTGTGGTACCTGGGGATGTCTGAGGATTTCTGGTAGTCGTAGGAGATTAACCTCAGCAGAGGGCAAAGAAATCCCCTCACACAGTGCAGATCTCAGACTTGCCATCTGAAAGCTCAGCAAAATGCCTGTGCCAGGGTTTAGTGTGGTGAAAAATGTTGAGTCACTGATAGGTAAGAAGACCATCCTCTGTATACTGCTTTTGGGAAAAAAAACCAACCAAACAAAACACCACTTGACAAAAATCCCAATCAACCAGTGAGAGTTGCCTCGTTCTTTTATTTGATTTATTTCCTTTCCCTGCCCTTCCTGTAAAGACAGGAGAGGTTTTTGAGTGGGTGATTGAAGGCCTTGGTTAGACAGCTTACTGTCTCCCTTTTCAGCCACCCCCACCACTGAACAGAGGTGAAATTTATCAAGATTGTTTTCCTGCAGTTGTAACTAGTTACTGCCACTGGAGGAAAAAGTCTCTCCTGGGTCACCACTGTAGCAGAAATGGTCTTGGGTTTGTCTATTTACAGGACTAATGTACTGTGATTTTTTTTTTTTTCTCTCTCACCTAATTTCCATATGAGCAATTCTTCCCTCCCGCCCCCAAAGCATTTCCTTTCTGATCTGCTGAATCAGTTGATGGGGAAAAAGAATGATGTTGCATTCTTATGATCAATCATATTTGATCCAGTTTAGGGGCTGGGTTTAGCATTTCTTGGTGTTATCATTTGCCTTTGGTTTTCAATGGTCTCTGCTTTGGGTACCATTGTTTAGCAGTGAAACCTTTCAGGAAAGTGATGGAATCACTCTGCAGCTGTGCTGCTTGGCATGAGAATGGGAACAGGTTATTCTTCTTCCTGTTTAATGGAAGTGATGTGCAATGTATTTGCCTCCTCTCTTACAGATTCTAGTAAATATTTTTTAATGTGCATTTTTCAGTTTTCTGTTTTGCATGCGAGATGCATCCTTATACAACTATCACATCTCTCTCTCTAAACTTCTTCACAGAACTGAATTATGTTTTATTCTGTGGTACAGAATTCCTTTGCTTACATGTCTTGGGTTGGTTTTAAAACTTCAACCCTAATCATTAGCAAAAAAGGGGCTCTGTGACTACCCACATTATAGAGACAGAATTGCAGGCTTTTCAATAGATAAATATAATTTGTAGAGAGTTTGGATCTAAACCAACAAAAAAGCAGATGAAAAACAAGCATTCCCAAATGTGTAAAGGAATGTACTAATCCCAGAAGACTTGAGAAGATTGTTTCCACAGATGGACATACCAAGTCCAAGTCTCTGATGGCCTGGAGATGAAACCTCCTGGAATCTGAGGTCTAACCGTGCTGTGCATTTAACCCTACTCAACTTCCTCACCAATGTGCCCTATACAAAAATTATACTAAAAATGGAGCTTGGAAGTGCTATATTTTCTAGAAGAAAATATGTGATGAGACTGTCATAGTTTTTCAGAAATGAAGCATCAAAAGCTCAGAAAACTGCCAACTATGTAAAGGCATAGAAATCTAGTTTCAGAATCCAAGTGTTTCTCCTAATTTCAGAAGATGAAGCTAATTCAGGTCAGAATAATGCAGGAGGTTACAGTTTTGTTATTTTTTTTCCCTCCTCAAATTGCAGAACTTTAAAATTCCTGCTTTAAATGTGAAACTACAAAGTCATGAATGTAATCTTTGTAGCTTAAGCCCTAAATGGTGTGCTTGCTGTGGGAAGTGCTGGAGGAAGCCTTCAGCAGCATATGTTATGTGAACTCTGTTTACAGGGAAGTTGCTTCTTTTTATCCCTGGTGACAGACCTAAAAATGGCACTTGCTGAGGGACAGGGCTGAACAACTCTGGAAAATCTTCTGTGGCTGTCCTCCTACAGAACTGTAAATAGGTATCCAAGCAGTAGACAAAGCTCTTTACGACATCTCCAGGCCCTATCCCTTTGTGTTTATGGAATTGCTGAGGCTGCAGAAAGAGCTGCTGTTTCAGAAGCAGGAAAATTAGCTGCTCAGGCAGAAGTAAAGAGGAGCAAACTGCTGCTGGCCTCTAGAAGAAGGAAGGGGTCTAACCTGCAAGAGGGGGGAAAAGCTGCTGAGACCAGATTGGGAAGCAATATTCCCTCTTTTCAGGTTGCTGACCTCTCTGAGGGGCAAACATTGAAGCACTCTTCCTTATGCTATCTAGCTCTGTGTATTACATAAGTTTCTTTCACCAGACAAGGCACTTTTGCTACTTACAGCTCTTCACAGTGCTCAGGGTTCTCAGCTTTTCTCTCCCACGGATGTGCCATAGCCAGCTCTCTGCAAAACACATTTTCCCACAGTTACCTGTGTTGATGTGCTTTTTAATACTTTCAGACCTTTCAGTCTGAAAGTTAGATAATTAGTCTGTCTCAAATTTTAGATAAACACTAAAGTGGTGTATTAAAGTGTGACTTTTCAGAGCATTAGTATCATGCTTGAGCAGTGCTGACAGCTGAGTTCTGGGCTTAGGAATTTAGTAAAGCATGGAGAGCATGAAATGTTGTAAAGAACTCCCAAATGCTTATGCACAAAGTAGCTTTTCCAGGTTTCCAGAAAGCCTGAGACCTGAGTTTGCTTCTGCAGCTGAGGGATGAAAATCACCCTGAGTAGCAAGGTAGCAATCCTTCTATAGGAAAGGAGAAAAATATTCTATGTGGCTCTGAAAAGGCAGAATTGATATATTGGGCACCTTATTATAACAAGAAAGTCTCTGTGCCACAAGGTTTTGTTGTGACCTGGATGTTGATCACCAGCTGATTAATTAGCTGGTATCATTTCAAATTCCTTTCTTTGGTAAGGTGCAAGATCCATCACTTTTCCTTGTTAAACTTCCTATGGTTGGCGATTGCCCAGCTGTCTAATTTTTCTGTGTTTCTCTGCAGGGCCTCTCTGCCCTCAAGGGAGTCAACAGTTCCCCTCAATTTAGTGTCATCTGCAGACTTGCTCAGTATCCCTTCCAGTCCTGCGTCCAAGTCATTTATGAAGATGGGGAAGAGCACAGGGCCTAAGATGGAGCCTCGTGGAACCCCACTGGTGACAGGTTACCAGTCTGGTGTTACTCCAGTCACTGTAACCCTTTGTGCCTGACCAACTGACCCATGAGCCAGTTGCTCACCTATCTGATCATGTGTTTATCCCCCTCTGTGCTGAACATTTTGTCCAGAAGGATCCGGTGCGAGACAGTATCAAAAGGTTTGCTGAAGCCCAAGATTACATCAACTGGTTTGCCTTGATCAACTAGGTGGGTTACCTTGTTGTAAAAGAAAATTAGGTTTGATAAGCAGGACTTTCCCCTCATGAAGCCATCCTGGCTGTGAGTGATGACTGTGTCGTCCTTCAGGTGTTTTTNTACCAGTCTGGTGTTACTCCAGTCACTGTAACCCTTTGTGCCTGACCAACTGACCCATGAGCCAGTTGCTCACCTATCTGATCATGTGTTTATCCCCCTCTGTGCTGAACATTTTGTCCAGAAGGATCCGGTGCGAGACAGTATCAAAAGGTTTGCTGAAGCCCAAGATTACATCAACTGGTTTGCCTTGATCAACTAGGTGGGTTACCTTGTTGTAAAAGAAAATTAGGTTTGATAAGCAGGACTTTCCCCTCATGAAGCCATCCTGGCTGTGAGTGATGACTGTGTCGTCCTTCAGGTGTTTTTCAGTAACTTTCAGAATAATATTCTCCATAATTTTGCCAGTTATAGAAGAGACACTGACAGGCCTGTTTTTCCTGTAGTTTCCAAGTTCATCCTTCTTGCACTTACTGAAAATGGGAACAA
The DNA here is from genome assembly GCA_013397115.1 of Edolisoma coerulescens. Classification (NCBI taxonomy): domain Eukaryota; kingdom Metazoa; phylum Chordata; class Aves; order Passeriformes; family Campephagidae; genus Edolisoma; species Edolisoma coerulescens. Next base: position 293,864 of record VWZW01006713.1, read on the forward strand.
TGTTTGCCAGCTCCCAGTCAGCTGGGACCTCTCCAGATTCCCAAGACCATTCAAAAGTCAGTGAGAGAGACCTTGTGATGACATCAGCCAGATCTCCAAGTATTCTTGGGTAAGTTCTGTCAGGCCCTATAGACTTACAGGGATCCAGCTAGAACAGCAGATCCATGTACATTCAGGGTTGACTGGGATCATAAAAGGTTTCAGTGGTCTCAAGAAGAAGTTAAAATTTAACATTCTCAGCAAGGTATGTGTCCCTAAGAAGGGAAATGTCCGTGGTCTGTATTGAATGCCTTTTCCAGAAGTTTCCTGATCTGGAGAGCTATAGTAAGCTGTGCCGATGTTTCCTCTGCTGTTTGGTGCAGCAACATGTTCTTCATTACTGAGAGCTTGAATCTCTTTGGCTCGCCTAACAAGAGAAGTGTAGGAAAGAGTTTCCTCAAGAAAACCTTCGTTTGATTTACTATGAAGTTATTTAATCATTCAGCGTTATCAAAACTTTCAACACTCAGTGTATCTTGTTTCTCTATAATGTATCAAGAGCTTTGTGGAAGAACTCATGCATAATGTATGAAGTGTTTTTCTAGATTGTTTAAATAAGACTGAGCTATATTTTGCATATAAGCCAGTGTTAAACATTGAAAACATGGCATAATTTTCTCAAAATTATGGCACTTACAGCGGAGAAAGGATTTATTTTTTTTCTGAAGATTTAGGGGAAAAACCAAGGATGTGACAGACCATGTTTTTGGTGCTGCTGTGACTAGCAGCAGATATTTACATCCCTTCTTAGTTCTTGGTAGTTAAGACCCCCGAGATCTTTGAGCTGGTCAGTGACAAGACAGCCATTCTCTTTCACCAGTATTTTTCTCATTGCTCTGCAACAGGAAGCTTCATCTCTTATCTGCTGTTCATAATAATCTGTTGAATTATTTTGAGAATAATGCTTTTCTTCTAGGAGTGAATTGCTATAATTCTCAAAAAAATTTCCTATGGCACTACTGCTTCCATTGGAGAGAAGACACTTTTGCTTGGGTGCTGACTCTTTTCCTGGATGCCCATCAGTTATTCCCTGCCTTCTCTGTCAGCATGCTGCTACTGGGGAAGTTACAGCTCTTACCTGTGGAGAGAGAGAAAAGAGCTGCCTTTTCCTTACTATGCTCTGAGATACATCCTGCTTACCTAAGTTTAAAGATTATTCAGTCTTGTTAAAGTAGTTATCAGGCAACAGAATCCAGTAAGAATTTTGACAGCAGAAGGCTAACAGTGTTACCACAAGACTGCAGTCTTGAGGGTGGTAAGGAGTTGGGTGGGTGCATCCCACCTCCTGTGTCCTTCTTGGAGCATGGCTCCTCTCCCTGCTTGTCCATCCTTCCTGGTGGCTGCTCCATGGCCCAGGAAGGATTGTTACAGAGGGTTTCAAGTGCTGCAAAGAAGCTGCAAGAACCAGGTCCCTGTTTCTTCCTGAAGCTGGGTACAGTTGGACTCTGTAACTTCTCTGGGCAATTATGAAAGTTATCGTTTGGGTCATTTCCACCTCAACAGCCCCTTTCTGAGAATGTTGGTGTGCAGCTTAGAGGCTTTATTTCCTCAAGACAGATGCCAAGCCACAAGCATGGAAAATCTTAAAAATCAGAGAAACCTCTGAGAGGTCAAGAATACTATAAATTTTTTCAGTCTGTCATCTAAAATGCTAGTGTAGCTCTGTGCCTTGACAGCTCTCCCAGTAACACTGAGTAAGGCGAGTTTTGGTTCTATCTCTTTTTTACCCAAAGCCTACTGTGTCCTTACCTGCCCTCCCACCCCCAACCTCCTCTGTTCACCCAGATCCTGCAGTCTGTCTGCCTCCTCTTTTTATCATAACCCTTCCTTCTCCAGCTCCTGATGCCATATAGCAATGCTGCACGAATAAATGTCTCTGTGAGAAGCCCTAGCGTGTATATTCTGCCTTCTTTTTTATTGCACATGCATGCTTTTTTTTCTCTTGTTTTTAGGGGTGTCACCATAGTTCCAACATCAAAACTGTTCCCTGTTCCTCATCACAGATAATTCCATAAATGGATTTTCAGTGGCACTTTTTTTCATAGCACTCCAAGAGGAAATTAAAGCTTCCTAGTTTCAGAGATTCAGCTGTTCCTTGCTCATGTATCCCAAAATAATCCCAGAATTGAGGATGTGTTTGCTGTCTTCAAGTGTTTGTTCATACTTTTCAATCTGCTAAATTTGTTTTCTCTGCACTTTGACTTGCTGATTTGTCATTAAGTGTGAAATAGGTGCTTGTGTTCCTGAAAGCAGGTGCTTCAAATTCAGGTTTAGAAAGTCCAATTTCAGTTCCTGTGCTTGAAAATGGGATGTTTCAAAAAAAAAAAAAAAAAGGGAGCTTTCTCCTTGCCCAGAACCTGCCTTGCTCTCAGGTATTGCTTGTCTGCAGCTCTGCGTACAACCTCACATGATGAGTGGGCTGTGCCTGTTCGGAAGCGAGTAGATAAACACGCTGTCCTCTGCTCACCTAACCCTGGCTCCCATGCCTTTTGGCAGTTTTAAAAAATAGACTGTTTGCTTTTTTTCCCTTGTTTTCACAGAGGAAAAACACTGTGCTATTTTATCTAGTGGACACAAGATACCTCAAAGCAGTAGTAACTATGTTGGTCTCCATACAAGACCACACATGGCTCTGGTGGCCTCAGTGTAGCAGTCTGCAAAGACCAGAGGGCAATGTCTGTGCTTGCATTTTTAATCAGGTGTCACTTGTCCCTGTTAAATAAGAGAAGACTTGCTAGAGGGAAGACTTCCTCAAATGCCTTGCAAGAGCTCCATCATTTTCCATCTGGGCTATGTAAAATACATCCTCTTGTCACACCATTCCCAGCGGTACAGCCTGGTGATGGGCAGCATGGCTGGGGCAGGCAGCAAACCTCCAGGTTTCATTCAGAAGGAGCCAGCAATTCACTTGAGTGTGCTCCTAATGGCCTGCCACTTCCCACTACAGAAAATTCAGCTCAAAAGGTTGAAGGAGAGTGACATTAGTTTCAAGGTATGCCATAACGTATTTGTGTACAGACTATGAGGCTCACTGCTTCTCTTCATGGGGAGCTTCATTGGTCCTTTATCCTCATCCTCTTTTTACCTGCTCTAAAGAGAGCAGGTTGTTAGGTCATCTAAAAATCTCTTGCTTGCATGAGATAAAGTTTACATCAAAATGGGTGTTTCAGAAAGTTAGAGAAAGCCAGTGCTGCCAGGACAGAGAGGCAGTAATGCTTACTTTAGCATAGGAATGTTAATAGGAGTCATCCACTGAAGTCCTCTGGACTTTGATTGGAGAATGAATCTGAGTGGAGATGTTGACTCTAAACACTGTGGTGGATGGGTGGGTGAGGATGTGTGGATTGATCTCAGAAAAACTAATTATCCAGGGCTTGGATAATCCCTTCAGAATCTGTTTTATGAGCATCAGGGCAAGATCCTATCTCTTTATTAATGCCTCTGTAGTGCCTGTGTTGGAGTGGAATGGGTGTCAGCGGACGAGTAGCTGTGCAAAGGCTGTTTCCATAACTGGTCAGCAGCTGATAGCTGTGAAGCTGAACCATTTAAATCTGTGCTAATATGCAACACTAGGGATTTATTCTAGAAAATTTATGCTGGAACTTGAGAAACACGGGAATGGCAATATGCACTTAAACAGTCAGACAAATTGCAATATTCACAGTCCATTAAGTCCAATAAAAAAATCCACTATCATTAAACTGGAAAAACAAAGGTCTGTGATATACATCTGTTATTTTTCAATGTGGTAAGCATAGCTTGTATCCAGTAGGACTTCAAAATTGTAAACTAATCTGGTGAACATATAGATGAATCTCTTCAAAACACAGTATATATTGTCTCACTATTTTCAAACCTCAGCAGGATACAGCCAGCAATTCTCTGTCTTATATTTTCTGGGTTCTTTTACAGACAACTGGGTTAGACCCAGATCACTGGCTCAGGCCGATACAGACAAAATGATGATGTTGTAGCATCTAGTTTGTATTAAAGGAGAATATGGATTTATTTATTTATATTTTTACTCTGTAGAGGATGAGCCATAAGTGCTACATAACTTTCTGAATGTTTTTAGCTGAAAAGAACAGTTTTCATACCATACAGAGTGGAAGGGGGAGGGAGTATCTAGTCACCTCCACAGACATCTGAGGTTGATTCTTACATCAATAATGGCTCTATAAACTTTGCACTGTTAAAAAAATCGAAATACATATTTGATGTTGTTTTTTTACTTACAGTACTTACACATTTTTTTTCTCCCTGAAGTAGAAAGGATGAGAATATTTTGCCTTTATGCCTCTCAGATGAAAACAGGCATTTTGAAAGCAAATTAGACACATGAGCGGGAACTAATGTGGTTGTTTTGTCATTTTCAGCCTGCGTACAGTGAGGTTTCTGTCTGATGTGCTGGTGAAAGGAATGCAAGGATGAGTTGCTTTTCACCATGTAATCTGTCAATATATAATTTGTCAACATATAATCTAACGCAGCCTCTGGAGAAATAAGTACATGCTTTGTGGTTGCATTCATAATGAATTCAGTGAAATGCAAATACCTGGTATAAAGCCAGGATAATCTAGTCATAAGACTATGCTAATTGAAAAGATCTTTCTAATTTCATGAGGAAGTTTTTGTGAGCTGGTAGGGCTCTATGTAAAAAAACATATCACAGTGCTGTTGAAGGAAGAAAAGCACCTAGAAGCTTCCGGTATTGGTATTCAGTTGTTTTGCCAGTTTTCTTGTGTTTCAGCACAGGTTGCAACACCTCTCAGAGTTCCAAGCCACTTTTCCCCCACCTGTCCCTGCCTGCTGTCTGTAATTTAGGTGTGCCTCATGAGCTCCTCTGTGAAGTTTAGGTAATTAAAATAACCTTTGCGGAGGAACAAAGAGCAATTCAGTTTGACTGGGAACCTTGACTTGACTTTGCTTAGTGCACTGGTTTCCTCAACACAATGTAAAATCAAATAAGTAGCTGAGTATGACACTAATGATCCAGAAAATACATCAGATGCTAGAGACATAGAGAACACTAAGAGTCATGGGGAGAAAAATAACTTGAATTTCTCACTCATGCTCTTTGCTTCCACATTACAATGTGTGAAAGACAGCAGGAGCTTATATGCTGTTAGCCAGCAGGCATGGCCACCCCAAATACCGCCTATTATACAGGAACCTTTTAATACAGGGTCCAGAAATCCATGGTAGGATTCTCATTCTGCTCTTCATAAGCCCCAAGCCAGAGAAGAAAAATGTGTTATAATTCTAGAAGAGTCAGCCTGTGAACACTACAGCTCTCCTTCAAAGAAAGTAAATTTCTGGTACTGCCCAGCATGCTTTTTGCTCACCATTTTATTTTTATGAGCTCTAAATATAGTTCCCAAATGAAAAAGCTGTAAATTTTTCAAGTCTAAGATAGAACAATGTGAGCTGATCAAAACTGGCATTGATATACTCTCTCTCTCCTCTCTTGCTGTATGTTCCTGGCACCTTCTTTGCACCAGGCTGAGTGTTTTTCTAACTAAGCCGTGAGCCAAATTGCTAAAAATAGATTCTCAAACTGCTGACCAAACATTTCCACCTCCTTTCTTCAATTGGATATAATGCTCATGTACTATATGCCGTGTTGATTCAGCATTCAAAACCAATGTAATAAAAAACTTGTCTGTTTCTTTGTATTTCTCATACTGGTTTGGTTTCCCACAGGATCAGCAAGCTTGATCTTACCCCACAGCTGTGACCAATGCACAGGAGAGCTTGGGGAAGGGGAGGCAAAGGAGAACAGCTTTTTTTTTTTTTTTTTTGAGCAGAAACCTCTAACTAGAGAGGTTTAGGCTGAAGAGTGGTTCAGGATGGTCAAAATTGATCTGAAGCCCTTTTGGGAAATGGTTCAGCCTGTACTTGGCTGCAAGAGCACTGGCAAAGTGTGACAGAATTGTCTTGCTGGGGAGTTTCAGGGCTAAACCCTCTCTTGGATCACAAGGGCACTGGGTTCAGTTCCTGACATAGTGGTATAAGCCTAAAGTAACTCACTGTCCAAGTGGTTTAAGCTTAAACTAAAAGTGTAGCCTCAGAGTCTAAAAACATGCAACTGATAAAAAGTGTGTTGAATTGGTGCTTGTCCCATGGAATTGGGAACTGAAGTAGTTCAGAGAGGAGGTTCAGCTACTAGTGATGGCTGGATTGGATTCCAGTTGAACTGGCTTGCATGAACTGGCTATAATGTGCCTGTGTGAGCATTAGTGCTGGCTGGCACAAGAGAGAGAGCAGGGGAGAGGAGGACAAGGCTACAGTAACACAGGCTTAAGTTGCAATGACATTTTGTGCTGGAGTGAGCTGAGAAGCAGGTTACATCTGTCCAGGTGGGGAGACTTAAGCAGTGCAGCTACAATCAGCCTAGACCAGTAAAAAACAGTGGGAGCAGAAGGTGGAGACTGCACCATGCACTCCATGTTGAAATGGATTGGTAGCGAATGGGAAAAGGTCTGGGGTGCTCTTTTGCCCTTTAAGTAGTTGGCTTTGCTGGTTCAGAGGTATGAATTGTATGAAGCACTGCCTGAAAAATCTTCAAGGGATTACTCTGGGGCATGGAGATACAGTCCAGAGTGACATTTGTTTAAATCAGCTTTTGAGGAAGCTAAGGGATTTTCTTTTTGCTGGTCTTACCCAGCCCAGCTCATCCTGGAAACTCAGCACAGTTTCACAATTCTCAGCTGCCACATTGAGTGCTAAATGAAATTCAGTGCCTAATGTTGGGTGAGATGTTTCTTATAGCAGACAATGATATTATACATGTTGTACAGGCCATTCCCCAGGGGAATTCATGGCCTGCATGAAAAAGCTCCAGTGGCCCATTTTCTTTATATGTTACTTTACTTTTTTCATGTTTTCATTCTGTTTCTCCTATGTTCTGTACAAGGCACAATATTCTTGTCCTAGAATGTGATATTGTTGAGTCATGTGTTACTGCAGTTTCATGGTGGGGAAGCATGAATTTGATCTATTATTATTTTAGTTCTTCTCCTACATTGTGTCTTTAGAATTTAGATTAATTACTGCAACTGGTCTTTAAATATTATTGTAATATAGGAACTAGGTGTAAATATTGGTACATCTAAGGCTAAATTGCTAAAAGCATGCTGTGTGACACTTGCTGTACTGATTGGTTCCAAAGGGACTGGCTAGGTGCTGAGGGTTTCTAAAACTCACAGTCGTGTTTACTCTGTAACTAAATAAGAGACCTAGAGACCAAACTAGAAACATGATGGGTTTTAGAAGCTTGCATTTTTGTTTTTGTTTTTTAAATATAAATGTCAGCATAAGCTATGATCACAGGGAAGCAGATAAAGAAAGGTGAAGCAATATTCTAGGTATTACTGAGTGATTTGAGTTTGCCTCAGTTTGTTACAACCATGAGCCCTGTAATTAAGTAGAATTCACCTCAGTGCGGAGGATTTCTGTAAAAGCCTTTGCTCCACTCACGACCTACTTCAGGTCTCTGTGAAGGGCAGAAATTTGGCATAACTGGTGAGGTTCTGCCCCAGACATAAATCCTTGGTTGGAAGAGACCTTATAACATTCAGCCACTGGATGTCCTCATTTTCAAAGGTCTGCAAAGGTTCATCAGCTGGAAAGCCATGTGTTGTTGACAGTTTGTAGAGCATTGCATAAAAATATTCTGTGTGTATTAGGTGTTGCTAAACTCCAAGCTTACCACCCATATAGCAATGAAATCAGTTTCACTTATCAAGGTAATTGAACTACTACTGGATGCAGAACATGTGTTCTCAATTCTCTGTTTCTTTTCTTTTCTCTTATTTTCTTGGGTTTTTGGGGGTTTTTTAATAACTTAAGTGTAATATCTGTAACACCCTGCTTTGCAGGACTTGCATTCCTGAACACTGAGAAGTTCACTACATTTCTTCCTTTTTCCAAGGCTACCTTTGCTGGAATTTACTGCAGTATTTACTGTGGTTTTGGACTGCAGCTTGGTTTTTCAAAGTTCTTGTGAATTCTCAAGGGCACATTCCTCTGCTTGCAGGAATCCTGACTGTCTGATCTCACAAAGACTTTGCCAGGGTTAGGTAATCACATTGTGCGTGTAGCTACACCTGCCCAGAGAGCTTAACTTTTCTTCCTCTCAGAATCATAGAATGGTTTGGGTTGGAAGAGACCTCAAAGATCATCTAGTTCCAATCCCCCTGCCATGGTCAGGGACACCTTTCACTAGACCAGGTTGCTCAGAGCCCCATCCAACCTGGCCTGCTTTCTCCTGCAGCTCATGGGCCATCATCACCCACTGTTCCTTTGCTGCAGGCTCCCCTGCCTGCACCATCACAGAGGGCATTTCTCAGCCCAAGCTTCCCCTGCTGCTAAAGCTCTCATCCAGTCTCCTCATTCTTGCAGCTCTAATGGCATTATCCTCATTGCCAAACATTCCTGTCTTCTGATTATGATTTGACATTGCTTGTCAGACACCCTCCAACAACTTATAAAAATCTGAGCTGGCAGAAAGATTGACAATGGGCTGTCTGTAGTGCACGTGGGTTTCATGTTTGTTCATGAAATGTGGAAAATACATTCATGAAAATCTGTACTGCTGAGTTTCTTCAGTCTGAAATTTCAAGGAAAAAAGGTCTACTTCTCTTAGCTTTCTGCCTTTTATTTCTTTAATTTAAGCTGCTTTTAAACCACATTGTCGTCTTTCCATCAAGGCAGCAGCTTGTGCTCTCTAAACACTTGTTTGAAATTGTGAAAGCAGGTTTTACTGTGAGTGGAAGACAAACTCAGAAGAAAAATTAGGGCTAGGCTTCTTTCCTTCATTAGGGAAACTCACCTTCTGGTCATACTTACTTTAGGTACCTACCCTTCATGTACCAGGATGGTAGTTTTGTTCTTACAAAATTCATGCACCTCAGGCTGGTGCATGGGGCACATCTCCAGCACGAATCAGCCTCAGTAGCTGCTGAAGTCTCCTAAGATGACTGATGTCAGATATACTTTTATTTATCTCCTCACTCAGTGGGTTCAGCATCGGGTGAGTGCTTCAGAAAAAGAGATGAACATGTTATGTTTTCACACACAGCTCTGCAGGACTGGTAGATCCTCATGGATAGTTGCTCACCCCCTGCACATCCTTTCATGCCCACTGTGGAAAGGGAGGCGTGCCCAGAACTGCTCAGGTGGGCAGAAACCTGGGGTGCTCAGTCCTAGGATTTGCTCCAGCTCAGTAACTGTGCTGATTTCTAGACTCTGGAATAAGCCAGAATCTTTCATGTGAAAGATTCACAAGATGGAAGACAGAGGGAAAACCACCATGGGCACATCTGGATGACACAATTCCTATCACAATGCTTATGTTACCTTAATCCCACGTATGCGCTGATGTTTCCATAACAGGGAGAAGAGCCAAGCGTGATAGGAGCAGACTGCTCTGCAGACATAGTGAGGAACAAAGAGCAGCTTCTGAAGAGGATGTGTGTTGCAGGACTTCTCCAGAGCTGCCAGCAGCTGAGGAGCCAGGAAATGGTTGACTGGAAATGTGCTCTCTCCACTCCTGGAGACTAACTTGGCTGTGGGAGTGAATCAAAAAAGTCATGTCCCTGCCCTAGAAACTGTGATACTACTCTGAAATTTGCTCACCTTAGGCTAAATGATCATCTCTCAGAAAACACAGCTTCTAAACTGCTTAGGAACTGGTGACAGCCTGCAGACTGCTCAGCCTTCACCCTCTAGGAGAAGGCTTAGTGATCCGTTTCTGTCATTCTGAAGGGCATTGTGGGCCATGCAAACAGTGGTGGCAAGTACAGATGAAGAAGAAATGGAATTGGAGTCCCACATCTTTGTACTGAGGTTGGACACTTCCACTTTTCCCTCTGGCACTCATGGTCATCCTTGGAGAGCTGAAGCCTGCTGTGATTTTGCAGGGATCTACCTACTCTTTCCTCTTGTGCCTTTTGAAGAGCTCTTTGGAAAATGTCAGGTGCTGCTTTTAGAGATTGTAAAACTGGAGATTTAACTTGGAGGGATGAAAAGAGATTAAAGGTTTTGCAAGCAGCAAACCCTAGATTTATAGCAAACACAGAGGATTTTGCTTCCTCAGTACAAAAGCCCAGATGCAGCTCAAAATCCATAATTGATCTATGTGCATTTACAGATACATCTACATTCATTCAGGCTAGGAAACCTTATTCCTGGGTGCACATTTTCCTTTTAAGCAGCTTGTACTCAGGCTGCCTGCAAGTGTATCTGTTCATCAAGTGGGCAACACTTAGTCCCTTCTAGAAATAAGCCAGGGACATTTTTTTCTCCAGGAAGCCAAGAGTAGGACTGACAAGACAGATGGAAGCTGCTGAACTGTTACACAGCTTGTTAGGGAAGCGCAGAGCCCTTTAAAGCTGAGGCTGCAGCCAGGATTTACCTCTTGAGAAATGGCAGCAATCCCCAAAGTAAGTAGCTTGCATGGGCTACAAATCTGCCTCAAAATAAGCAAATAAGCAGCATAGAAGCAGCCTTTTTATTTCAGCTGAGATACTATGATATGGGATGAGGCTGAGCAAACATATTGTGACTCTCCCGTTTGGTGCTCCGTATCCCAGATCGCTGACTGTGCAGCCGCACCAAGCTGTGGGTCACACATCTGTATTCCTTATATAGATAAAAATTCCAGCTATGTTAACAACAGATCTGTGAGGAATTTCATTTTTGCTTCCACTGGTTAATGAACCAGTATTTTGCTCTGGCTGGACGCTTGATGCAGCACCTGGACAGCCCGGGCAGCAGGATGCAGTCCATGGAGGATTTGGGGGATTTTTAGCTGCTAAATACTAGGCTTGTTAGATGCACATGCTTCTGGGCCTTTGTGAACTGATGTTTTTTTTTTTTCAAAGGAATCTTGGACAAGTTTCATGGTTGTGGCAGCAAAAGCCCCATTGGTGGCAGGAGGCTGAGCTCACTGCTTTCTGGTAAAAAGGCTCTTTTTCTTCCAAACCGAACGGTCACAGCAGCAAAACTACTGTGCATCTTTTCAAGATACACATAGTGTATTGTCTGGTAAGTGTATTCTTAGAACCAGATGATCATTTTAGCTAAAACTTTCTTAAAAATACCTGAGTCTGAGCCAGACATGTAAGGCAGAAGACATTATCCTGACAGCTGGAGTTTAGGGAGGTTGCAAGCAAGTAGAAACTAAATCTTACAAAAGGAAGTACTGGGCCAGCTAACGATGGAGATTATCATCTCTTCCCATTGCTCCTGATGACAGGACAAAAGGTGCCCTTCTGCTTCCTAGGGAGGTTTCCAAACTAAAGAAAGGGTCTTTGTTTTTGGTGAGGGGGATTTTGGCTGAGGAAAGTTAGCAGGGAAGCAAAGATCAGAAACCTGCAGCAGCTTGGCATTGTGTGTGAGGTAGAAGTTGCCCATTTGGTGCTAAGTGTGTCTCCAGAAGCTAGAAAGGGCAAGACGCTTTTGTTTTTGACGTTATTTATAGCTGTTGTGTACTCTCAACTTCCCCTGTTTTCAGCTTGCAGCCCTGAGATTAATTAAAAATACAGCATAGGGCTTCCCACCTTCCAGGAAATAAATGATGGGATCTCATGGTGGTCCTGTAGGAGATGCACAGGGATGAAGTGGGAGACAAAAGAATCAAGGAAAAACACAGCTATATCTGTATTAGGCCCAACATCTGTATCCTGGGATCAGATTTCTGCTGAGATTTTGCTTGAGGGCAGCTTGTCCTTCCTGCTGGGAAGAGACACAGGGTGAGCCACAAGATGACCGTGGCTGTGTTGGGAAAATTGGAGGAAAAGTGACATATAGCAAAGGGGGCCCCGGGTGGGCTCTGTTTCATTGGGGTAGCCCATGTCCCAGCAGCACTTCTACCTGGAGACAACCCCATCTGTACAGCTCCTAAACCTGAAAGCACTGATTTACCTGGACAGCCTAAACCAAGCAAGCCCATGGCTAGGAGTGGGAGACGAGAAGTCAAGCCTCTGCCACAAGCCAAGAGCCCGGCGCCGTGCACAGCAGAGTGGTATGGACGGCTAGGCTGCAAAATTACAGCCAAAATTACAAGCTGCTGCTTGCCAACTGTGTGGCTGGAAGGAGCATGCCAGAGCAGACTGGGTTTCCCTCTCGCCCTTGTCTGGCCTCCTGTCAGCCTCCGCCTCTGCACAGTGTCTGGACAAAGCGCTAAAAACTGGAAATAGGAATACAGAATTAAAAACTTGAATAAAATGTCCAGGCTGTCCAGGCTCAGGGTCTGTGTTTCTGCGATGGTTGAAAAACTAGTGGGCATTTCACAGTTAAAGCTGAGCAGTATCCACAGTGGGTGATGGTGCTTCCATGCCAGGATTCCCACCAATGGGCATGACAAAGTGTATATTGCACCTCTGGTGTTGGCTGGAAGAAACCTATTTTTTGAAGCACCGGGTCTTTTTCTGGTCCACATATTTTCAGGTCATCTCATTTCACATTTGCAGTCATCTCAGATCTTCCCATAATCAAATTAATTTCAATACTTTCTTCCAACATGAAAGAGTCTTAACTGAGCACATGGTACCTTGGAAAACCTCTCATAAAATGGCCAAGGATAGGATAGAATAGTTCAGTGTGAAGGGACCTACGGTGCTCGTCTAGCTGGGCTGGTGGAAGTTCCTTGCAGTTAGGAGTTTGCTGAAGGGTCACACTCCAGCACACTTTGCTTTCCATTTACTCCTTCTCTTTGCCTGCAGAGCTTTGGAGGTGCCTGCATGGACTTCCTAGTTCACCACTGTATGTCTGTTTGCCAAGTGTTTACTTGACCTAAATTCTTTTGACAACCATCATTTGTGACAACTTAGCACAGGCTTTACAGAACTGGGTAGCTGATTAATAAGCACTGTGACCTGGACTCACAAGCTCTGACATTTTACTAACAGTACAGGCAGGTTTTTTTCAATTTTATTTATTTTTAAATGTTACTGATTTCTTAAACTGTATTTTTTTCTAACTGTAAGATTGAGCTGTTGTATATATGTCCTAAATTGCTAGCTCATCTTTCAGTCCTCTGCCTAACATCTCTCCAGAAAGGTATTTAATTCTGAAGACAGTTGTGATTCTCACCGAGTAGCTACATCATACCAGGTAACTCACTGGATTCAGATGTCTGCTTTTAATGCCAGTTGTTACTGTGACATGTTTAAAGGCAGAAAAAATATTTTACCTGGTGCAGCTGCTTACTACAATTTTTGCTTTTGAGATTCCAAATAATTTCTGGTTATATTTTATTTATCCTTGGTCTGATTCCTTAAATAAGGAGCTTTCATAGTTCAGTTCCTCTTGCTCTAAGGAGAAATGTTAGAAATTTCTTTATTGTTTTTACTGAAGATCAGTAACACTTTTATAACATGGTATTTTATAATTTGAATTTAAAAAAATCTTCTGTGGTAAAATTCATTGAAGTACAGCTGTCCAATTAACATGTATTTATATGAGCTAATACAGGAAATTAGTGAAGGGTAGACTCAATATTAAACTTGCATTTATGAATGCTAAATGTGGAATTGTGTGTATGCAGTTGTTGATAATACCCCATCTGACTATTGTAAGGGCATTAAATTCCCTTCTAGCTGAGAGGAAGAAGAAAATAAGAAACCACATATCAAAAAAAAAAAGTTTAAAAAAAATTACGAGCCAGTCAAAACACATTTCATTGTTGTAAAATTTACATTAGCCCTGGTGCTAGCTGCTTCTACCTCCTCTCCGTAAAACATGCTCCAGGTCCATCAGTCAGTCCATGAAGTGATGGGCTGTAAGAATGCTCTTGATACGGATTCTTGACATGCCAAGTGGTGTTCCTGATTGCCACTTTTGCACTGGTGGGAACCACCAGCTCAGCTTCCTCAACAGAGATGGGACCTCCTGACCCTCGCAAAGCTGACAGCCCACTGGCAGCTGGGGGTCTCTCATCACTCGGCCAAAAGAGATCATGACATGAAGGTGAGGCTTAATGCCTACCCAAATCTCAGGCTGGGCTGACAGGCACGGTGACCTACCTTGTGCTTGTGTCTGCCTTTTTACTTCATGCCAAATCCAGCAGTGTGGTTGTTTCTGCTGGCCATAGGAAATAGAGCACCAAACTATATCCAGTCAAGGATTATTTAGTTACATCATGATGTTGACTTGAAAAAATAAACACAGACCTGAATTCATGTCTCTACTTGTTCTCTTCACAGTGTTTGGAGATGCAAAATTTTCTGTGAGAGGTTGTACTGAACCAGATGAAAACAGTAAAAACCTGAAAGAATGGTTGGGACCCAGAATCTATCCATCAGCTGTGACAGCCAGCCCAGCAATTGGGAGGGGAAAAAAGAAAGAAGGAAAAAGCCCATCCCAGCCTCCAGAATATGTCTTTTCCTTATTTGCGAGAACACATCAATTTGTTCTTCTGGCCAAAGAAGATGAGGGGTGTCAGCCCTTGAAAGATGGTGTGAAGTATGAAACTATTGGATACAATGCAACCACATATGACTGGCCATTCCTTACAAACCAAACTGAAGCAAGTAGGATTAAATCAAAGTAATACCTCATGTGATTACAGCTCATTGTGTTCAAATAAAAGCTGACGTTAACATGAGTGATTTGCTTGGTGGTGGGGGTGGAGAGGATAGGAGATGCTACAGCTTCTGCTCCCAGTGATTGCTATTTATAACACTTTAAAACCACAGTGAACGTGTTAAATGCGCTGCCACGAGCGCATGCCGCTTCAGCTTGGTATTATGGCCAAAATAATTCATTGCAGCTCTTAGACGTGCCTTTGTACTAGTAATACATCATGTGATTCTCCATCAGTAATTCCAGGCATACAAAAACCTTGTAGATGTGGTGGTACCTGTGATGATTAAACCGTAATTTGTAACTGTAGCTGTGTAATCAGTATGGGAACACTTTATAGTCACGTCTACCTGCTGTTTTTACAGCCCTCCTCTAAACAATTTACATAGAAAAGAACAGCAAATGAGACTGGAGTCCTCAGCCAGCAAAACTGAGCAAAGAGAAGTATGTCAGTGCTAATTACCTCCAGCACCCTGCTGGGGCCGGCTCTCAGCAGCTCCGCAGGCTGTAATACAGTTACTGGGGGTTCGGTAGTATTCCTGTCTAATTTGCTCAGAGGTGCTGGGTAACTAATCTTCCAGCAGAAATCCACTGCTGGTTACATTATTTTCCTCCAAACTAGTCCTGTTAGCTATAGTAGTTGGGTCTTTCCCTCTTCATACTCTTCTTGTTTTGCCCTGGATTCTCTGTGCTATGTGACTGTATCTCTTTATAGCAAGGCTTCGAAATCTAGGGGAAGGAAGAAGTCCGGAATGCAGAAAGAGGCTTCAGGAACTTGGCCTGCTTTATTTTAATCTGGTTTTTTTTTATTATTTTCATTATTATTCATTGTACTTTCCCCTGTCTTAATTTAAGTGGATTTTGAACTATGAGCTTTATGAATTACTTAACCTATGCTGATGCAAAATCTGTCTATCCATTCTCTATGTTTTCTCTCTATCCCACAATGTACTTTACTATTAAATTCTGGTTAATCTGAATGTTACTGCTTTCCTTGTAGCAGCACGAACCTCCTCTGCACTCACTCACATGCAAGCCCATGGATATCCTTGCTCTAGGCCTTTTTATAAGTCTCAACTTGAAACTTGGCATTGTTTGCTTGAATTGCCTTTTGACAAGCCAGAAAGCAATTCTGTTTGAGCTGTGCTGAGGAGGGAGAGCTGCAGCATGACCTTGCTCTTGCTTCTTTCAAACCATAACTTCCAGGAACACGCCTGAGATCAGTCCAGCCTTATCTGTATTTCACATTTCATTGTCTGAACTCTTTGTAAGTCACATAGACCTAATTTTTTGTTCAGGATCACACAGGATGATGGTATCTAGCAAGAGAAATTGAGATTTTCAGCACCGAAGCTCTTGGCTATGTTCCCAGACCAGGCTGATAGTGACTGAAGGATAGCTCTTTGTTTGATGGACTGTAAGACATTATTTTTTGGTCATGACCAGTCTCCCAAGTTTCAACTATGAAGTGACTGTCTGTATAACTGGTACCCCCGGTGTCATTCCCAACAGAGAGCCCTGGAAGCACTGAACTGTTCAGCAGGGGGATCTCTTGCACTCAACACAACTCTGCTGGCAATGCCATGCAGGAGAGTTTGCCCACCTCCTGCTGTGTATGTCCTGCAAATAACTGAGGCTGCAACCTTTGTTTATGAGCACCTTAACACCATTTAACCGGGGGCAACAGTGACTGTCACAAACCCTGATGTGGGTTGCCTGATCACAGTGTGAATAGCAGGAAGATATGTGAACTGAGGTATCACAGTGAGAGCAGACTTAATCTGTTCCACTCTGAATCAGAGCTGATGGAAGTCTGACCTTGTCTGCACAAGGCTGAAGACAGCGGTCAGCTGGGAAAGAAGCACAAAGCTGCTCCCCACACTCATTTACTCCTCCTGCACAAGAGGTAGTGGCTTTACCTCTCTTATCAAATGGCAGCTGGAGCCAGGTAATCCCCCTGCAGGACGGCGAGAGCAGCACACCTTAACTCCTGCACCTGAGCCACACCTTAGCTTGCTATGGAAATGTGTAATGCAGCAGGACTGCTGCTATCAGAGAGGGCAATACTGCTCTGACGCCTGGGGGACGCAGTTGCCCCAAGTAATAAGGTTGTCAGATATGTGTTAGTATGAATTCTAGCAACTTGCTGTCCTCTTTTTTCTCACAACTTGCGTGCCTGGCTATAGCTTCTAGTTATTGTATTGTATCACAATTCTCTTTTCTCACCCTTCTTGCAAGACCTCTCCCACCAAAACTTGTCCCAATATGAGGTCTCTTCTTCAATTAGGGAAGGTTTTTTTATTGCTGCTATTTCTTAGTGCAGAAGAACCCCAGAGACCGGTAACTTATTACACTGACCAAAGCTGAACAGGTTTACTTGCTTGGGAGGTTGCTTTCTGCTGTGAGAATACTATTTCCTCAAGAACAAGGCACTGGTTTGCCTTTTGACTTTGTCGATGCCTATTTTCATACCATAGCTTCAGGCTATATCTTCACCTGTGCAGTGGGCCAGGTGCACTAGCACTGATTTAATGTCCTAAGCTTCCAAGGATTTTATCAAAGATCCTATGACAGTAGCTGTCCACCTTAGAGAAGGGAAAGATCTTTATCCTTATATTGAGTGTCAGATGGTGAAGGCAGATCTCATAAATAAGTATTAAGTTCTCTTGCCATCACTCTGTCCCCTGGACTCCCTGACACTCATGAGAAGCGTGCAAATAGATTGACTCATATTTCATTAAAGTACACAGACTCACCCGATTGTCAGTCACGCTCCTGTTACTGCCTCGACTTGTCACAGTGAGGCGTAGTCATGAGACACGTGACAGCATCTGCAGAAGTGACATCTCATGTCAGACTTTGTGTCCATGTCATGCAAGAAAGGCTCAAGCTGTTTGCAAACATCCGAGACAGATCAGTGTAAGTCGTCCTTGTCTGGAGGCCATGCTGGGCATTTCTCCCAAATGGCACAGAGGATGGTGGGACAGAGAGCAGCATAAGCTGGCAAGAGAACCTTTCCACTGAGGGCACTGCTAGAGCTCTTGCCTGTTGTCAGACTCAGCTGTGGGACAATGTGGATGCTTCCAGACAAGCAGAAGATGGACAGGAGGTCCTGAGGTGCCACTGACCAGTCTGTTTTTTAGAGCTGGAGTTCAGGAGTCAATGAGTTCATCCTTCTGTTTGGCAATTAAGCAAGTCACATTGTTCTCCAGCTTCATCCCCATGATGTGGTCCTTTGTAGTACTGCATGTCCTAGGTAAACTGGGGACAGTCAGCTGCAGCCCTCCTTTGTTCATGTGCCCTGGTGCATGGCTCCTCTGTAGTCTCACTTCTTCAGAGGGTTCCCTAGGAATAAAGGCACTGAGGTCACTGAATTTAGGCAAAGCAATCTTGGCAGCAAATCTGGGTTGGTCACAGAGGCTTGTGAACAGTTTGAGCTTTAAATCTGCATCAATATTTGTTCAGTTGGTCTCTGCTGAGCCTCCATGTTCCCTGCATCTGGTTCAATACCTCTAGTGTCAGATCTTGGGTTGGAGCTGCCACGAGAAGATTGATTTTCTGAACCTGGCTCCTCTGCCTGGCATCAGGGAGGAGCAGTCTTGCCAATAGCTGCAAGAAGTGCATCTGAAGCGCCTGGCTGGCCACTGGTTGAGACCCATGAACTGTGATGGAGATGGTCCTCTTCATCTCCACCTCTAAAATCTGCTGGGAAGCTTCCTGCATCCCTGTCTTTGCCAAGCTCTGCCAACGCGCAACAGGTTTGTTTGATTTTCTCCTGTGGAAGTTATCTAATCTCCTGCCGCGGGGCCAGGAAGGCTTGGGAGTGCTGGTGTGTGCCTGCCCTGTTTCTGAGCACATGTGGACACATTTTTGAATGCTCTTTTGTAATTATTGAATACATTGATGGAAGGAAGAAAGTATTGGTTCTGACGGCTATTTTTAAAAGGTATTTATAAGAAGTTAACATTTTTAAAGTTTCTTGTTTTGTAGGTCTGCAAAGAGTAACAGTACACAAGCACCTAAAATGTCCTTTTTAAAACCAAAACATAGGCAGATCACTCCAATTCCCACAGAAATTTAACAAGTTAAGCTTGCAAGACTTATCATCTAATTTAAGAAGAACCTAACAATAAATACATTGCAACTTTGTAAGATTAAGTATTGTTGGTGCTATGCACGGATTGAAGAACACAGACCATTACAATAAACTCCCCCTCTCCCCTATTCCTGCACCCAATTATAATTATGCAAGAAATTAGCAATATTTCAAGAGCAGCTCTGATGTTAACCGCCTGTTTTCAAAAGTATTTTGTGTTGCTGTGTAGATTACAAAATTGCTATTATGCAACCAGAAAGACGAGATCTTTTTGAGACTGGTTTGCCATCGGAGCTCAGGAGCACATCGCTCCACTCACAGGGGTATGGAGTGGGACTGCGGGAGCCCAGAGCCGGCGGACACGGGCAGAGGACTGCCGGAGTATTTGTGTTTGCTAACCCTTGTGACCTTAAAATTGCCCTTTTGAAAGTGGATTTAAAAAACACATACTTCAGAAAGCCTTGAGGATAGTGTATCAATTTTTTTTTTTAAATTTTAGACCAATACAATTCGAGAGGGAAAACATTACCCACGGCCGCGTACCTAGAGTGCGTTCCATACATTTTAATGTGTTACTTTCCAGACAGTGTTCTAACAATTGAAAAGAAACAACTGAAAGCGTGGTCTGCGCACGCTCCCGCTCGGTGTTCCCGGGCGCCTCAGGTAGGGATGGGCATGTCCCAGAGTCGGTAAAATGAGCGTCCCAAACCGCTCCCCGGCACTCCCGGTCACTGCGGACAC